>JAIUCT010000017.1:661859-797957 GCA_021307375.1 Tetraneura akinire | reverse complement strand
AAAAAAAAAAAAAAAAAAAAAAAAAAAAAAATACATTCGTATTGTAGAATTCACAAATAATCAAGGATGGGCATTAACGTGTTAATAAGTTAAAGTTAAGTTAATTAAAACTTTTTAACTTAACATTTAATATTTGAGTATATGATAACTTAACTTGTAGTTTAAGTTTTTTTATTATGTAGTAACTTAATAAATAACGAGTTAATTTTCTTAAAATTCAAGTTAAGTTAATATACCTAACTACATCTATTTTTATATACTTAGGTACATTTTAATTTTAATTTTTTTCGTATGACACTATATTAAATATTTAGACAGTTCAACCAAAATAACTATTGGACATTGGTCATTAGTCATTACTTATTATTTATTTATTAATAATAATTTTAAATATCTGCTATAATACATTTAAATTTAATATTTATAATAATTAATAGAAATAATTATTTTATTTTCTAGATGTAGTTTATATGTTTACTTTTATAGAAACATGTAAACACCAATAAGTACTTTTTATATATTATGTCAATATGTAGTTAGGTATATCATAATTTTTAAAAATGTATTAAGATTTATAAAGTAAGAAATTTTTTAAGTGTAATTAAATTAAATTCATAAATTGTACCCATTGACTATTTGTATGTCTTCAAATTTATAAATTGTATTCATTCATTTATAATTAATAATTATTATATTTTATATTATATATTCATTAAATATTTATAATTTATATTTACTAATTGTTTAATAAGTAATAATATACAAATCACTATGAAAATTATAAATTAAATTATTAAAAATTTAAAACTATTATTAACGTTTATATTTTTTGTGGGTCCAGGGGCATTGAAGCCCCCCTCCCACTCAATTTACCTCTTTAATCCTATCTTGAGTATAAATATTAAGTATATATATAGGTATAAAAAAAAAAAAGTAATTTTAAAATTTTGACATGGGAGCCTATTTATTATATAGTTTAAAAAAAATAACTTAACTAAGGTTAATAAGTTATTTATTTTTATTATATAAACTTAACTATTAATTGTAAACTATTTCCTATTTGTGTTAATTAATGCTTAACTTAAATAACAAATAATTATATAAATATTAATTAATAATATATAGTAATTTGCCTTGCAAATAACACCAATACCTTAAACAATCCGCACTGCTACCGTCGTTGGGATGTTGAAAACCAGGTTATGGAACCCATACACACCGTAATAACGCTCGAACGCATACAATAAATAACGAACGCGTTTAATAACGACCGAATGTAATGACAAATGCGTTGTGTAAAGTACTAAAGTGTATCTCGACGTGTATGTTCAAAGTTCAAACCAAAACTACATTGAACACACGACAAGAACAACGCGACCAAAATCCAAAAGGTACGCCACAAGAAAACCGCAACACACAGTACACGACAAAAACGAACCAACACGCACGGTCGGCAGTTCGGCACGTGCCAATTCTTGTCCCCCACTGGCGCTGATGAGCGAACTCGACGTCATCGGTGTCACGCCGCACACCAATGACGGATTACCGCGTTGGAACAATTATAAATTTATAATTTGTATTTTACTGTTAATGTGATAAATCGTTTAGTTAGGCCGGGCATAAAAGTTGCGGTTCGCTTTGTAAATCTGATCATTATAAATGTGCACAGGTTTACATGTACAGATAACGGCCTCACGTTATGCTATACACCACTATACCGCTATATACTACTACAACTAGTACTAGATATAGTGATAAGTGATTATGTAAAACCTAACTATATTATGTTAATATAAATTACTAGTGTTTATTTAATGAATAAACGGAAAATACTAATAAAATATTCCATCAAAGTTTCCATTGATCTGAACGAACGTAGTACACTTGCTCCTTAATTATTTGTAAAATCAATTAGACAATAATATTAATTAGTAGTATATAATCAGTAATCACTTTGAAAATGTAGTCGTTGCCGAATTCGAACTGAAAGCAAATAACATATTTATTTTTAATAGATAGGTAATTCACAAAATATTAAACTAAAACTCTTTTTTCTGGAATAGTAAAAATTTTTTTTTTCCAGTTCATAAAATAAAAATTTAAAAGTCGTCAGGTCATAACTTATAGTTAAATAATATGTATATAAAACATTATAATATAGATAAATATATGATTTTTTTATTAAAATATTTATCTATTATTTTATGTTATATACGAAGCAAAAAAATAAGTTTATTGGGTACTTGAATGGGCGTGTGAAACTTCAATAAACTTACTTTCACATTCTTTAATTACAAAAAAAAAAAAAATAAAAAATAAAAAAAACAAAAATTGTAAATATTTATTTGCATATTTTATTTTTGTAGAATATGTTATATCATAAATACATTTTTATTTTAAAGTTTATTTTACATTTAATAATATTATTATTGCCTTTATTATTAATTATTAAAATTATGTGACATGCATAATGCACAAAGTACAATTAATAATTATATTATATTAAGTGATATTTTTTATTTATGGAGTTGAATATAATAATTACATGTTCAATATTTTATGTGTGTGTTTCAAGAGAACATTTAGTAAAGCCTATAAAGGTTTATGATTGATAGAGAATGACAGTCATAAGGACCTCACCTTCAGATGTGTTGTCATTTCGTCAAAATAGCAACAAATGAGAATTATATTCAATAATTTTTTTACATCCTTTCCATCAACACCTATTGATTTATGATCAATCCCAGTGATTGATACTCTAGTATCCCAGTTATATGAGACTAAAAGAAATATCATATATTCATATGTTTGATGATATTTGTAGTAGGGCATCAAATCCAGATATAGAAATGAGACGAGAATATTCACAATGAAGCATTGATTAAAAATGAGGACATATCATTAATGATTATTTATTAATTCAATTATAAATGATAGCGCTGAATAGCCCTACGCACGGCGCATGTAATTAAATGTTGTAGCGCGAAACTCAATGCGATTTTGAGACAGTGATAGAAATAATTAAAAGAAATGTTCCTCTGTTGAGTTGAACCTCTCTCATGAAAGTAGTGAATGATGGAAATAGAAGAATTTTATTTTTTTGTATTCTCTCATTGGAACGAATTTGATAATATTGAGTCTTGCAATGATCTGATTGCAAAATAGATGTGTACCTACTGGCACTTGCTTCTTCAGCTTATCATAATAATACGCGTAATAATTTTTATTGATATTGATAACATTTCTTTCGTTTTTATTAATTAAATTATAAATTTATTTAAATATTTTTATCCTTTTTTCTAACTGTCAAATGAATCAGACATAAGAAGCATGATAAATATCTATATTTATAAAACGCTAACTTATCGCGTTTTTACCATTTTCCTTATATTTATTTTATAAATTCTACCGCGCATCGTACGTCTTCGAAAACGCCACATTTCGCGGTCAACTTTTCGTCCTCCTACTGTTGAAACGCGTTCCCGAATTTTTTACGCGAAACCTTCTTTCAAATGGCCTTAACATTTATTTGCCAACTAACGATTTTTTTTTTTATGTTACCACAGTAATGGTATTACATTTATAATAGTCGTCATGACTACGTATCATTATTACGAGTGCGTTATTTTCAAATTGTCTCTGCAGCCTTTAAACATTTTTTACATTCAAATCCAAAGTACCGAATGCTTTTTCAATGTTGCGTACTTGGGTGTTTTGATAGACGCTGACACGTGAGTGTTGTGACAATGGTTCAATATTGTATTTTATGCGATCGTCTTCTCGACTACATCGTATCAAACAGGTGATATATTTTATTTTTCAAACCTATATATTATATATAAATATAGGTTTTATTCTGTCGTCGCCAGCGCTGCGTTTTCCTAATTTAATTGTTAATATTATCTTTACGTTTAATATATTTTTCGGGTTGTGCCGTACCTTCTACTGAAGTATGACGCGCACATTAACGTTGAGGTGTGTTAAACCGCAAAAAAGGTAATGTACCTGTACAACAAGTACGTATACAAGGGTCATCATGCTGCAACCTTGAGCGTACAGTCGAACGATGAGATCCAAAGGTTCATCGAGACAAAGTAGGTGAGTGCTCCGGAAGCGGCTTGGCGGCTGTTCACGTTTCATTTGCAAGAACGTAGCCACGCCATCTATCGTTTGGCCGTGCATCTGGTAGACCGACAAAATGTGTATTTCAGAGACGATCAATTACACGAAGTATTGGACCTGGCGGCCATTCGAGACGCCACTCGAACAGGGGACATCAAGCTGAACGCAGAAGATCCGCAGGCTCTCCAATATCTTTACCACGAAATACCGAAACATTCCACACGTGGAACGACGGTACGACGACGTGGAACAGAAGAAGAAGACGGGTGTTTGGTGACCGTGTCATCGGGAGAATGTATTCTGCGAGTGATGCCGATTGGCGACGTTTCAATTTGCATCTGTTGTTGCTTTACAGGCGAGGTTGTGAATCGTTCGAACACCTTCGGTCGGTGGACGGAACCGCCCACCCAACGTATGAGGCGCCGCGATCGCGTTTGGTTTGCTCGAACACGATCACGCGTAGACAGATTGCTTGGTGGAGGCTAGCGTTCGTGATACTCCGCGGCAACTGCGGGCACTGTGTGTTACAATTTGCGTATATTGCTCGCCCGAAAACCCATTTAAACATTACAACGGTTGCCAAGTTCATTTGATGGCAGATTTCGCAAACGATCGTACGGAAGAGGCAGTGATGAATTCAGATATATTTGTCAGGGGTGGCGAATTAAAAATAGCTTGTTGACTGTTGTTAAAATATAGAAAACATTTGTTATTTAATAGTCACAATTTACGAATATATTAATTCAATATGGAAAAAAATATATATAATTAAAATTAAAATTTATAGGTATGTAATTAATATTTTATTAAATAAATCTTAGACGACGATTTTTTTTTTTGTTGTACATAAATCAATCATTTCTTCTATGAGCTGTTGAGATGGATCATCTTCGCCCTCAAAGTTAATTTTCATACAATATTCTTTGCGACATTGATCGCGACATGTCTGATATTCGATCATGATAATACTTAAATAATACACATAATAAATAAACGTAAAACGTTTTAAGAATATTTTCATAATAATTTAATTATATTTATTATATTTATATTTTATATTTGGTAATTCCGTATTTCTAATCTAAGTGTACTATCTAGTATAATAATTTATAATACTAATTGAAACTCCAAGTATTTATAATTATTTATATAGGTTGGGTTTTCAATTTTACAGATGAATATTATAATTTGTACCTACTGTTGAAAAAATGTATAAAATATTATTTAACTTCCACTTATTTCAGGGGGGGCGAATCAAATTTTAGAGGGGGCTTTCGCCCCCCTGAAGTATACCTGAATTCAACACTGGGAAGAGGCAGCGAGATCGGCATGCTTGAACGCGTCAAGAAGCTGTTTTTCGTCGATGGACCAGGCATGACATGGAAGACCATGCAGTATTCACGCTTGATGGCTGTCAACCGCGGTAAAAGCCGGAGCGTTCTGACGGTGTTGTTCACGTGTATCGCATCCGTTCTCTTGGAGGGTGGTAGGACAGCGCATTCTACTTTCGGGCTGCCGTTCGGTACTCTGACCATCGAAACGACCTACGCCGTCAAGTTGCAGTCGCGGAGAGTGGACAGAATACGAGAAGCTGCGCTCATCCTTTGGGATGAATCACCGATGTCTCCCGGTCTACAGCTGACTTTCGTCGATCTTCTGTTGAAGATATCATGCATACGGATTAACCGTTCGGCGGCAAACTGTTCCTGTTCGGTGGAGACTTCAGACAGATCTTGCCGGTGGTCCGGCGAGGTTGCTGTTCTGACATCGTCAATGCCTGCATTAAATCCAATTCCATTTGATAGTAAATGGAGAACTTCAGTCTGTGGCGAAACATGCGCGTCAACAGTTTTCGGTCAGGCTGGCATTCTCAATGACGATCAAAAAGTCGCAGGGCGCGACTTTTGAACGTGTTGGGATAATTTTGCCCATCCCGGTCTTCAAACACGGACAGCTATACGTGGCGTTCTTCCGTGTACGAAACGCTGATTCCATGAAGGTAAAAATTACAGATTTGGCTGATGGTAATCGTTGTACGAACAATGTAGTATACCATGAAGTACTGTAATTTCCTACGTATCTGTGCCCATGGCAAAGAACTAAAATAGTGTTATGTTTTATAATCTAATGTGTGCCACTGCAGACTTCAATTATTGTGTAGGATACAATTTTCTAGTGAATATTGTTTCGGGCACTTGCCAGTGAATATTGTTTCGAGCACATACCAATGACTATTATGTCGTGTATATAAAAGTCTTCAGTTAATTTTTAGTAGGTAATTGTAAATTTACTAAATGCATGGATGATGTTTTTCTAAACAAGATTTGAATTTATTGTTTAGTAATTAGTGTTATCGAGTCACTTATGTTTCACCAGATCAGAATTAATGAAAATGTATACCTTGCAACCTTGGTTTGACGATATTTACTGAGTGCGCCGAAAGCGTACTCCGCATAGCGTCTATCGTGATCGGTCATGGACTATTTATTCGAAAAGTGTATAAATAGGTCCACTAGATTACGAACGCCTTTCAATCTGCCGTAGGCGGATAAATGTTTTAACCGTTATCCCATAAAAAGCTACTTCCGTAGGTCTCAATAAACCCGAAGAAATGATTTCTCCATCCGAACACTATGGTAGCGGAGAAACTTTTCAGCCCGAACAGTATTCTACTAACCAAATATGGTAGAGGAAAAGATTCTACATGCACCTGTATCCCACTGGCACCAGTATTCCGCTGCACCAGTATTCCGCAGGCACCTGTATCCGGCTGTGGCAGGAGTATTAAGTAATTAAGTTTATTATACATCGGTCGGAGCACTTTTAATCAAATTAATTAGGAACATAAAACGGTAGAAAATTGTATAAATTTCTCGATTTTCTATGGTAAATAATTATTTAAAATAGGTATGTAAAATATATTATAATCTTAAAAATAAGAATGCATATATTAACTTTTATATACTCGTATTATATAATCTTATATATTTAATATGAAAATAAAATATCATATAAGACGCAGTACATATTGTGTGTTACCGTATATGGTATAATCTAAAAAAAAAAAAAAGATAAATAATATCAAAATAACAATAATAAATGTATAATTAAATGATTGTATTGATAAGGATAACATCACTATGACAACACTCCCTCTCAATACAAGCAAAACAAAAAAAATAATAATAAATTAATAAGTAAACAATAATTTATTAACATTGGATCTAATATATCCCTAACAGTTTTCTTAGACGTTAGTAAGTGGTAGCTGGTAAGGATTTTGTTAATATATCTGCAAGTTGATCTGTAGATTGGATGTAAACTTGTTTACTTGCCCTTCTTCCACATATTCACGAATGAAATTATATTTGACATCAAGATGTTTTAGACGTTGATGTTTTCGTGGTTCGTTAACTACACATATTGTAGATTGATTATCCTCAAAAATCGAAGTTGATTCTTCAAGTTTAAATCCCATTTCATTTAATAAACCACGAATCCAAATACACTCACTCACTGCTGAAGACAACGCCACATATTCTGCTTCCGTAGTTGATAATGATACAGTAGTTTGTTTTTTACTGGCCTAGCATATTGTATTACCAAATGCTTTGAATATATACCCGCTTGTATATATATATTATTTCATTTAAAAAAATATAAAACCATTTTTTTTCACAAATTAACGTGTCGATTTAGACTCCGACATTTTGGCGTTTAAATGTCAAACACTATAAAATAATATTATATTATTCAGTTGACCTTTGAGATAATTTGATGGTTGTTATCGTTATATTAGCGACTCGGCGCCGTGAGTTCATCATCGACAAAGGTGCTATAATCGAAATAGTACCAATTTTTTTTTTTTTTTTTTAATATCACAAAAAATGATACCTACCCAATTTTGCAACATACATAACGAGATAAACTCAAGTTTAAGTTTAACTTCTTAACTCGACTTTTGACATGGAAATAATTGCTATACAAATTTGACGTCTAACTTGAATTTTTTCATCCTAACTTACGTTACTTAATACAATAAATATTACTCGTTAGGTAAGTTCTCTTAATTTCATATTTGAGTCGAATTGATGTAATGTATAATATAATTTATATTTTAATATTATATCGTTTTCGATATTGAAATTAATATAATTATAAATATTTAAATATAGAAATATAGTTACTATAATAATTGAAATTATAATATTATTACGCATATCGTAAATTCATAAATAATTAAAATATATACGTATATTATATTATATTATAGTACCTACTTATTTAATGCGTATAAATTCATCGTCAAGTTATTACATTACTATTGCAATAGTGTTAATTTTACATATTATAAAGTTAATAGAAGATTTTTATTATAACCGTTTTTTTTCGACTAACTAATAATATAATGAGTTATAAAATATCATTAACTTCTATAAGATTGAACAAACAATAATAGAGTTACAAAATATAATATACTATATTTGTTTGTTCTTAAATTTCACGACTTACGATAGAAAACGCTCAGCCTATAACCTCAAATCTTTTGATTTTCATAAATATTATTTATTTTACCACATTTTTCTCTGTATTATTATATTAATTTCTCAACTCATAATAACACCAATCATTCTATATTATACTCGCAAATACGAGCATATATTACATTATAGTATATGACATAAACGTCATAAACTATTATTATTTATTACACATTTTCACATGGATTTCATTTTATTATTTTTTAATTTAATTAAAATGAATTTTTTAATTTCATGCAAATTTAATAATTATCAAATGTCGCGTTTTAACCCATAGACGAATTTATATTTGTTTTGTGTGTATAATATAATTTTACGTAGGTAGCTGTTTCGAAAATGTCTAAAAAAAATTGCAGGAAATATTATTAAAATTGATTTATGTCGGAAAAACTGAAATTAATCAAGTTAACTGCTGCCCCGTACAAGAATTTTTTAGTTTATATATATATATATATATATCGTCGTTCGTTTAACACAATTCGTGATAACACGAAATTTTATTTATTTATTTATTTTTTTTAATTTACATATACAAATATCAAAAACTCCGCAAAAACTATGATAATATTATATAAATATTTAAAACCGTTTGTTATAACTCTGAAAGACGAAACTTACCTATATATATATAATATATATATTATATATATATATATAAATGGTTTCCACGGATTTACTTTCGCAGTTTTACATATAATAAGTTTGTATCTATAATAATAATAATAATAATAATAATAACCCCGATTTGTTTTGATGAAAAACCACGTCGTATCGATTTTATTTGAATGCCGTAACAAAAAATATGATGCAATAATAATAAAATACGTAAATATTATTACTATAATAATATAGTAAATATAATATGATAAAACTATACGTTTTAAATTTATAATTAAAGAACTCGAAAAATTCAAAATCTAAAATCACATTAGTTTTTGACGTTATTACGACTAAAACGGTTAGGTCTTATTGTAGTCCCGATTCGTGAAATGATCCGTAACACCTTATTTTAGATATCAACTATTGCTATTACTGAGACGAAATATTTTACAACATATACTATGTCATATAAATATATAATTTATACAATTTACAAAAATGTATGCCTTAACAATATAAATTTACAAGTACTCGGTTAAAGAATGTTTGGGGGTCACAGATTTACAATAATGATTTGTTCCTATAAAGTATAGTAGTAGTCTTTAGGTGTCTACCCGTCAATCGTTTTCCGGTGACTCGTACCTTAACGATCGGCGGTCGTTGATGGTCTGCTGGCATAGATTTTTCACTGGATCGGTGTTTTATTGGTCAAGTGTTTAGTTTAATTTACTAGTATTATTATAAACTATTAAAGAAATTTGGGTGACGCGTCAAAAAAAGTAAATTTCAATTTAGTTCTTTATAATTAAAAATCACTGAAATATTCAATGCAGTTTATGTTACCTATCAATGTAACTAAATGAAAATAAGTATGTAAAAACCTTAATTTTTAATGGTTTAATAAATACTGTAGTGACGACACAAAAGACAAAACTTATAAAAATATGAAAATTTTGTTTCTGCTCTTCTGAAAACGAGTAAAACTGTCACTTAGCCTCTTTTGTCTTATAGCCGTAGACATTGTAATACCAATACATTATTCGAATCAATTATATTTTATAATTTAATAAAATTTTATTTTATTATTCTTACGTTCGAAATTGATGTATATTTCCATGTATTTCCTTTTTACTTTAAATAAATTAAAAATATAGTTTAATATACTTTATACTTTATACTTCAATTTATTAAATAATTAAAATTGTTTAGTAAATAACAAATAAATATGTAACATTTTAATTTTAATTTTAATTTTATTATTTAATTATTATTTTATTATAATTATCTTCATTAATTACATCATTAAATACTAAAATTTGGATTTGGATATTTGATTTATAAATATATAATAGATAAAATAAATTAAAATTATACTGCGTATTCCAGATCTATTAACTAATTGTAATATCCCAGCGAAAAATTACAATATTTGAATGCAGGTATCATTATAATATTAATAACGTTAAACATTATATTACATTTCTTAGTTTTAGATTCTTAACGAAGCGAAGAATGTATTGTATTTACAATGATGTGTGTCTTTTTTTTTCTTTTTTTTTTTTTATGTCTGAAAACACTTTTACTATTCAAAATAATGCACTGATTTTCATGAACAGCATGTGTTTCCGGTTGGATAATGGATGAAGTTGGTATTTTATTTAGGTCATTTTTCGAATTTCTCAAAATTAACCCTATGCGTTAGAAAAAACGGCATTATTCACGAAAACTGATATTTCGACGAATTCGATTTCAAAAATTCACGATAACTCAAAGAATTTTGAAGTAAGAGACATTAATTAAACTTTAATTTTTCTACAAAATATAGGAATCTGAATATTTCGTAAAATTCTCGTTTTTATGTATAGAATGTTTGATAAAATTGGAAGTTTTGGGAATTTAGGTATGAAAATTTTACTGAAGTATACCTACATATTACTTAACATCAAAATATTAGAAAAATCCCATATCTATTCTGTTATGTTCTATATGTCATCAATTCAAAATGATTACCTAGTATATCTAATCGAAATTCCATTAACATCTTCCGAAGAATATAAGGCTTACCATCCGATTCCACTAACAATTCAAATCAACACCGGCACAGTAGTTTTAATCGCCACAGAAATCAATTATTTAATCATCAGTAATGACAATGAAAAATTTCTCTCTTTAACTTCAAACAATTGGGAAAAATGTTTTTTTTTTTTTTTTAAAGAGGTAAAATTTGTAAAAAGAACAACAAATTCATATAAAGACCTAATCACAACCATGCGAAGTAGCCTTATAAACTAGCTATCAGACACTCCCAGAAACTTGTACTTTTAAATTTATAAAAATAGCTAAACCAATATGGCATACATTATCAGTAACTAATTCATGGTTATATTACACCCAACCAATGTCAGGTATTATAACTTGTTAGAATACTGCTGAAACTTTTAAAATTGAGCTATTAGGAGTAGAAAGAATAACCATTTCACCCCTATGTGAAATACTCATAGATAATTCCATTTTTACACCCTTACACCAAAACAACAAGGATACAAATGGGATATAATACCTCACGATTCTGAAAATGAATCATTACCTCTACTTAGAGAAATATTAAAAAATATAATAGGTACAACAGAACATTACAAAAATAAACATTAATAAAAATTTAATTAGACTAGCACCATAGGCGCAACTAGAGCCTAAATATTGGGGGTGCTAAAATTATGTACCTAACAAAAAATAAACCGTGCCCCCACACCATCAAGTGCTATTTCCCAATTATTTATGTCTTTATGAATCACTATTACAATTCTAATTAAACATATTTTATTATCCTAATAAGTAGACATATACAATTTTTTCTAAGTTTCATGCAGTATTATCAATTTATTATATTCATAGATTACAATATTATAAGACATTTGAACAAAATAGTTCTAAATAAAACTTTAAAACTTAAAATTGACAGTATTTTACTGTAATTATTATAATAAGACCTAAAGAAAACAAGGGGTGCTAAATATTAACTTAGGGGTGCTAAAGACCCTCTTGCGCCCCCCTAGTTGCGCCTATGACTAGCACATAAAGCAATTACTATAAAAAAAACCTCCGCATATATCATCAGAAACTCTATTAGGTCTTAACATCAATTATTATGCATTGAGTATGTTTACATTAATATTAATGAATATTTTAACACTTTGTATAATTATTATAAGAAACAAAAGAATACGAATTTATGATCCAGAAATACCAGACGTTCAGTCAGAAAGTACGAAGGAAAGTAGTTTTAAGGATGCCATAGAATGTAATAAGTAATATAATTTTATTTTTTTAATATTAATTAAATATGTATAACAGAATATTATTATAAAACACGGTGTACGTGGGACCTCCGTGTCTCAATTATGAACCTCTGGCTAAATGAGAATATTGCTTAACCAATCAGACGCTAACCGGACATTTTTTATATAAAAAATATATTTTATATAATATAAAATTTTATGCGATCGGACGTCGGCCCGTGTGGAATCGAACGACAGTCGTGCATAATCGGGTGAACCGCATGAGTTATAACAGAACCTTGTATACATCATATTTTGAAGACATTAAATTATTAAGAGAAATTGTTGTTTAATTTGTTTAATTCGTGATTTACGTAATAACATAACCCTTGTTATTCCTTACGTCGACTTCTTAAAGAAGTATCCGTAACAGTAATTGTGATAATTATTTAGTTACATAAAATGCGAGAACATCGCTCGTTGCACGCAAATCACGAACTAACGATAAACTGATATTATAATATATTAATATACAATATAAATTAAACGATATACGCGGTAAAGTACGAGAATATTTCGTTATCTTTTACAAAAAAAATAATAATATTTGACAATAATATTAAAATCCCAACATATATTTTATTAAAATTTTTAGACCTCATTGCCCAAAATTGCCAATTTTCTCAAACATTATAAAGCTACATAAAACGAGAATTTTACGAAATATTCAATGTCCTATATTTTGTAGAAAAATAACGTAACGGTTCCAAAATTTTATCACATACATAAAGTACTTATGTCAACACAAAAAAAATTTTAATGTCTCTAACTTTAAAAATGCCTGAGTTATCGAGAAATATTGCAATCGGATTTGTCGAAATTTCAGTTGTCGTGAAAAATTCTGTTTATTCGTTTTTTTTTTCTTTTTAGATTCTAAGCGAAGCGAAGAATGTATTGGTTTTACAATGATTAGGTGTGATTTTTTTTTTTTTTTTTATGGCTGTAAACAAAATTACGACCCGAAATAATGCTCCGATTTTCACGAATAGGGTATGTTTCCGGTAGCAAAATGGATGTAGTTGGTACTTTATTTAGGTCATTTTTCAAATTTCTCAAAATTGACCCTAAGCGGTAGAAAAAATGACAAAAAAACGGCATTTTTCACGAAAAATGAAATTTCGACGAATTCGATTTCTATATTTCTCGATAACTCGGGCAATTTTTAAGATAGAGACTTGAAAATTTTTTTGGGTATTCACATAGCTACTATATATATGTGGTAAAATTTTGAAACCGTTATATTAATTTTTCTCCAAAATATAGGACTTTGAATATTTCGTAAAATTCACGTTTTTACGTATATAATGTGTGATAAAATTGGCAATTTTTGGTATTAGGGTCTGAAAATTTTACTGAAGTATACTTACATACATCATACTAAAATATTGGAAAAATCCCTAATCTCAATTTTTATTTTATAGCTGTTTTAAGTTGATATTTTTAGTTCAAACGAAAATTATAATTGACTGAACTTCGCTCAGAATCGTTTTTTCGAATGCAATGGTTTATCATTGCATTCAAATTCTAATTAAAATTAAACGCTATGATTCGCACACCTGTATCCTGTGCGGCAGGACTATCAGCTCATCTTTTTTCTATTGTATAGGGTCAAATTTGAGAAAGTCGACCTAGATAAAGTACCAACTACATGCTCATTCCTAACGGAAACATATGCTATTCGTGAAAATCGGAGCATTATTTTGGGTAGTAAAAGTGTCTACATTCATAAAAAAAAAAAATAATAATAAAAAAAAGTCATACATCATTTTAAAACCAATACATATTTCACTTCGCTCGAAACACAAAAATGAAAAAAAATTAATACATAGTACTAGGTATACAATGTTTTTTAGTTCATATTACATGGAGAAATTACAAGTAAATAGATCTGGAATTATTTGTACTGTGTTAATATATTATTTTTAACATTTAATGTGAATATACAACAAATGAAATTATTATTATAATTACTTAAAATTAAAAATATAAAATAAATATATTACGTTCTTCACAAAATTTTTTTGGAACTTGTCTATATGCTAAAGAATATAAATATAAATAAATATATTATATTTATTTAATATATATAATAAATATATAGGTATATATGTTTTTATATTATTTATATATTTATTTTTATATGATATATATATATATATATATACAGGGTGAGTCTCGAAGATTAGACAAATGGAATAACTCTGGTTCTAGGCAATATTTTCTTATAATTTTTTTTTAAATTATTCTTATACTCCGGCGCTACAATTATAGTACATTCATTTTTATTTTTGTATTTAAATAAAAAATTAAAAATATTACTTTTTATTTATTTTTACATTTTAGATTATGAGCGTAGCAAAGAATGTATTGGTTTTACAATGATGTGTGTCTTCTTTTTTTTTTAAGTTTGAAGACACTTTTACTACCAGAAATAATGCTCCGATTATCACGAATAGCATATGTTTCTGGTAGCAAAGTTAATGTAGTTGGTACTTTACCACAGGTTGTTTAGGTCATTTTTCGATTTTCTCAAAATTGACCTTAAGCGGTAAAAAAGAAATACCAAAAAATGACGAAAAAACGGCATGGTATTGTGGTACATGCGAATATCATGGAGAAAATAGTTAAATAATGATAATTTGATACAATAGTCGGTAAACTTTTATATTTGAAATAATGAAAAAATATTGTATTTTCATTAACTTCAAAAAATCATTAAAAATAAATGAAAAAACTTTAAGAAAAAATTTTAACACCAAAATTTTTCTTAAATATAAATCTACAAAATGGCTATTTTGAATTAAAAAATTAAAAAATAAATAAAAAGTTATTTTTTAATTTTTTTATTTAGATACAAAAAAAAAAAATTAAAGTACTATAATTGTAGCGCCGGTGTATAAGAATAATTAAAAAAAAAATTATAAAAAAATATTGTCTAGAACCAGAGTTATTCCATTTGTCATATCCTTGGGACTCACCCTGTATATATTAATATATTTAAATAGGATGTTATTAATTAAGGACATAAAAAAAAAATATATATATATATATGTTTTTATATTATTTATATATATATATATATATATATATATATATTTAAATAGGATATTATTAATTAAGGATATAAATAATTTTTAAACAAATATGAAGGTGAATATTATTATTGTAATTATTTTGTACTCGTAAGAAATTTAAAAAATTAGGTATCGAATCTTTGATAATAAAAATTATTTTGTGGATTATTAAATGTTCTTTTAAAATCTAAACCAAAACCATTCTAGTGTGAAGGTGTATCATTACAGGGAATAAATTGAAAGATTGCAATATGAAATAAATGACTATTTAATAGAAATACATATACATGATACATATGTAGAAACAAGAAAAAAGGTACCGATATATCACTGGCAGATAGATTAAGTATATTAAGAGAAATGCTTCTATTTTCTAGACAGTTTAAGAGAAAAGTAGGATTAATCTAGAATTCTAGATGTTTGAAATCAATTATAAATATTTAATTCTAAAATAAAATACGGAAGAAAAGATGTAAGACCAAAAATACTGAATTTAGTTGGATAATGGACCAAAATAGTATGACAACAAATGAGATAATTGAGGATATATAAGATAGTTAGATAATACTTATACATTATCGGGTAATAGAATCATATTATTTGTAATGGTTAACTAAGGGTCTTTATTTTGGATTGTCTTAATATAAGCTAATATAAGACAAAGATATAATTGATGTAACATGAAGGAAAAGTAGATATCTATTATTTTATTTTTATAACTTTTCTTTTACTTTATTAAGAACATTGGTCTAATACTTGAATAAATGATATAAAATTTTAATATAAATATTATTAAATTTTATATAATTATAATGAGAGAAAAAAAATATAATTTTCATTGAATTAATCAATCAGCCATTGTATTTCCTAGAAAGTTTGATCATACTCCAGGAACAATTAATATTCTATTTTTTAACATTTATTCAATATTTTTAAAAAATTAATTTTTTCTAATCTGACGAAATATATTAGGTAATGAGTATTGAATGACTTAGTTCAACTCTTAATATTTGTATCAATCAATGGTGGCTCGTGATGGTTTATCACAGGAGTGAGATAAAAAAAAAAAAAAAAAAATAGGTAGGTATACATTTTTTCATAGAAAAAATTTAAATTATAATTGTAGTTACGTATATAATTAATTTAAATAAATAAAAATTATAAAAAAAATCAACATCTAAGTTTCAAAATATAAAATTATTATGTATAATTATTAATTATAATATTTAAGTACAATGTTTAATGTTTATACATAAAATCGACTCTTCTTCCTTTAATATAACAAAAGTTATCTATAACCTTCTTATTAAAATTAATATCATCATTAATCATACGGCTCTCTATACTTAACATGGTCAAAGCATTAAGTCTGTCTTCACACATAGTACTTCTTAAGCATGTCTTAATTCTTTTTAAAGTGGAAAAACTTTTTTCGGTTTCTGAAGATGTCATTGGAGTAACCACTAAAATTTTCAACAATTTATATACTTCTTTAAATGTTTCTTCCATATTATTATTTATAATATAATTTTTTGTAGAAGTGGCATTTCTTAGATTTCGAAAATCATCACGTGAGTAAATTACTTCTGATTCGGTCTTCAAACGTTCTCGAACAAAAAATGTATAGCATTCAACAGTCACATTTATAGTTGTAGATGGAAAGTTTTTATTATATATTACATAATCCTCAAAAAAGAAATGATATGAGTGACCAAAAACATTTTAAAGACATACAAGTATAAGTAGACTTTTTATTTTTAAGGATAGCAGTTTTATTGTTTTTGAAAGTTATAGTCAAGAGATTTTTCGATCTGGCGGAATATTTTTACTGATCTTGACAAACATAGCAATAGCATACTATCTTTACGAAAAAATTTAAAAAATATAAAGTATCCAGTTATATGTTATTACAAAGGCTGGTGCAGAGCATTAAATAAGAAGAACATTATATGTAATAGAAAATAATACAAGTATATGTTAAAACTTGTAAAGTTCATGTGAATGAGTGAGAAGATAAACATTAATATGATAAGATTAAACGATAACACGTCTACGATAAATATAATTCGAAATCTGTAAATATTTCTTCATGTTATAACTTAAAATTAATAAATATTTATTTTGCGTCTTATACTTACGAAAATAATTAACATTATCAATTATATGTTTTACATATTGATAAAAATCTTGAAAAACAATGATAATTATATAAAAATAATTATAAAATTTAACATAAGGAGACAAAAAGTATGATTAGCAATTTATAACGCAAATGTTAATTTTCTTTCATAAACACACAAAGAAGAGCTGATACTGTTGTGGAAGCGATGCAGGTGTAAAGAGTATAGTATTGAATTTTGATTAAAATTTGAATGTAATAATAAATCAACACATTCTAGGTAATATAGTTATGGATTAAAATTTTTACATTCATACAGTCTCTACGTTCAATATAAATACACGTAAAACCCTAAATGAGTCTTTATACCCAATTCTGATAATGCATCGCTTTTTCAAATGTAACAATTTATCATTAAATTCAAATTTTAACTAAAATTCAACACTACTTTCTTTACAACTGTATCCCATCCACAGCAGTTTCAGCTCTTGTTTTAATTTATTAAACAATAATTAGGAACTGAGTTATAAAGTATGTATCTGAGCTTTCCAAATTTTTCGTCAATTTTATTTAATATTATTGTAAAATATTTGGAAATAATAAGAAAAATCCATATAAATACTATAAATATCGATTTAACTCAAATTTCAACTTTAAACAACTAAAAAAAAATTTTTGTACTTAGATCATTCTATTATTTTGGAACCAAATGTACCAATGTAAGTATAATTTAATATAATGTTCAAAATGTTGAAAAGGTTTTTGTCTTTTTTATTAATTAGAATTGAGAAATAGAAAATAAGTACCAACAGAATCTAGTTTTAAACTGAAAATATATGCTATTCGTAATAATTTCATGCTAAAAAAATTGTCATCAGACAAATAAACATAAATAAAAGACACATCATATTATTGTAAAATCAATAAATTTGTCTTTTCGATTAGATTCTAATTTTTTAGACATTTTTTATACAACACAGACATTAGACACATAAATTAAGATCTTTAAAATTGTAATAACTATATTTTTCGTTTAAAACCTATATAAAAAAATATCATTGTGACTGTGAGACCATATATTTCATATATGTTTATATATAGGTATTTTATTACATTAATATAGGATAATAACTTACACTTATTTCGTAAATTAAGATTTTTAGGAGATAGTAGTTCATATTTTCCTTTAAAAAATAGATAGAAATAGTAAATTATTTTAGTATTTACTAATATTATAATAGTGGTACTATAATTTTTATATATCAACCAAATTAATATACATCATTAATTTATTTTGCATTTGTATCAATAATATTTTATAAAAAATTATTGAGAAGTTTATTATTTTAATAATTATTTAAATAAAGAATATTCGTATAATATTATGTGTCCCCGATACTGTCAACGACTTTCTCCTCGGAACAGTCATAAATTTAAAGAGAATTAGTGTAATAGTGTCTATGTTACGACGGGAGGAAACTGTATATTTGTGATTCGTATTTTGTGATCACTGATCCATAAGAATTGAAGTATTATTCTTCTTCAATGTATTGTTATACTTATATGGCTAATTTCATTATATATAAATAATATATATATATATATTATCTATAAATTACAATTTATATAATAAATTAATAATTAGCTTTCACCATATTGATTTTACTTAAATTGCAACTTTAAACAGCTATATAAAAAAAAAAAATAAAACTCGGGATTTTTCTAATTTTTTGGTACCTAATGTATTAAATAACGTGCTTCAGTAAAATTTTCTGAATTTAAAACCCAAAATTTTCCATTTTATTAAAACATTATACGAGTATAGATAAAAACAAGAATTGTATTAAATAATCAAAGTTCTATATTTTATAGATAATTAACGTAACTTTTCCAAAATTTTATCTCTTACTTTTAAAATACCCAATAAATTTTTAAAGTCTCTAAGTTTAAAATTACCTTATTTATCGTTAGATACTGAAATCGAATTCATCAAAATTTCTGTTTACATGAAAAATGCCATTTTTTCATTTTTTTGATCGTTTTTCTATGGCATATAGTAAATTTTGATAAATTCAATGAAAATATACTTTCAAGCAGGAAACATATATACTATTTATGAAAATAAGAGCAATATTTTGGGTCATAAAATTGTTCAAATACCTACATAAAAAAAGGAAAAAGAAAAAGAGAAAAAGAGAAAAAGAGATAAAACCAATACATTTAAACCTAAAATACCTAAAATATGTGTCATACAATTTTCTTTCAAATTCATTTCTATGTATTTAAAATTGAAATTAGTATTAGTTTTATGTTTATTCAATTTTAATATGATATCAATATATAATAAAATAATAAATGGAACTAAAGAATATAGATAAAATGAAAGTTACCTCTTACGACATACAAATTTAATTAATTAAGTAAATTAATTAGGTTATAATTAAGTAGGCAAATAAAAAGTTTAAAAAATAATTTTTTTATTGAAAATAGTATATTCTATTAATTTAACAACTTGCTAAAAGATTTTTGGTTATCAATTCTTAAAAATATACAGAATACATTTTATCATTTCAATTTTACATAGCTATCTTAAAAATAAATGGCAATTTTTTGCATTACATCAACATATTGAAAAATGCAGGTGTAATAATACAGTCTTAAAATTTGACACCATAATTATACTATAGTAATTAGTAGTAATATATAAATTTACCATCACAATTTAATTTTGTATCTTCTCCGATAGGAGCAATTGTGTAATCTATGAACATTTATAAATATTTATTTCATTATTGTATGCACTTAAAAATTAAAGATACGAGTATGATAAAGTAGTAAATGTCTAAGTAATATAATGCTAAAAATTAATATGGTATGCAAACTAAAATACTGAAAAATGTAAAAACATACGACACACTAGTGGAAAGTATAGTGGTGCAGTGTTGGGACTATCTAGATAAAATTATTATCTGAAATATTATCTAGATGACATTGAATCATCTTTTATCTTTTATCTAGATGAAATAAAAAAAATGTATCTTTTATCTTTATCTTATATCTGTCCGACTGTCCAGTTTATAAATTAAAAAGATAAAAGATAATTTTGTAATAGGTATAGATTCCTGCTACCTATACAATATTAATTATTATATATTATGCTTATTACAATAATGTTTACTTTGCGAGCATAATAAGTGTTTTATGTGAATTTAGATTCTAAACTTTTTATATTTATACATTTTATAATTAATATTTAATAAGTAGAAATATAAATTATGAACACAATGAGTCAATGACCATGTAAACAATTATTTTTATATTATATGTGTACCTAAACCTAGTACTTACTAAATAGATAATATAATAGAAGATATAACAATTTGTCAATTCTAAGAATTTCTTGGTTGATGTTCTACATTAATAAATTATTCCATTATATTATAACTATTATTACGAATACCTACAGTACAGCTCTACAATATTTGATAAATATTATTTGTCAGTGGGTGTAATAACAAAGTTGAATAACACTAATTAAATTCATATAAAAAAATGTTACTAAAATTTTAAGCACATTTATTACATGCTAATTTTAACATATGTAATAATATTTAATATAACAAATGGTGGAACTTCATCTAATAATAATAATAGGTTATTGAATAGTTATTGAATATTTTGTATTATATTCATAATTTATGTTTTCATCTGATTATTTCATCTAGATAACTAAAAATTATATTTTATCTTTATCTGAGATACATTTTAAGTTAATATCTTTATCTTATATCTAGATATCAATATTAGTTATCTTTTCCCAACACTGTAGTGGTGAGTAAAGGAATGTGTTTTATTAAAATTTTGATTTAATAAATTTGATAGTTTAATGATCTTGTAATACTATTTTCAATGAAGATCATTCAAATATATAAATATTAAAGAAATTTGTAGTTAAAATTATGATGAATTTAATTATGTATACCTAACTCTATTTAGCTGAAAACATTTAGCAGACATAACATAATACATACAACATATAATATTCCCAAAAAGCAAATATCTTACGTAAAAACAAAGTTTAAACTTATTTCCAATATTTTAGCAATAAGTACCTACCTACTTGTAATTTTTATCTTTATTCACTTCTTTGTATTTTAACCTTGAATTGTCCAGGTGGTGCATTGGTTATAAGTAATAAAGTGATAACAAAAATCTATTTCCTTTTAAAATTATTATTCCTTTCAAAAATTAAAGTTTCAATTTTGCTTATTGATATTTATTTGAATGGTAGTAACATAGGAGTAGGTTTGAAATATTTTTAGAGGCGTTTTAGCCTAAAGTATTCTATTTACATTTTATAACTAATAAATGAATACCTAATCATAATACCTACAAGCTACAATATTTTATATTCAATAAAATTGGTTTGTAGGTTTTATGGTTTAAAAATTTAATAAAAGTATCACCATATTTTAGTTCAAAAACATTGATAAATTGGATTTTTCAATTTTTTTATATTTTGACAGGTTTCGTACGACACACAACACCCGAGGACTTAAAAATTTTAACCGTACATTATCGGTGTACAACAAAATATATATCAATATCCTTTCTAATATGCTTGAAGTGTTTTTATTATAAACTCCTTAAAATCATTGTGTCGTTATATCGAATACAGATTTCAATTTTAAATAGAAAAATATGAATATGCAGTATGAGTTTATTGAAATACTCTTCAATATGTACAGATATGTTTTCTTTTATTATTATAATAATTTGGTAGCTATACATATCATTTTATATTGATACTTTATTCAGGTTATTATTTTGAATTTCTCTATAGTATTGTATTTTTAAAGACTATCTATAAATGATTGATAAAAAATAATAAAATTCGCGGAATCTATCTATAATATTTTAATATTATAAATTTGTATTTATACTAATATTAAATAATACTTATAATTTCAGTAAAAATTAAAATGTGGTTCATTAAAGATCTATTAATTACAGGTATTATAATGGAATACAAATGAACATACCATTACACAACATTAAAAATGTAATACAATTTTTAGGTGAACTATCTGAAAAATATACAAAATTCAAAACTATTAATATAATTATTTTAGAAATAAATATGAGAACGGAGATACGTATATTTACATTTTGCTAACTTATTTTAATAATGTCACATTCGAAGTTTCGATAATAGAGGTATTGATATTTTTGTATTTTTAAATGTTTTTAAATACCTATATAAAAGTAATAGTTGTTACTGCTGTGGAAGGGATTCAAGTATGAAAAGGATAGTGTGAAAAGGATTTTGATTAAAATCTGAATGCAATGATAAATCATTAGGTACATTCGAAAAACGATTTTTAGGGAAGATCAACCAAAAATAATGATAAATAATCATCATTATAATGATTATATATCATCATTCATCATGATATTATATACCTAATAATAAGGATGATAATATATTATTAATTAATATCTTTACATTCATACAGTAAAACTACGTTCAATATAAATGGTCATAAATCACCTAAACGAATCACCAAAATACCCAAATCAAGGTCATTTTTCGAATGTCATAATTTATCATTGCATTGAAATTTTAATCAAATATTTGTTATTTATAATATAAATATTTTAAAATATTGTTATACTTTATTGCATCTTCAAAATATTTTTTGAGGTGTGAAGAAATAATAAATAAAATGCTTAATTAAGGTGAATCACTTTCTATTATTTTAATCCACTTGGAAATTGGGTTTATAAGAGAATAGAAATGTTCAATTTTTTCCAGAATGTTGAACTATTTATTGTTTTTTTTCACATTTAATTTTAGATCCTTTTCAATAACTCCATCAACATTCATTGAAAGAATTATTTGTTTGTTGACTAATAATAATTTTAAAAAAATGTACAACTGAGCCCCATTTGGTCACAACTGATAATATAAGTGCCATATAATTAACATTGTTCGATTCCTTTCTTTTTTGTTAGAATATTGCATTGGTAACGTGTCCTTTCCTTGTTATTGATGACCTCTTTATCATTATCAATAATTTCTTTGAATGAGTCTAGTTTTATTATATCATTAATCAATAAATTTAAACCATGAGCAACACATCCATAAGTGGTAATATAAGGATTCTTATTAGATATAATTTCCCGTGATTTTTTCATATTTTTAGCATTATCTGTAACAACGCCAAAAATTTTTCTTGGCCCTAATTCTTCAATTACTGAAATAATATAGTTTTTACAGTCGTTTGTACGTTTGAGTCAGCAATAATATTTTTAGAATCATTTACTTTATCAAACTCATCATTTAATAGTTTATTAGAAATAGCATAGCTAGTAGGCGGTTTATAGGCTGGACGAAGTGTTTTAAAAAAATCAATCCAATATGGGTTATCTACCAAATTTAATTGAGCCGATGTAGTATACAAGCACGAGCCAAAAGGACATCAATAATTTCATTCTGTTCAAGATTAATTTATCATAATAATTAAGAATATTATTTGATAACTTACTAGAGCTAGACTCATTTTTAGTACTAGTATTAATGAGTTTATTGAAACTTCGACTTAAATTTAATGAACTAGTTGAGGTATTGATCTTTGTTGGGTTATTATGTGATTACCGGTTGTTATTATTTGGTGTAGAAGAAATTAAATTGTTTATTTCTCATTTCTGGCTTAAATCTAACAGTTCATCAACTTCATCATCAAAATGTTCTTCAATCTTCTGATAATTGTTTTTCTAAAATATAAAATATACAAAATAGAATACAGAATAAATTACTAATATAAAATATAGCTACAAATACTGAAATACCTAATGTTAAATAATATATGTTACAGGCAATGTGTTAAATATAGCCATTCTATAGAAATCTTAGTACTATTTGTCAATATATTCCATTTTAATGTTATTTTATATTATGCCTAGGTAATCTATACTCTGTTCCAAAAGAGAAGACACGGGTTCTGCGCATAGCGAATGACTGCCGATCATTGCCGAAGATGTATACACCGTAATTAAAATGCGGCACACAATAGCCGTGTACACTTGCATGGTTATCAGGTGACAGGTTATACGTATAATCGCCAAATGTCATAAATGTCAACAATCCAAGCGCGCCGTATAATGGTTTATAACGATGCAGCTGGGTGTCAGAGGTCGCTGGTGAGCATACGTGCATTTATCGGAGTAGCTGGGGAATGCGCGCCGCCGAACGAAAACTGGTCACCGCTTCGTGTCTTCTCTTTTGGAACAGAGTATATACAATTCCTAGGTATTCTATAGAATGTCATTGCTACATTACATTGGTCAAAATATAAAATTTTGAATACTGTTTAATCAAAATACATTTGAATATAATTTAGGTGTTTAAATTTTCAAATATAAGTAATATTTATATTTATGTATTATACAACTATATTTATAAAATAAATATTTATTTATTTATTACAGCATGCAGTTGATGCATGTCATTTAGAATTACAAATAACACTATTTTTCAGACATATACATACGAGTATTTAATTTTTTATCTGACTTATATGCGCACTTAAAAATCCCTGATTATTTCTATTCGATTGTTTAGTCATGTACAGATGAAAATATCCAATTATATAGAATAATATACGGTATATTTAACCATAATATTAAACCACACATTTTCTATGTGCAATAATAATATTGTTCTTTATCTGAATATTGTTCAGATAGTTATTAATGACTAATTATAATGTTTAAACAAGGGACTGGAACTGTACCGAAAAGAACCGAAACCATTTAAAAATCTTGGTACCGAAACCATAATGAAACCGTTATATAATTATTTTCAGAAAACGAAACCGTTATTTTGAACTAATGATTTTATCGGTTTTTTTATGGTTTTAATAATGACTTTTTTGATTAAATTTGTATGAAATGTAATAAATTATATTACTATAAATAGTCACAGAAATCGATGTTATGGGAAATAATTATGTATACTATTTTAATTTTAACTATTTTAACATGTGGGCATGGTGGCCAGTATATTTATAAATGTTTATAAATTATACTATAATATTTTTAATTATTATATTTATAGATAATTTATTACAAATATAATTGTGATTTTATAGTACAGGTATTATTTCCTATGTATTTTTAGGTTATTAGGAGTTAGGTACCTATTTTTATATACGTATTATAAATTTATAAATAATCATATGAGTACACTATTTTATAGTGACTATAAAATACAAATATGGAATTAAATTTTGATGCGTTAGTCAGTGGCGTATTTAGAGATTTGATGCCATGGGTACATATTATAATTTGTTGCCCCAAAAATTTTAACATTTATTTACCTTGTTTTGTGATCATTAAAAAATAACAACATAATCATACAAAGAAGTTTTGAACATGATATAATATTATGAAGCATAATATAAATTGAAACATTTAATTAAACAAAAGAAACATTAACATTAATATTTTACGATGAGATTATAGGGCAGCAATTCACAAAATTCAATATCAACTAAAATAGAAACAATACTTAAAACATATCATCTAGATCAAAAATGATTTAATCACCAAATTAATAATTTAAAATTTTGGAAATTGTTGGCATTAGGATTAAGTCATCCAGAAATGTACACTCTTGCAATACCTAACTGTTTTGTCTGTTCCTTCAGGCTTAGGAGGCCTTCAGTGTTGGAAGTGTATTCTCAACATTAAAATTTATAATATCTCCATATAGATGTGATATAACATCAAAAAACTTGGAAGATCAATCATTAGTTCGTATGAACAGATTATTTTTAAAAAGATGAGCTGATACTCCTGCCGCACAGGATACAGGTGTGCGAATCATAGCGTTTAATTTTAATTAAAATTTGAATGCAATGATAAACCATTGCATTTTAAAAAACGATTCTGAGCGAAGTTCAGTCAGATAATAATTTTCGTTTGAACTAAAAATATCAATTTAAAACAGCTATAAAAAAAAATTGAGAATAGGGATTTTTCTAATATTTTAGTGTGATGTTAAGTAATATGTATGTATACTTCAGTAAAATTTTCAGACCCTAATACCAAAAATTGCCAATTTTATCAAACATTATATACGTAAAAACGAGAAATTTACGAAATATTCGAAGTCCTATATTTTGTAAAAAAATTTAAAAAACGGTTCCAAAATTTTACCATATATAAATAGTAGCGATGTGAACAACCAAAAAAAATTTCAGGTCTCTATCTTAAAAATTGCCCGAGTTATCGTGAAATATAGAAATCGAATTCGTTGAAATTTCATTTTTCGCGAAAAATGCCGTTTTTTCGTCATTTTTTCGCCGTTTTTTCTACCGCATCGGATCAATTTTGAGAAATTCGAAAAATGACCTAAATAAAGTACCATTTACATCCACTTTTACATCTGAAACTCGCTATTCGTGAAAATCGAAGCGTTATTTCGGGTAGTAAAAGTGTTTTCAGAATATTTATTTATACGTATGGATTGTAAGATTTTCGTTTTACTAAAAATATCTACTTAAAACAGCTATAAAAAAAAATTGTGACTTGGGATTTTTATAATATTTTAGTATGATATTAAGTAATATATCAGTATACTTCAGTAAAATTTTCATACCCTAATACCAAAAATTGCCAATTTTATCAAACATTATATACATAAAAACGAGAATTTTACGAAATATTCAATGTCAATATTTTGTAGAAAAATGAACGTAATGGTTCCAAAATTTTACCACATATATATAATATCTATGTGAACACCAAAAAAATTTTCAAGTCTCTATCTTTAAAATTGCCTGAGTTATCATGAAATATTGAAATCGAATTCGTCGAAATTTCATTTTTCGCGAAGAATCTCTTTTTTTCGTCATTTTTTCGTCGTTTTTTCTACTGCTTAGGGTCAATTTTGAGAAATTCGAAAAATGACCTAAATAAAGTACCAACTACATCCACTTTTCTACCGGAAACATACCCTATTCGTGCAAATCAGAGCATTATTTCGAGTCGTAATTTTGTTTTGATATATAATGCTTCGCTCAGAATCTTAAACAATGTAGACAAGTGAAAATTATTAAAATTTGTACTTATAATATTATATTCTTTATAAAAATATAAATTTTAAATATAATATATATTTATAATATACAATTTTAAAATTAAATTGATACCTAGTCGATGTTAACGTATACTCTGTTCCAAAAGAGAAGACACGAGTTCTGCGCATAGCGAATGACGACTAACGCAACGCGTAGCCGATTTTTCCCCTTCCACTTGACATTGTTTCACGTGGTGAGCTTTACGAAGTCTATTGTCGATCATTTCCGATCATTGCCGACGATGTATACACCGTAATTATAATGCGGCCACAATAGACATGTACACGTGCACGGTTATCAAGTGACAGATTATACGTATTTTCGCCAAGTATGATAGATGTCAACAATCAAAGCGCGCCGTATAATGGTTTTTAACGGTGCAGCTGGGTGTCAGAGGTCGCTGGTGAGCGTATGTGCATTTATCGGAGTAGGTGGGGAATGCGCGCCGCCGAACGAAAACTGGTCACCGCTTCGTGTCTTCTCTTTTGGAACAGAGTATAGGTAATGTTGAAAATTTGTAATGTAATATTATCGTAATTTATAAAGAACTATAATTTTTTAAATCAATAAGAATAAGGATTTCAAGGTATAATTAATTTTTTTCTAATTTAAGGAAACAGATATAAATTTTAACTTCATAAACAACAATGTATGGAAAAGTATTTTTAACTATTACTATCCAAAAGTATACATACATTTTTTTAAATTAAATAAAAAAAATAATAAAAATACAAACATTTTAAAACCGGTATTAACAGATGCCGGAACCCAGACTTTAAATTTAAAATATAGAAAACCTAAATCAGAACCGAAACCTTTTAATGTACTTTATACAAAACCGTACCGAAACCGAAACCAATAAACGCATTAAGATTCCAGACCCTGGTTTAAACATTTAGAAAATGCAATTTTCACTGAAATGCCCACAATAATGTACTAATAAATCTTTATATATGGATTTTAAACGTTGCTTACTTGGGGTTCAGTATTCTATGGAACACTTACTATCTAGTGTTTTAGTCAATGTATAAATGTCATATTTTTCCTGCTCATATATGGCATTCTATAGAATACCGGGTTCATTCAATACTTAGGTAACATTTTATATTAATTTACTTACTATAAAAGATGTATTAAAATATTTTCCATGTTTTTCAACTTATTTTTAACATCAGAAGGACAACTATTACATTTTAAAACATGTAGTTATTGATGGGTGACATTTGGAAAAGTTGTCCAAGAACAAAAGTTACACACTTTCCTTTGATTTGTTTTCTTTCCTTCTTTAACACTTTCATCACGGAAACACCTGTGAATTTCATGTTTATGTTTCCCTATTGTTTAAATTAACTATGTAATACAAAAAACTGAAAAAAACTATAACAAATTAATAAGTATTACACAACAATAATACACAAACATTTACTAGAATCCACAAATAATCATTAAATAATAATATTGATAAGCAATGATTATGAAATTATTTTCGTTTTCTATAGAGCACGAATTAAGGTAATAATAACGGGATCGCCACATCACCATAGTTTAATACATCATAGATTATTATATTATATTATTTAATCAATATAAATAATAATTTATTAATAACCGGAATTTGACAAACACTATCATAATACGTTGACTGCAGCAATATTTTGAATTGGGAGATTTCCTTCACGGGTAAAGAAATAATAATATTCACTACAACGTCAAGATATAACATAATATCTTAGAAAATAACAAATGTAATACACATTATGATATTATTATTTCATTAGCCAATGGTAGGAAATTAATCTGTGTGGCCCCAAGTGGAGTCCCTTTCCAATAATATATAAATATAAATATATAATTATAATATATCTATCATAACGCAAGTAAATAAATATAATATAATATATTAATTTGTATAAAATACTTTTATACAAATTAATTATAAATAGAACGAAAATATTGGATTTTCAGGGGTAGCGACTTTAATACTTTCGAACTCTTATTAATGAATAAGATTTGTCGTACATTCACACTCAACGTGTTTAACGTAAAAAAATAATATTTTTCAATATTTCATTGAAATATTTCCAAAGTCATGAAACTTTCAATTTTGAAATATTTCAAATAGTTCAATGATGATATATTAAATGTTGTTTATTTCGGCGGACGGTGTAGATAGCTAAAAACGACTGCACTGGACGGTGAACTGGACGGAAATGTTAGAATACCGACTGTCGATTGTAAAACAGTATTTATGTTTTTAAACAATTATTATGTGCTAGATAGGCACGTTTATTTTTATAGGAAAAATATATTTGAAGATAAATAGAAAATAATAATTAATTAATATTATTTCAATATAATATACTTACCGCCAAATATGCCTTTTAAATTATCTTTTAATCAGACAATTATAATAAATAAATAAATGAAATTTATATTAACAAATAATAATATATTAAGTTATTTTACTAGTTATAAACCTAGGTAATTGTACGAGATTTATAAAATATTATATATATATATATATATAGATTAATTTAATATAAAACATTTTTTAATTAAAAATTTGAAAAAAGCGAAAAATGTATTGGTTTTACAATGAGTGTCTTTTTTTTTAATTTTACCCGATTTAATGCTCCGATTTTCACGCATAGTAAATGTTTCCGGTTAGAACGTGGTACTTTATTTAGGTCATATTTCGAATTTCTTAAAATTGATCCTAAAAGATAGGAAAAACGACCAAAAAATGATGAAAAAACGACATTTTTAGAGGAAATTGATATTTTGATGTAATCGATTTCAAATATTTCACAAACACTAGCAATTTTATACTTAGAAAATTCAAAATTCTATTGGGTATTCAAATAGATATTATACTTTATACAATAGTCTTAATACAAAGTTAATGTATAATTGATACAATTTTGGAACCGTTACTTTAATATTTTTCTACAAAATATAAAACTTTGAATATTTCATAAAATTCTAGTTTTTATCTATTTAATGTTTAATAAAATGAGAAATTTTGGGTTTTAAGATCGAATATTTTACTGAAGTACCTATATATTATTATTTAATAAACTTTAATGTTTTTTTATATATATATATATATATAGCTATTTAATTGGAAGTTTTAGTAAAATCAATATTTATAATGATTTACAAAAACGTTTAATAAAATTGACAAAATATTTTGAAAAAAAAATTGAAATTTTATTGAAGCTCAAAACAGGGCTTTTATGTAGCATCAATATGTTTGCGGCGGTTTCTGTAATAAAACTAGCTTGTGACCCACTATCCAACAAAGCTCTAAAAGAATGTTTCCGTCCATGAATATCAGAAATATCTATCTGAACAGTGGATAATAGGACTACTCTTTGTGGTTGCCCTTGTACGATCAATGATGTTACATTAGAAATAGTATTTGCTTGTGTCACCTGATGATCTATTGTTGGTGGCGCGATCGAGTTTATAGCGTTCGATTCAAAATGCAGCATAGAATGATGAGATTTATGGCACGATTGACACTTATATTTCGATGGACACAAGGCAAATGAATGCCCTGTACCAAGGCAATTTATACATAAATGATGCGTTTTCGCAATTTGAAAACGATCAGTAGGAGTCTTATCGATGAAAATTGCACATTTACGGATAGGATGATTTTTTTTACAGATTGGACAATTTGGACCTGTGATAGTACGGTTCATTGTGGCTAACAAAGCTGACGATCCTGTAGAGCGACGTTTGAACATATCGGACTTGGTTGGTCGTTGAAATTTAGAACCTTTATTTGACTTGTCCATGTCAGGAGACGAATGTGAATAAATTTCCGCTGAACGCAAATGAGTGCGTAAGAAATTAACAAAATCAGTCACTTGGGGAAGATGATTTTCTCCGACAACTAATTCCCAGCGAGAACGTAAATCATAATCCAAATTTTTTTCAAATATGTGAATTAACAAAGGGCTCCACTGACGTGTAATAAAATTTAAATTGTCAAGAGCTGCAGTGTGTTCCAATATAACATTTATTTGATTTTTAATCGCAGAAGCGTCATTCGATTTTACGCACTGTTTCGCTAAGAGAGCATCAAGATGCGAGCTAAATCACGCTTATTCCCATAACGGGCTTTCAATATGTCCCATGCACTATGGTAATTGGTAGACGTTAAGGACAAGTGAGATATTAAAGATAGTGCTTCGCCTTCCAGAGACGTTTTTAAATACTCAAACCGTTCAACATCTGGTAAATCAGGAGCATGCGATAAAATAGATTTAAACAAATCCTCAAACCCTTGCCACTCAGTCATAATTCCAGAAAACGTTGGAAACTTCCGTTTTGGTAATTGAAAAGACGATGTATTCAATAAACTATTAGATTGTTGCAAAAATGAAGATGCAGCAACATCCCTAGGAGGGAACATGGGCAATTTATGGATATCCGAGAACGCAGATAACTCATAATAATACAAATCAAACGTTTCAACAAGTTTGTGGATCTCAGAACAGTCTTTTATTTCACTAGGAGCTGTATCTGAATTTACTGCTGACTCCATTTGCTGGATATCGTCTTCTACCGTAAGACGTAAAGCAGAGAGTTCGGTTAACATTTTTGCAATTTTTGCTCGTTTTACAGTATTTGTACGATCATTATTAAAATCGCCGGAAGCTTGAACGAAAGATTTTAATTTTGTAATAGAACGCCGAACACGAGAATGAGCATCGGCATAGACATTGGCCGAAGAAGACATCGTAACACGTTTACTTTAATATGACTAACAATTTTAGAAAAATATAACTATGATGTCAAAACGAAGGAAATATATATTTATTTTTATTTTTATACTGTAATTCTCTGAAAGGATGAAAAAAAAACTTGGGTAACAAATACGTAATGGTAACTATAGTATTGATGTAGTATATATATATATATATGTTTAATTTGCGACGATAAAAAAAACTTCAATGGTAACTAGGTTGACGACAGAAAAACTTGGTAACGGAAGGTAGTAAAATGCCACTGTAAAAGGTCTTGGTTTGTATTAAATCTATCCGGCCCGAAGGACCAAAAAATATGTACGAACAAATAAGGGATGAAGGACCAAAAAAGGTATACTAAAACGAAAGCCGAAGGACCAGTGTGGTAAAAACTCACACAACGAAAAAGAACAAGAATAGAAAAAAAATACACGAAACAAAGGTAGAAAATAAGAAATTGAAGGAACTATCGGTCGGTAACTATCTGTAAGGGGCAATTATTTTGTATCGTTCAGAGGGAAATTGTGTGACCAGTTAGTGCAATGGCCACACAACTGTACAACAATTACCTACTATTATACTAGAACTAAAACTAAAACATACAAGACACACTTAAAATTATTGACGTTGACTGGTAACGCTAGATGCTGATTCTAGAAAACCTTGGGCGGCCTCACACATGACTTTGGTCGCTGGCGGACTTACGCGCGACAGTGAAGGAACAGCAACTATGGACTGACGAAAAATGGCGCCAATCCCGTACTCGGGCAGACACGATGTGAAGTGGTGTATGTTATTAATTAATAAATTTCTCACCTTTATAGAATGGGTGACCGCAAGAATGAATAATAAAACACAAATAATCGTGGTAAAATAATAATTGGTTTATTCACAGACTATACTAACAATAGTGTTGTGTGGTAACTGTAATAGATGACCGACGACAAACACGTAAAAACAAGACAAAGAAAAAATTATATATAACAAAAAATAACGGTGTGTTCACATTGAACGACACTAAAACAGACGTGGTGCTTTATTAGCGACCGACGAAACACGACAAAGAAAAAGACGGGCGTTGCCCGTTTACAAGATTATAATAATTAAATAATACAAAAACAATATATAATATTAATAATTAAAATTAAATATAATATTTTAACAGTGCGAGAACAAAACCGAAGGGAAAAATATACACATAGGTGATAATATTAATTATAATAATAATAAGCCTAATTAAAATCGGCACAGAAGCCATATTCGCGATTATCGCCTTTGCGCGAACAATTATATTGGAAAAACGATTCTGACCGAAATTCTGTCAGTTTTGGTTATTAAGATGACTCATTAGTATTTATATTGAATTTAGGTTGTATGAATGTAAAATTTATATCAACACATACATTGATACATTAATATATGATTATCATTGCTCAAAATCAATTTCAAATTTAATGATTTATCATTGAATTCAAATATAAATCAAAATTAAACACTATACTCTTTACATATGTATCCCTTCCACAGCAATATAAGCTCTTCTTTTTTATTTAAATTAATTTGTAATGAAATACCTATAGGCCATAATGAACTTCAATAATAATAATAAAAAAAAAAGCTGATAATCCTGTCGGCAAACCATAGTGTTTAGTTTTAATTAGAATTTGGATGCAATGATAAACGATTGCATTCGAAAAATCGATTCTGAGCGAAGTTCAGTCAGAATATGTATTGATTAAAATTTTGACATTTTTTATTAAATATTTAAAACGCAAAGTTTTATCACACATATAGTACATAAATAATGAATACTGAATACCCTTTACAATTTTCAAGTCTTTAAGTTTAATATAAATACTCATAAAAACCCTTGTCACCTAAATGCTCATATCTGACAGAATTTCGCTCAAAATAATTTTTCGAATGATTTATCATTGTATTCAAATTATAATTAAAATTAAACACTATGATTTGCACACCTGTATCCTTGCGGCAGGATTATCAGCTCTTTTTTATATTTTAAACAGCTATACAAATAAATCGTTATGGAAATAATACACAATTAATTGGAACTGAGCGAATTAAAATGTAATTAAGCTTCAATAAAATTTTAAAAATGTTTAAAAATTTTTTTTCAATTTTATTTAACATTATTGTAATAAGAAAAATCTATATGAATACTTTAAATATGGATTTTACTGAAATTCAATTTTTAACACATATAAAAAAAAATTGAGAGTTGAGATTTCTCTAATATTTTGGAAATACGTTAAGATATAAGTATGTCATTATATATCAGTATGCTACAATAAATTTTTTTTTAATTTTCCAAATATTTTGGATTTTATATTAATTTTTAATCTAAAAGTATTGAGAAATAATAAGAAACATATAGGTACATAATAGATTTTATTATTTTCGTTTAAACTAAAAATATCAACTTTAAACAGCTATAAAAAAATTAGTCTTGGGATTTTTCTAATATTTTGATATAATGTTAAGTAATATGTAAGTACTAAGTATACTTCAGTAAAATTTTCAGCCTTCAAATCCAAAATTAAATGTCGTCCAATCAGATGACGGAGTTTCTTAGTTAGAGAATGAAGTATGGTGATGTTTAGGTTTGGTAAAGTTGAAATACGACTGGTTACTTTGAAAGTGGTCTGAAAACGAATTTTTGTATAATGCGAGTTTTCATTTAACTGAGATGCGTTCTTCTAGATTCTAGGTCTTACGGCTTTTGATTTTAAAAGTGCATAATTTCTCTCAAATAACAATTTATTGATTATGATTCTTATTGCTGTGATCTGAATGATCTTTGAGTTATGTATTATGTTATTGGTTTCTGATAATGAAGCAGATGCTAAGCAATATAATTAAAATTTACAATGTTTAATAAATTGAAGAAGATGTTACCTAATATGATTAATGAAAATAATGTTCTAATAATTAGAATATTTATAGTATATTTATAATTTATTTATTCCGTTGAAGATATACACACATAATACACATAGTTATATAAAAAATATATACCAACTTATAATAAATAATTAATAACTAATTAATAAGATATTTAGGTATATTATGATTAAACTTACTTATACATTGTCCACTATCAGATTTAACTAATTAATAATAAAATAAAATATTAATTTTTAATTTTCTGTGAGAAGCGAAAAATGTATCATCAATCATACAAAATACTTATGAATTATAAACATGTTCTAAATTTTTCATATAAAATTGTATTGTTTTCATTCGAGCAATTTTTAGATTTTTAGAGAAGCGAAGAATGTATTGAATTTACAATGATGAGTGTCATTTTTTTCTTTTTTATGACTGAAGACAATTTTTTTATCCGAAATAATGTTCCGATTTTCACGAATAGCATACGTTTTCGGTTAGAAAGTAGATGTATTTGGTACTTTGTTTAAGTTATTTTTAGAATTTCTCAAAATTTACCCTATGCGACAGAAAAAACTATAAAAAAAATAACCAAAAAATGACGAAAAACGATATTTTTAACGAAAATTGATATTTTAATGAAATCGATTTGAATATTTCACGATAACTCAGAAAATATTAAACTTAGAGACGTGAAAATTTTATTGGGTGTTGAAATAGGTACTATATAATATATATGATAAAAATTTTGAACCGTTACGTTAATTTTTCTACAAAATATAGGACATTGAATATTTTCTCGTTTTTATGTATATAATGTTTGATAAAATTGGCAATTTTGGTTTTTAAGATCTGAAAGTTTTACTAAACTTGTTCGCACATCGCCCGCTTTAACGATTACGCTCAGTGTCGACGACGCACTTGCGTTAAATATTGGATAATAAAGTATAGGAGACCATTTTATTGGAAAAGAGAACACTTTTGACTTTTATAAATGTGCCGCAAATGGCAGGCACACAATTATAATAATATGTACTACCTACATATAATGTAGGCGTCCAGTGTCCACATACAATTAGATTTAGATATAATGACAAACAAGTATACAACATAAATTAAATTATATAATAAGGAGTAACGTCACGTGAATCCTCTAAATCAGCAGGATGTTGATGATGTCCCCGTGTTCACTACCAGACGAAGAACACCAGTGAATGGCCGTAGCACCACGTATATATTGCTATATTGGTACTTCAGTATACCACAACCAAGGCACTACACGTATGTCAAATAACTGTCCGAAGCCTGAATCGTACATTATAATATACAAGAAGGCGAACGTCGTTACGAACCACACCGTAGACGACAACGAGTCCAACCAAGTTCGAGCGCGTACAACCGACACACTTGTCGAAAAAGATATATAATATATAAAAGCGTCTAAAAGGCTCACGCATCGACACTCGGTCACGGGAGGCGACGAACAGAAACGGCCGAAAAATTTTATTGAAGCATCCTTATATATAGGTTAACGTATTTCCTGTTTTGTTTTGTTTTGTTTTTTTTTTTTTATAGGTATTTAAAGTTGAAATTTCAGTAAAATCAATATTTAAATTATTTATATGGATTCTTCTTATTATATTTCAATATTTTACAATAATGTTAAATAAAGTTGACAAAATTTATTTGAAAATTTTGAAAATTTTATTGAAGCTCAAATACGTTTTACTTAATTCAGTTCCAATTAATTGTGAATTATAACATTTACGATTTTACTTTATAGCTATTTTAAATATAAAATGCAAGGGAAAGGATACAGGTGTAAAGAAGATAGTGTAGATTTTTTATTAACATTTGAATAAATGATAAATCATTTTATGTTAATCAAAATTCTACACTATCCTCTTTACACCTTTATCCCTTACACCAGTATCATTTCTCTTGCATTTTTTATAGCTGTTTTAAGTTAAAATTATTGGAAAATTTTATTATTATTTTAATACAATTATTTTGTTATTATTTATCAATATTTTATCCATAACGTTTTATATTTGTGACAGTTTTCGGTTTTATATTTTAAAAATTAGCATAACAACATATTGAATAACTTAGTTCCGAGAAATCGTGTATTTTGTATTCATTCTACGTATTATATAATGAGTAAATACATAGGGGACAATCTGTATATAATATATGTGTGTGTGTGTCTATGTGTGTAATTATAATCATAATTGTATTATATTTTATTATTAACAAATAATTTAAATAATGGATATTCACCTTTATGTATTTTGTCGAATGCAATATACAAAATTAAAATGATGAAGATATTTCTAATTGACTTCATGATAGATTTTAAATGGACAAAAATTATATTTCCTAATTGATTATAATTTATCCACATATATCTTATAAATATAATTTTAACGGTATTTTTTTAAAAATGACGTCATTTAACTAAATATATTATATATATATAAATACTATTTGTAAATATTTGTATATGAATTTTGTTTTATAAATTAATAATTCTTACTTATATTTTACATATGTTGTCATATATGTCTAAAGTGTTATACTAAATATTCGATATGAGATCATAATATAATTTTAATACTTTTTTATATATACTATTAAATAAAAATAAATATAAAAATTATGTTATTTTTAGAGCTGTAGAAAAGATGGCAAATAAAGTCATATTATTCAATCAAATTTATTATAAATATTAGTTGGTGATTCAAATTTTAATGTAGTATAATGTAATTAAAAAAAAAAAGACGATATCATACTTTTGCCGCAGAGATATAGGTGTACCAATCATAGTATTTAAATTTAATTGCAATTTAAACGCAATGATAAATCATTGCATTCGAAAAAACGATTCTGAGCGAAGTTCAGTCAGATAATGTAGGTATTGATTAATATTGATACATTCCCATACAATGGGATAAAATAAATATTATTATAGAGAATATTTTATAAATAAAAATCATTTCACGTGAAAAGAAATAGCTGGCCAACTTCAGAAATTTGAAAGCTCATACCGAAGTTATGAGTAACTAGCAAATTTCGGAAATCGACTTGCAAATTCTAGCAAATTGCAACGAATATTTTGACACGTTTTTCGACTTTCTAGCAAAAGTTTGATGGGCCAAGTTCAGAACTTTGAAGGCTCGTACCGAGATTATGAGTAACTAGCAAATTTCGGAAATGGACTCGCAAATTCTAGCAAATACAAAAGTATCATCTGAAATAAATTTCGACAGAATTATGGACGATGGATGGGCTACATGAAGTTAGCGTTAGCCCACCTCTCTATGGAGCGGGAAATTTTGACTAGCAAATTATAATTATGAACTCGCAAATTCTAGCAAATTATTAGCAAAATTTTGGTGAAAGTTCGAACTTGATACACGTAAGTCGGTGGGCCAACTTCATGGGAGTGTTTTTTTGTCGTTTTTTCTACCGCTTATGGTCAATTTTGAGAAATTCGAAAAATGACTTAAATAAAGTAAAAAATACATCCACTTTCCTGCCGGAAATATTTGCTATTTGTGAAAATCGGATCATTATTTCGGGTAGTAAAAGTGTCTTCACACTTAAAAAAAAAGAAAAGACACACATCATTGTAAAACCAATACATTCTTCGCTTCGCTCAGAATCTAAAATTAAACCAAAATTAAAAATGACATTGACTAAAATTCTAAATTTGTTTCATGTATTTTTTAAAAGTAAATATTTCTCATGATATATAAATTATAATTCAATTCTAATTATAATTCATAATAAAAATATATGATGTTTTAAAAAAAAACTATTTAAATTAAAATAATAATTACGTACCTATACTTATGTATTCAAAATATTATATTTATACATATTTCATTAACTAGGTACAAATTTAGATTAGATTCTGAGCGAAAGGAAGAATGTATTGGTTTTACAATGATGTGTGTCTTCTTTCTTTTTTCTTTTTTCTTTTTTTAAGTCTGAAGACACTTATACTACTCCGTTTTTCCATATCAATGCATTTAAAATCCTTAGATGAGTCACCTAAATACCCATATCTGATAGAACTTCGCCCAAAATGGTTTTTTTCAAATGCCATGATTTATCATTTTTTAAAAATTTTAATTAAAATTCAACACTATCTACTCTCCACTTTACACCTGTATCTTTTCCAGAACAGTATCAGCTTTTCTCATAAAACAGATTTATATATATATATATATATATATATATATAAAAATAATAATAATTGTGTATATTTGAGCTACAATAAAATTTTAAAATTTATCCAAAATTGTTGTTATTTTATTAAAATTATTGTAAAATATTGAGAAATAGTAATAAAAAATAAGAAATAAGAATCCATATCAATATTGAGTTGACTAAAATCTTAACTTTAAACGTCTATAAAAAAAATTAAGACTTTGTATTTTTATAATATATTGTAAAGCTGGTCAAGTTAATGACATTTTTTAACTGAATTAAGTTAAGTTAATTGGCAAATAGAAAGAAGTTTACAATTAAAGTGAAATATTGTAATGTCTTAGTTAAATAAATATTTAAGTAACAAAATTAAGTTAATTTGATGTATAAATAAAAATTTAATAATATATAAAATATAAGTTTAAATTATTATTAATTTTTTTATAAATACCTAATAAATATTGTTTATAAAAATTAAAACCTATATTATGTATATATACATTATAATTCTTCAAATACATGTTCAATACTATAATATACTATATACCATTATATTAATAACATATGAGTATTATTACCATGAAAATCATTATGCCATATAAAACATTAAATAGAAAATAATATATATATTTTTTTTTATATAAAAATAAAATGTATATTAAAATATAGAGTTACATAATGTATTTAAGTTAATTTGAAATTTAAGAAAATTAACACGGTAATTGTTAAGTTAATACATAATAAAAAATTAAGGTAAGTGATACTGATGTGGAAGGGATAGAGATATAAGAGGATAGTGTTGAATTTTGATTAACATTTGAATGCAATGATAAATCTTTACGTGAAAAACGATTTTGAACGAATTTCAACAGATAATATTATATGTATCGATTAAAATTTTTTCATTTATCAGTCTCTACGTTCAATAATAATAATTTATCATAAAATCCCTAAATGAGTCACCTGAATGGCTGAATACCCAAATTTGACAGTATGTCCCTCAGACTCGTATTTCGAATATAATGATTTATTATTGCTTTCAAATGTCAATCAAAATTCAACACTATCCTCTTCACACCTGTATCCCTTTCAGCTTCCCTTTGTTTTTTATACTTTAAACAGTTATAATAAAAAAATCATAAATGTAATAATTCAAAATTAATTTAGTTTCAGAGCTTGCCAATAACAGATATCTCCACTTCGTTTATATACGTATATATATATTTGTTTGAAAATTATATGAGGACCGTAAAAATAAAATTTTTATAATAAATATGGATATTTAGGACTACCTATATATTGATCATACATATCATTGAGTGTCTTTTTACAATAAATTATCTATTTAAATAATTAATTGATATAAAAATTTAAACTTTGAAGTTTTTAAAATAATTTTAATTAATAATTAAATTGTAATCAATTTAATTATTGTGATGAAAGATCCGATTTCAATAAATAATTTTTGGTACAGATATAAAAATACTTCTTTAATAATATAAATAATTATTTCATTTTTTATAAAAATTATTACGTACCTTACCACACTATGGTAAATATTATATAAAGTATAGACAATATAGATATAATAAGGAATCGAATAAGGAGAAGGAGAATTAATGACATATGTATTTAAGAATTCATTAAACTTTTTTATTTTAAAATAAAAATATATTTTCATTTTAATTACCATAAAATTTTTCACTAATAGAATTTAATTTCTTTTAAAATTAATAAGTTAAAATTTTATGAACGATAATATGAGTATTATAAAAATGATTTCAATTTCTTACAATTCTCTATTTTATTTTATTGTATTAAAAATTAGGATTGACATAGAAACAATTAATTATTGTTAATAATTTTATAATTATAAGTATTAAGATATTAGTATTAAAATAATAATACAATAATTATTATAGATTAAATGTAAATATGTATATTATGTTAAATAATAATAATAATAAAAAAGTTTATTATATATGATGAGGTTGGAACTTCAATAATCTGTTGAAGGCAAATTTAAATCAAAATTTTTTGGAATTTTATTTGATTCATGTGGAATTTCATTATCTGAGCTTCTTTTTCCTAAAATTATACAAAATATTAGTTAAATATATTATTTAATTAAAATTATTCTAGAATAATGAATCTATCAGGTATGAAAATAATTACAATGTTTATTAAATAAATTATTTTTATCCTAGTTTTATTTTCGATTCAAAAATTTTAGATTTTGAGAGGAAGAAAAAATTAATTGGTATTACAATAGTGTGTGTGTGTGTGTTTTTTTTTTTTTAATGTGTTTTTAATGGACACATTTTACTCGAAAATCAAAATAATGCTCCGATTTTCACCAATAGCATATGTTTCCGGTAGGAATGTGGATGTAATTGGTATTTTATTTAGGTCATTATTCGAATTTCACTAAATTGACCCTATGCGAAAGAAAAGCAACCAAAAAATGATAAGAAAAAGCGATATTATTCACGAAAACGGAAATTTCGACGAATTCGATTTCAATATATATATAACGATGTTCGGACGCGATCGCGTCAACTCTATGGCGTACAAGACCACAACGCGCGTCGTGCGGAGGAGTCTCAAGGTCATGACACGTTTGCCACCGTGTTTGCTGCCTCTTCACCTCCGCCCTGCGCTAACTGTGAATTTCCAGGGATGTTGTCGGGGACGCGTCAGGTCACCCCATCTTTACCATCGTTGCCGCTATGGTAGCCGCCATCGTTGTAGGTTAATACCGCGGCGGTCCCGTCCGCTGTGGCAGACGGATCGACCGGTATCGATATACGTCGACAATAGTCAGTTGCATAGTTACATTGTCACTTTGGTCAGAGTTATTTCTTTTGCTTTTACGGTCGTTTTTCTCGACTTTTCAAGTCAAAAATCAAGACATTTCGTTCTGCGAGTGTGTTTAAATGTGCAAAAAGTTATGTTAAATGAAAAAGTTGTTAAATGTTTGTTGTTTTGTCATTAACTTGACCGTTTACTCTATATCACCATCGGTTTGGGTGTTGTGTCGCCTTTTTCTGACGCCATCATCATTATCGGGTTATCCATAATCCGCATAGTGACGAGTAACGTAGTATTTTGATTCGTGATTCTCGTAACACCGTAACTATTATATAATTATTTTTATTTACGTACACTGATACGTTTTTTATTGTTCGCGACTCTCGTAATTATATACACGTCGTTGTTTTTACGTCACGCCTTTGTTGTCGTACGCGTTTTCGTTATTCGTGTTTGTCTCGCACGCATCGGACGTCGGGTTAAATTCCTTTGAGTGTTCATCTGCGGATCGGTCAGGTCAGCGTATTGTTATACTATATGTATATATATAAGTATACCTAATTCTACATGTGAATGTACAACATACCTATACCTTTTATATTTTAATATTGTTTATAATTTTAGTTCGTGGCATTTTTATATTATACAGTCTATTTTATACCTATCAACTGATTGATGTATTTATTTATAATAATCACATTTTCCAATTATAATTGTAAGATACCGTATGAGCCAGTTAGGTACTCGTTTGAACACTACCCAGACGAGCTGTCCCATTAATATAATGGAACATTGGATCTATTAGGCCGTTCAAGAATTATTTTGAAAACCATGAATTACTTATATTACTTAGATAATGAAAAATATTGACGTATAATAATATCAAAAATACCCGAGAATATAGTAGACCATCATATGTTATATAAATGATTAAACTTAATAATATAAATTAATAATATAAAATATTAGCTCGGTTAGGTATTTAAGAACAACAAATATGTTCTTTAGTTTATTATTTACTATTGCTGCTTTCGCCTGCATTTATCATTAATTTTTGTTTTTCGTTTTCTTCATATTCACAAAATTGATATACGTTCATTAATCCTATAATTTAAATAATTAATTGCATTAAATTGTTAATATTTAATGTCCATTTTTATAAATATCTATATTTGTTATAGACAATATAAACAATTCAGTCAATATACACAATTCTCATTGAAATTATATTTTATATAATATAATGTTGTATCTCAATAGACATAGCAAAAATAATAATGTATTTAATATTTTAGTCTTTTGTAATTAGCCTTGGTATATAGATTAGTTAGTTTCGATAAAATTGATTTTATTTATTTTACTTTACAAATAAACTATAAGTTATAAAAACATGAAAATATAGTATTGAATACTAACATCGATAATTTATAAATTTATTTAGTGCAATAATCAATTTTGGAAGATTTAATTTTAATAAATATATATTTATATCACTAATTATTTACCATTACCTAAATCTAAATAAATTTTTTTTTTTTAATATTATATGAAAATTTTAATTATTATCAATGTCTATATCTCACTGAACTGAGAATCTTTTACCAATATGATGATTTAACATTGCATTCAAATATTATTTAAAATACAACACAATATAATATTATTACATTATTCTTTCCACTGGTATAGCTCATCTTTTTATAGAGTTTTTAAAGCATGTTATAATTTTAAAATTTCACAAACCTTGTGTTGTCTCTGAAGTAATATGATCATTATTGAATCTTCTCAAAAGTTTATGTTCATATTGATCTAAAAAAATTAAATTTGGTTATTTGAAACAAATGGTTCTAACAAATTTTTATTATATAATTTTTTTGTTATATAAAATATAACTTATCAACATAACAATAACAATAAAACTATCGTAATTTTAGAACTATATATAAAAAATATAGTAAAAATTAGGTGATCGTGAAAATTAGTAAGTAGAAGTATTAATCTTATAATTTTTATTATATACAATCTATATATTTGAATAGTATTATTGTTATAACACACAAAATTGACAATGTATATGAATTATATAAAACTTGAAAAATTTTTCCCAAAAAAAACAAGTCCCAAGTTTTTATTGAAGCTAAAATACATTTTACTTAACTCAGTACCAATTAATTGTGAATTATTACATTTACGATTTTTTTCAAGCTGTTTATGAATAAAAAAGAAAGGGGAGGGATACAGATAATTTTGGTAGGTATTTAGGTGAGTCATTTAGGGGTTTTTTGATAAATTATTTATATTTACGTAGAGACTGATAAATGTAAAAATTTTAATCGGTACATAATATTTTATCTGACTGAACTTCGTTATGAATTTTTTTTTTAATGCAATATCAATTAAAATTAAATCAATTAAATTTTAATGAAAATACAGGAATATCTACTCAACACCTATATACAGCCAATATACTCATTTAGTGTAGTATCAGCTGCTATTTTTATTTTTAGATTATGAGCGGAGCGATGAATGTATTAGTTTTACAATGATGTGCGTCTTTTTTTCTTATGTCTGAAGACACTTTTACTACCCGAAATAATGCTCCGATTTCACAAATGTTGCATGTTTTCGATTGCAAATTGGATGTTGTTTGTACTTTATTAAGATCAATTTTCGAATTTCTCAGAATTGACCCAATGTGACACATAAAAAGGACGAAAAAATAACGAAAAAAGGACATTTTTCCTTCGACGACTTTGATTCATCAACTAAATTTGTTTATAATAGTAACCATAGTGATAATATAAATATTATTGTTACTAATAGCAACTAAAATAATAATATTATTGAAACTAATAACCATCTATAAACAGAAATTTCCATCATATATTTTATAATATTTCTTTGAGCACCTCCCTGGGGTTGGCCATATCACAGATCATAAATCATAAATCATATATCATAGATCAAAGTTCATAGATCAAAGATCATAGATCAAAGATCATAAATCAAAGATCATAGATCAAAGATCATAGATCAATGATCATAGAACAAAGACTTAGGTCTATAATGAGAATCAACGAACCATTCGATGATATATCATAATATTGTTAGGTGATTTTTTCCAATTCTCTAAAAATGAAAAATATAACAAAAGATGGTATTTTTCACGAAAACTGAAATTTAGAGGAATTCGGTTTCAATATTTTACGATAACTCAGGCAATTTTGAAGATAGGGACTTAAAAATTTTATTGTGTATTCACATAAGTTATATATACTCGTATATATATACGTATATGGTAAATTTTCGGAACCGTTACGTAAATTTTTCCATAAAATATAGGACGTTGAATATTTTGTAAAATTCTCGTCTTTAGGTATATAATATTTCATAAAATTGGCAATATTTGGCATCAAGGTCTGAAAATTTTACTGAAGTATATTTTTTATTTACATAAAAATCCCTTGTCTCAATTTTTTTATTGCTGTTTGAATTTGATATTTTTAGTTAATCGATAATGTTATGAAAAAAATGACGAATAAAGGTATTATATGACGGAACTTTGCTCAGAATCATTATTCGAATGAAATGGTTTGCCATTGCATTCAAATTATAAATTAAATTTTATTTACTATGATTGCAAACCTGTATCCTTTCCACACCTGTATCACTTCCCTTGTTTTTTAATTATATAATTTATTATTTATTTATAATACGTATTATAAAAATATGCACTGTAAAAATATATAAACCTTTAATCACATAGAAACGACCTGTTTAATATAAATTTAACAATATTAATAATATTAATAAATAATTAATAATATTAATTTATTAACTTTTATTATATTTGTATGCTTAACGTATAACTGTTTGTTAATATATAGTAATATAAGAGATAAATAAACATTTGGACTATAGTTTATTACACTTTGTAGAATTAAAGCGAAGTTAAAAATACGTTAGTTTAAAAATAATGTAGATCACTCTTCTTTTTTAGTAAAAATTATAAAATAGTCCGATATTATGAAAACGCATGCTTTAAGGATAAAATTAGAATAGAAAAAGTAGAAAAGATATTTTTATACCTATAAATACATCATATATAAAAACAGTAAAATGTACGAAAATTATATTCCTAAAAAAAGACGAGCTGATGAATATGTAATAAGATAGATATAAAAAAAAAAGAGCTGATAATTCTGCCGCAGGGATACAGGTGTGCAAATCATAGTGTTTTATTTTAATTAGAATTTGAATGCAATGATAAACCATTGCATTCGATAAAAGTATTTTGAGCGAAGTTCTGTCAGATATGGGCATTAGGTAACAAGAGATTTTATGAGCATTTATATAAAACTTAGAGACTTGAAAATTGTATAGGTTGTTCATTTATGTACTATATGTGTCATACAATTTTTCGTTTTAAATATATAATAAAAAATATCAAAATTTTAATCAATACCTACAATTGAACTTCGCACAGAATCATTTTTTCGAATGCCATGTTTTATCATTGTATTCAAATTCTAATTTAAATTAATCACTATGATTTGCACAGCTGTATCATTGCGGCAGGAGCTCTTCTTTTTTTATATATATAATTTTAAATGTGTCAATATTATGGAATATTTTTGAAGTTTCTTAATATATTTAAATTATTATTTTAAAATATAGATATTTATATATTTTTTTAAATTATTTAATTGAATATATAAACAATACATACCACCACTCTGAATCAAATTATAAACTAGAGAATATTAGTTATCTCAATTTAAGTTATATAAATATAATTATGTTTTTAAAGAAAAAGGTAATGCAGTATTAACTGTATGAGAACAATGATATTTTATTATTATATAGTGCTTAAATATATCTTGGAGTAATGTAGTTAGGAGTAGACCTGCGCGATAGTCATTTGTCATGTTTGGTAGTCGATTGTGTTAAATTAATCGAATAAAAAAATCACTAGGACCAAAAATAAAGACAAACGAAATATAACGAAAACAGAATAAGAAAAATAATACTAATACACTCCAAAAATATATATATATCCAATTAATCTATGACGAAAGATAATGTATAGCATGTGAATAATTAGATTAATAATTCAACTAAATTATAACTATGATAAACGAAAACCAAACCAAAAAAATATATAATTCAACACAACAAATAGGTATAGTGTATAAAATGTGTTATTAGAATGATGAAACTCATCCCTGACGGCCGATAGGAGTACGAAATATACACAGAACGTATATAAAAGTAGGTACTGGGTAGTATACAGACAGAATAAACAAATACGTAAATAACATATCGACACAGTGATTGAAAGTAATCATTAATATCGAAAATATTAAATAAACGAGTAATATAGCCAGAATATATATGTATATGTTACGGGCAAATCCCGAAACTCGGACAAAACGCGATGTGCCCGGGCAAATTCTTTAATAATAAATAAAGAAAAAAAGGAGCTACCGCAGAGATCTATATAGGTGTGCACATCATAGTATTTAATTTTAATTAGAATTTGAATGCAATGATAAACCATTGCATTTGAAAAAACGATTCTGAGCGAAGTTCAGTCAGATAAAAAATTTTTTATGTAAGTACGTATATTATAAATAAATAACCATGAATAAGAATAAATTCAATCTGTCACACGGGACCATAGAGATAAATCAATACACGATCATTATAATGTTTAAATTAGTTACTGTGAACCTCGTACGCACACAATATTCCTATATTATTTCAACGATTGTGTGTGTGTGTCTAATGTAATTTATAAAAGATATAAAATGTTACAAATTTATATTAAATATTTACCCTTAAACTAAACTGAACATATTTAATCATATTTAATAGATTATATAGTTTACAGAGGGACACATGGCTCAAGGGGAAAATTTCTATTATATTAATAACATGTTTGACCCAAGGCAAAATGGTATCCATGTAAATAAGTTTGATTTTTTTCTCTATTTTCTCTCTTTTAATGTTCTTTTTTTTAAATATATAATGTTAAATGTGTCAATATTATGGAATATTTTTTAAGTTTCTTAATATATTTAAATTTTTATATTTTAAAATATAGATATTTATATATTTTTTTTAAATTATTTAATTGAATATATAAACAATACATACTACCACTCTCTATCAAATTATAATCTAGAGAATATTAGTTATATTAATTTAAGTTATATAAATATGTTTTGAAAGAAAAAAGTATTGCAGTATTAACTGTATGAGAACTATAATATTTTATTTTTTGTAGTGCTAAAATATATCTTAGAGTAATGTAGGTAGGAGGTATACCATATTGAAAGACAATATAATAATAATATACATATAATAATTTATCATACCTTTTATTATTATATACAAATTTTTGAGTCTTATTATCTTGTCAAAACAATAAAGAGCTGTTGTTCGTTGTGTTTCCTATTTCTACTCGTAATCAATCTTTAAATTAATTGTAAAGATGATATTATACACCTCTAACTCAAAATAGTTTTTCCCAATTCTGGTATATATTAATTACCTTTTTTTTTTTTTAACATTTATTTCTTTGAATGAGCGAAAATATAAAATGTTTGTTATTTTATTAAAAACAAATAATAATAATTCATTATAATAGGTTTTCTAGTTGTATATTTTTCAAAGAAATCTTTTTATTTTTCGTTTCATTATGATTCTATGAACGCCATTATTTTGTCTTCTCCTTTTAATATATTTATTCATATTGTACAGTTATAATATCTGTATAGACTATAGTGTCCCAGATCTATCTACTCATTGTTATATCTCCCTGAAAAATTACGATTTTAGAATTTTTGTTTTTTAAATTATTCTTATTACATACGTCACACAATATTATCTATATTAATTTTAGATTTTGAGCGAAGCGAGAGGACATAAATACAGAGTCTATGTCATTATTATTAAACACCTGTGGCAGCTTGATATATATATACGATTGTATATTTATATAAAGAAAAGTTCATTTTGTATTATTAATGCAACTAATTTTATAATATTTAACTACGTTAACCGTGGCGTAAAGCGTAAACATAATAAGTATAAATTTAAATAAATGTAATGTGTAAAATAAATTATGTTTTTGAATTTTATATAACTATTTATAATATAATAAGACTCAAATTATGTATATTATATTATTATTATAAAAATAAACCTATTATCAGTGTTGGGATTAGATAACTAAAAAGATGAGCTGATACTCCTGCCGCACAGGATACAGGTGGGGGAACCATAGCGTTTAATTTTAATTAGAATTTGAATGCAATGATAAACAATTGCATTCGAAAAAACGATTCTGAGCGAAGTTCAGTCAGATTATAATTTTCGTTTGAACTAAAAATATCAATTTAAAACAGCTATAAAAAAAATTGAGATTAGAGATTTTTCTAATATTTTAGTATGATATTAAGTAATATGTAAGTATACTTCAGTATAATTTTCAGACCCTAATACCAAAAATTGCCAATTTTATCAAACATTATATACGTAAAAACGAGAATTTTACAAAATATTCAAAGTCCAATATTTTGTAGAAAAATTAATGTAACGGATCCAAAATTTTACTACATATATATAATAGCTATGTGAACACCCAAAAAAATTTTCAAGTCTCTATCTTAAAAATTGCCCGAGTTATCGAGAAATATAGAAATTGAATTCGTCAAAATTTCATTTTTCGTGAAAAATGCCGTTTTTTCGTCATTTTTTCGAAGTTTTTTCTACCGCTTATAGTCAATTTTGAAAAATTCAAAAAATGACCTAAATAAAGTACCATCTACATCCACTTTTACATCTGAAACTCGCTATTCGTGAAAATCTAAGCATTATTTCGGGTAGTAAAAGTATTTTCAGAATATTTATTTATACGTATGGATTCTAAGATTTTCGTTTTACTAAAAATATCAACTTAAAACGGCTATAAAAAAAAATTGTGACTTGGGATTTTTATAATATTTTAGTATGATATTAAGTAATATATCAGTATACTTCAGTAAAATTTTCATACCCTAATACCAAAAATTGCCAATTTTATCAAACATTATATACATAAAAACGAGAATTTTACGAAATATTCAAAGTCCGATATTTTGTAGAAAAATGAACGTAACGAATCTAAAATTTTACCTTATATAAATAGTAGTGATGTGAATACTCAAAAAAATTTGCAAGTCTCTATCTTAAAAATTGCCCTAGTTATCGAAAAATATAGAAATTGAATTCTTCAAAATTTCATTTTCCGTGAAAAATGCCGTTTTTTCGTCATTTTTTCGAAGTTTTTTCTACCACTTATAGTCAATTTTGAGAAATTCGAAAAATGACCTAAATAAAGTACCATCTACATCCACTTTTACATCTGAATCTCGCTGTTCGTGAAAATCTAAGCATTATTTGGGGTAGTAAAAGTGTTTTCAGAATATTTATTTATACGTATGGATTCTAAAATTTTCGTTTTACTAAAAATATAAACTTAATACAGCTATAAAAAAAAATTGTGACTTGGGATTTTTTAAATATTTTAGTATGATGTTAAGTGATATGTAAGTATACTTCAGTAAAATTTTCAGACCTTAATACCTAAAATTGACAATTTTATCACACATTATATACCTAAAAACGTGAATTTTACGAAATATTCAAAGTCCTATATTTTGGAGAAAAATTAATGTAACGGTTCCAAAATTATACCACACATATATAGTAGCTATGTGAACACCCAAAAAATTTTCAAGTCTCTATCTTTAAAATGGCCTGAGTTATCGTGAATTATTGAAATCGAATTTGTCGAAATTTCATTTTTCGCGAAAAATGCCTTTTTTTTTTCGCTGTTTTTTCTACCGCTTAAAGTCAATTTTTAGAAATTCGAAAAATGACCTAAATAAAGTACCAACTAGATGTATGGAAACATACCCTATTCGTGATAATCGGAGCATTATTTCGGGTAGTAAAAATGTCTTCAGAATAAAAAAAAAAAAACAAAAAAAAATCACACATCATTGTAAAACCAATACATTCTTCGCTTCGCTCAGAATCTAAAATTTATCTAGATAAAGATAAAAGATATCATGAAAAAAATCATCTAGATAAAGATAAAAGATGAACCAGAAGGATTTATCTAGATAAAAGAAAGATAATTTTAAATTTAAAAAAAATTTTTACTAATATTTTTAAGATGTTAAAAATTATGTGTATAATATTAATAATACGTTATTGATGATAAACAAAAATATAAAGAATATTATTGACACAAGAACTCTACACACTACAAATTACACACCACACATTTTTTTGCATATGAATGCATACATTTTGAGGTATATCTATTTTTGCAAATAAAGCAATACTTTTGTATATTACTTAAAAATTTATCTAAAAAAATTATCTAGATAAATTTACTTAGATAGGTAAAATTTTTATCTAAGATAATTATTTAGATAACTTACTGTTATTTATCTAGATAAGATAAAAGATAAGTAAATAATTATCTAGATAATTTATCTAGATAAGTCCCAACACTTCCTATTATGTATAATATACGTATTAATATATAATATTTTATTTTATTTCTTGTTAAATTTAATTAATGGGGCGCCATCAAATAGTTTAGCCTCGTGACCCATCATGCTCTTAATCCGTCTTTGATTATATTATATTTTTTTACAAATTTATTTTAAATAAAAATTAAATTTCATTTTGAAAAGTTTTAAATATAATTTCAACGCTACAGTAATATCGTAGAAGTTTAGTTTGTGTGTTGTTAACCTGTTACTTAAACATTTTATTAATTTAATTAGTTTTACTTACCATCACCATGTAACAATGATTTATATACATATTCTTGATTAAATTTAGCTATGAAGATAAATTATATCTTAATTAGATACCCAATGATATATTTATGATTTATAAATTGTATAAATAATATTGTATTTTAAATAATGAAGAATAAAAAAAAGCTAACCAGTTATCCCTAAAGTTTCAGATATTCTTTCTGTAAAGGTACTAAGTTAGATTATTTTTGTATTTAAAGAAACATATAATAAATATACTCTTACGAGTACATATAAATTTAAAATTTTAATAAACTATTTTTTGGTACCTATACATTTGTTTCGAACGAAAATATTTACTTTGCGTATATTTAAAAATATACGACCGGTTTTTGTAAAAGAGCGTACACCACAAAATTGAAATTATTGTTAAGAGTAAGTAAAAACTGTATATTAAAAAAAAAAAAAACAGGAAGAAGATAGAAGTGTAGGGTTAATTTTAAGAAATTCAAATAATGACCTAAATAAAGTACCAACTACATCCACTTTCTTACCGGAAACGATATTATTGAAGTTTGATTAAATGAAATGGTAAATCATTACATTTGAAAATATGATTTTGAACGAAGTTCATCAGATAATAATATAAGTGTTTATTAAAAATTTTACATTCATACAGTCTAAGTTTAATACAGATGCTCATAAAACCCCTAAAATGTGACTTACATACCCAAAAATGACAATTACTTTGCTCAGAATCGATTTTGGATTATAATGATATATTTCAGGAATTTAATGTTTAATTATTGCATTCAAATATTAATCGAAATTCAACACTATCCTCTTTACACCTATTTCCTCTCCACACTATTGTGTTTCAAAAGAGAATATACGCTTTCGCGCTTCACGAATGACGCTCTCGGCCGTTTCAAACCAAATTTTCTCCCACTAGCAAAATTTTTTCGTCTGTCATACGTGATTGTTACCAACCGAACTTTACCGACGTGATACACCCAAGTTGAAATATTAATTAATTACCTGATATATGACGAGCGCAACCGATTAGAGAACCATCCACTTATCGGCGGTGTACAGCGAACCACTGCCATCAGTAGGTGGGAGCGCGCTAGTCGGAAATTACGGTAAATGGTGGGAGATGCGCGCCACCGGACGTAAATTCGTCCGTCGAGCGGTATATTCTCTTATGAAACGCATTATAGTATCCTATATAATCTTATAATATTCCTTGATTTATTAATTGCTTTTATTATTCAAAGTGATAGTATTAGTAGTTTACGCCCTTTGATAACACACATTTAAATACAGACCTAATTTCCTACGATAAATTTATTATACGTAAAAGTAGTAAAGGTCCAATTATATTTTATTTTAATGGTTATATATTTTAAATACGTTTACATTAAATTGACAGATTATTGTTGTTGTAGAAGTAGATACAATATTTTATTCTTTTAATATTGATATAGTATTGGAGTTTTGTTTTTTTTATGGATATTTAAATGCATAATATAATCTTAAATAACATAGGTAGTTACATTTGTATCTAATGCAATACGCCAATACGTAAATTAGGTATAACATTATTATTATTATTTTTTTAATTAAACTTTTATATATAGTTTATATTTATAATATATAATTTATATTTTATATATAAATATGTATTTAAATTATAGTTATTTAATCTATATTAATATATATTATGTATATATTGTATAATTTGATAATATAAAATAAAACATACGAACGCAATCTATATTATAATAAAAAATATAATATTATGATTAAATGTAAGAAACATGTTAAAAATGATTATTATTTAAATTTAAATTTTATAAAATTATATTAATGATTTATTCATGATTTAAGTTTAATACTAGGACAATATTATGTTGAATTTTTTAAATAATTATAATCTATTTCAACAATTTAAATGGCGTCTGTAATAAAATAATTTTATATGAGATGCTGTACCTATTGTGAAAATGTGAAATGACCAACAATTTGGTGTGATCCGAGATCGCTATGATAATATTATTTTATTACATTAACTAATAATTCTTTATTTATATTAAATAAATGCTTAACTTTCTTCAATCGGTAAATGATAAAATTTCTATTCAATTGTAATAAATTATTTATATTTTCATTTTCTAGAATTTCGTAGAACAGTAGAGGAAATGTATAGTTTTACTTTTGAATAATTTTTATACGAGTGTTCGTGCTAGTCTTTTTTGTACTTAATATTTTTTAAGTGTTTTGGTTTTTGTGCTATTTTGTTGTATTATTGTATTGTTGTGCCATTGTCGTATCTTAAAACTGAAAATTGCCAATTTTATCGATCATAATTTACATAAAAATGAGAATTTTACGAAATATTCAAAGATATATTTTGTAGAAAAATGAACGTTTAACTACTATTATCATAGTTATATAGAGTGTTCTGTTATTTTTTACTTACTTCTATTTAATATTGTATATTTTAAAACTATAGTTTACAAACAACTGCTACTTTTTAGCAATATTAAATAATTACATACTAACAGTGAGCCAGGGCCCAGTAAAAAAAAAGTAAAAGCCGAGGGAATATAACACCCAAACCCCCTTCGTAATAACTCCACTATTTCGTTTACATATAGTTCAGGTAAACATACAACTTTTTTTATATGGATTAAGTCTTTATGTTTTATAAAAAGCACCTACCGCATTATCAATGAGTATAAGTACGAGTTTAATAAATTTGACATGTCTTGAAAATTTGAATATTATGTTCTTTATATAATTGTGTTATTTTAATGATTTTAATGTAATATTTGATAAATATAATTTCTTTAATTGGGAATTGTATAAATTGTATAAATAATAAAAATAATATTAATTTAACAATTAAATTTGGTACAACTTCTTTAATGAAAGTAGGAATCGAGCAGGAAATTTATCATTATATCATATATTGACACGGCCCGATATGGTGCGTACACCTGTACGAAAGATGTCGGGCGCGATCTGTCTTCCTAGTCAGCCACCAACCTAGGCGGTGCGCTAGTACACACCGAGACCTCCAATCCAACTATGGAAAGGAGACTCGGAGGGGACGACTGAATCGTGCTGCTCGACCTAAACGGCGAGTAGGGTGTAGCATTTTGCCTCCGCCCGTCAAGCCGGACACACCGCCACACCGACGTGCTAACCGACAACGACAGTCTGGACGGGCCGTTGCTCGTCTACGACACCTCGTCAGATCGGTAGGTATTTGTATTCGTCAGACAAGTGGACCCATCCCTTCATCCACCACTGAGAGGGCGGACTACGGTGACACCGAGACCGTACCGCCTCAATATGTATATTAGGTACAATTATATACTAATTATATTATAATCATATCTATTTAATATGTTTATAATGAATTCTGTATTTATTTATTAAATTTCTTTTATATTTTTATGTCTGTATGTTATTATACTTATTTAATAATATTCGTAATATCATACCCTTTCTTAGAGATTGTAATTGTTCTATAATATAATAATAATAAAATTTAAGAGTTAAATTTTGATATTATTTTCTAAATTAAGTATATAATACTTTTTTCTATAACGAGTTAGAATTAAAATTTACAATATAATGAAATTTGGGTTTCTATTTTTTAAAATGAGTACCTAATTATGGAATAAAAAATGTATTTGTGGAATGTAATCCTTAAATATTATTAATAGTGTATAAAATTATAATGGAATATCTGTTATGCGGTTATTTATTTATTGTATTAAATAAAATAATTTATATTATTTTTTACAACTATAATTTATCTACATAATGGCAATGAACATATTGTGCTACAATAAAAATAACTGTTTTCAATTAACTCTAGTTATTCACATTTTAAATGTACATAATCATATTTTTTTATACATAAAGTATATGTTATATTTATTAACTTTAGAACTACTTTAAGGGCAATGCTGTATGAGTTATGAAAAATTCTATCAATGGCCAAAAGGACCAGGAAGTAATAAACAATAAATTTTACTCACTAACAAGAAACAGTAATAAAGTAATAAACATGAAGAAAAAATTGCATTGTTATACATGTTACTTTATATTATATTCTTTATTTATATGTTTGACAGTTTATACTCTTAAGGGTTATCGGAATATATCAACAAAAAGATTTACAATAAATAAAAATGATAACGAGGACATAATTTTAATATATGTATATAAAACCACTGGAAATGAGAACTGACTTTGGCTTCTATTGAGAGAAAAAATGATTTGGATAATTGTTACAATATTATCACACAATTATTAAAATCTACCTAAATATTATACCTACTTAAGTGTACCTACTAATAACTAATTATCAATAACATACTTATAACCTATAGTAGACAAAACGTTAAAGATGGTGAAGAATTTGTCTGTAGTAATGATTGGTCTTTTTAAAATTGTAATTAGGTAGTTATATAATAAAATGAAAGTAATTGTTATCATACCATGGACGAGAACCCAGACATACTGTACAGTGAACCTTATTTAAAACCGAGTTGAAAACCTAACAATCAGACAACCAGGGTTCCACTCACAGGTCACACGTCACACTAAATAGAATAAGAACAAGGCATGGAAAACTGGACAAATGTTATGTAAATGCCACTAAATGGGATCTCAGACCTACATCAGAATGTGACTGTGAAGACTGAAGTACGATACAAACAATTGAACATATTGACATATTGTTGAAGAATGTCCAAGCAGATTATTCAGTAAATGCATGATCAACCTCCATATGGCCACACCAGAAGCAATTGAGTAAATCTCAAAATTGAACATAAAAATCTAAGACTAAGCAATCTCTATCTACACCAAATTCTATAAATATAAACTTAAATATGTATATTAAAAGTATAATTATCTTTTGTTATTGCTATTTCATTATTCTATACTTTCAGACTTTCACTTGTGACTGTTTATGTTTTTATATAGTGTTATTTATGAGTTGTGTTTTGTATTTATATATTAGTTGTTAACAATGTAATGTTTTTGCGATACGATAAATAAATAAATAAATCATACCTCTAGTTTTATGCACATCATATACTAATTTTGTAAAAAAATTAATTCAATAAATATCTCGTATATTTAATATAAGACAATTACCCGATATAATATCATAGATTTTATATAATTCCTAAGAAAATTGTGTTGGCATAAAAAACATTATTGAACAATTATTAAGTAATAATAACGTTACGATTCAAATTTTGATGGTATAATAGCAATATACCTACGTAATATTAATAATTACAGTTAAGTTAAATCCGATACAAATTGTATTAAATTATAATCTTATATTTTTTGATAAAATCTTAATTTTGAATGTTGAACAAAACGAGAAATGTATGCTTTTACAATAATATAGACCTAATTTTATTTATTTATTATATATGAAAAATTTTATAGGATATAAAATTATTAGGATAGATATTATAGTCCAATAATATAATTACTATTCAAATAATATAGTTTATCAGTAGAGTTTAAAATGTATTTAGAATCTACATTATTTAGATCGTTATAAGAACACATAAATACATTTCTTAAATATCAAAAAATATCATAAAATCAATAGGTAATTTTAATGCATTTATTTTAAATGTTTTATAAATATTATATAATATTGTTATACATATTATTGTTCTTTTATTTTTTAAAAATAGGTGCCAACAGACTTTAACGGTAAAATTATGTATCGTTCATATAACATAAAACTACTAAGGGCTATACACTGGAGACTGGACTACACACTAGAGCGATAAAAATAGACGTGGTAACGAAACCTATATATAAAAGCACTATATTTTACCGATCCTGTCAGAAGTAAATTAAATATATCTACCAAAGAAAAATTGAAATAAAATATATGTTTCATTATTTTAAATTATCAATTTCAATTCTAGTTATTAATATAAATATATACGGAAAAAAAAATTTTATATTATTATAGCGTTTTTCATAAATTTTATTTTTAGCCAAAGACTTGGGTTTAAAATTTTTTATTGATTTGTTAATATATGTGTACAGTGTACATGTATAAATAATATATATTATAATGCAAATAAACCTTCTAAAATAAAAATAATATAATAATTAATAATGATATTTTAATGACATAGACGCGTCTACAAAATAATATCTATATAAATTATAAATATGCATATAACATATATATACCAATCTGTGGAAATAACTATACTTCTCCTATACTAATAGGTAAAATTTTAAATATAAATATAATAATACAATAGGTGGTTAAATTATGGTCAGTGGCGTATTTTTATTTTTTTGAGTGAGGGAGGAGGTGGTGGCATGTCTATAAACACGCCACAAAATACCCAAAAATGTTTTGGGCTAAAATATAAAAGTATTTATATAGATTCTTCTTATTATATTTCAATATTTAACAATAATGTTAAATAAAATAGACAAAAATGTATTAATAATTTTGAAAATTTTATTGAAGTTCAAATACATTTTATTTAACTCAGTTCAAATTAATTATGAATTATTACATTTACATTTTTTTTATATATAGCCATTTAAAGTATAAAAAACAAGGGATGGGATACTAGTGTAAAAGGGATACAGGTATAAAAAGAATAGTATTGAATTTTAATTAAAATTTGAATGCAATGATAAATCATTACATTGGAAAAACGATTCTAAGCGAATTATTGTCGAATTTAGGTATATAGGTGACTCATTTAAGGGTTTTATAATTTTTTTTATTTATGATTATTATTGAACTTAGAGACTGGGAATAGTAAAAGTTTTGTTCAGTACCTACATATATTATCTAATGAACTTCGCTCAAATTCGGTGTTATGAATGTAATGATTTATCATTTCATTCAAATGTTAATCAAAATTCAACACTATCCTCTTTACACCTGTATCCCTTCCCTTGCTTTCTTATTTAATAATAATTAAAGAAGTACCTACTCGTTTAAGTTTGAATTACTTGGAAATTGTATTTGTTAAGTATATATATTATATAGGTATGTTAGATATATACACTTTGAAAATTTACATTATTATAAATATGTTTATGTTTTATCAACGTATTAATCTCTAATTTATTATCCTGTGAATCTAAATGTATTTTTATTTTTCGAATGCAATGATTTGTCTTTTTATTTAAATAAATTCGTATAAGCTTTCAATAATATACTTTTACCACCATAATTCTTTTATCAGCTGTATCACATATAACATATGTAAGCAATTTTATTTTATGTATAAAAGTATTTTATTCTCATATTACCTATTTATTATACAAACATTATAATTTGTATATTACTTAGTATCATTAAAAATAATTTTTTCGTGAGTAATAGTTTACCTTTTTATCTATTATTTAACTATATTTGGTTTTTAACTAAAATTAAATTTAAATTATATATTATTTATAATAAATAATAATTACCTACCAATACTACCACAAATAGGAACAATAGGAAATACGTGTTCTAATGATAAAAATAATTATAATTAGTTTATTATTTTAATTTTTTCTATTTAAATAATATTATAAGAGAAGAGTGTAATAGTGTAGGGATAGCTCGTCTAGGAAATGTTCAAACGAGTACTGGTTCATATGGTGTCTTATAATTGCAATTGGAAAATGTGATTATTATAAATAAATACAGGATAGGTATAAAATGGACTGTATAATATAAAAATGCCACGAACAATAATATAAAATATTAAAATATAAATAAAATATCATTTTATTCTATGACGGCTGATGAGAATCATCGATGCGTGGTGATATTATAGTATTATATATTTATATTATAATTTAATTAATATTTACAATGATAAATTATTACATTCTTAAAAATGATACTGATCGTAATTCGGTCAAATATAGTTATAGCGTATAGATTAGTAGATGGACACCAACGATAAATAACTAATGACTTTATGAACAACAATAGTCAATAATAGCAAACGATTAAATCATTCAATTAATATCATATGAACATTTTTTTGTTAAAAACATTAAATTATCAATAATATTAGTCTAATCGTAAGCGATTATAGTGATAACGATTACCTTACTAATATTTTGGTAATTATTATTATATTATTAAAATGGTTAGGTTAGGTTATGTTTTTATAGGTATATGAGGAAAGAACACTATTGAATAATTAATAGCGAAAATGATTGATTAATACTTCATTAAATATTGATTAATGATATGTTAGTAAATTTGTAAAAATTTAAATCAATTCATTAGATATATCATCTGAATGAACTTCGCTCAGAATCGTTTATTCTTTATTCAAATGTAATTATTTATCATTGTACTTAAATCTTAATCAAATAACAACATAATACTATAACATCACCATTATCTTTTATTCCTTTCCTCACCTATCCCTGGGTCTGGACCCCCCATGAATCAAATTTATTTCTTCAATTTAATAACAATTGTTTTTAGATTCTGAGCGAAGCGAAAAATGTATTAGTTTTACAATGATATGTGATTTTTTATTTTTTTTTTTTATACTGTAAACATTTTTACTACCCTAAATAATGCTCTGATTTTCACGAATAGCGAGTTTCAGATGTAAAAGTGGATGTACATGGTACTTTATTTAGGTCATTTTTCGAATTTCTCAAAAATTGACTATAAGCAGTAGAAAAAACTTCGAAAAAATTACGAAAAAACGGCATTTTTCGCGAAAAATGAAATTTTGACGAATTCAATTTCTATATTTCACGATAACTCATGCAATTTTTAAGATTGAGAGATGTGGTAAAATTTTGGATTCGTTACGTTAATTTTTCTACAAAATATCGGACTTTGAATATTTCTTAAAATTCTCGTTTTTACGTATATAATGTTTGATAAAATTGTCAATTTTTGGTATTAAGGTCTGAATTTTACTGAAGTATCCTCATATATTACTTAACATCATACTAAAATATTAGAAAAATCCCTAATCTCAATTTTTTTTTATAGTTGTTTTAAGTTGATATTTTTAGTTCAAACGAAAATTTCGCTAACTTCGCTTAGAATCGTTTTTCAAATTCTAACTAAAGTTAAACGCTATGATTCGCACACCTGTATCCTGTGTGACAGGAGTATCAGCTCATCTTTTTTATATTATAGGTTTGCATACTCAATTGTACATACAAACATTTTCAAATTTCAAAGTAGGTACTACGTATATTAAATATAATTATTTATAAACTATAAGTCAATTGAAGTAAAAGTGTTCAGTCACACATTTTGTCATTTTATGGACCCCCCCCCCCTAGGATATTTCTGGTTGCGCTAATGTCTCTTCTACAGTGTCCACTTTGGCTTTTTTATATTACATTAATAAATGTATATTTAATTTCTTAGTTTTGTCTTTAATTTGTTGTTAAATTCATACTTACGAGAATTGAATTTGTCACGTAAATATATAAAATATCTACCTACAACTAATTAAATATTTTTAAAGCAAATTAAATATTTATGTTTTATGCAATAACATATTTTCCTTAACTAATAGATATTTCTTAGTTAATAATTAATTATAACCTATTTGTTATTTACAAATTAGAAATCTTTTAAATTCTGAAGTGAATATTGTATTATTTTTACAATGATATAGGTTCCTATGTTTTTTTTTCTTAGTTTGTATGATGATCAATTTTTTACCAAAACTAATGGTTCCTGGTAAAATTATTATAGGTTCCTATGTTTTTTTTTCTTAGTTTGTATGATAATCAATTTTTTACCAAAAATAATGGTTCCTGGTAAAATTATTATTTCTTTAGTAAATTACTTATGTCCTTTTTAAATGTCTTAATATGGAACTTTTAGAAAATGAAATACTACCAAAAATGATAAAAATTACGCAATATTCACAGAAACTGTAATTTTGACCAATTTAATTTCAAATATTTACTCATGAAATATTGTACTTAGATAATAAAAACATGTTAATTTAGGATGATTATTTATATATGTGATAAAATTTTGTAATTTTTTTGATGATATTTAAATCAAAATATGTAAACATGCGTTTAAAGAATACATGAACATTGTAATCATTAATAATTAATTTTTATCTTGTATTTCACAATATCATCAAAATGTATATGCTATATTGTATAATTAAAAATTATATGTAAGTATAGTATAATTTATGAAAAAAAAAAAATATATATAATAAATTTCTAGAGATATTAAAATTTATAAAGGATTTTAAATTTATAACTTTTTTACTTTCTCAATATAGTTTTTAATAATAAAGAAATTATTTAATAAGACAATGTAATAAATAAACATTTAATATTAAACTGTCTCTTACAACCGTTATTCTGGATTATACTATATTTACCTGAAAAAGATTCAATAATATTATGGGTTGTTCGGGTGGGGAACGTAGCAGGGCCGTGTTTTAATTTAAGATTTTGGCGCCCGCTACAAATTAAATTGTTCACCCCCCCCCCCCCATGGACATATTCTTAAAACAGTAGAACGGAGTTCGTGTATGAATGATTATTCAAATTTAAATTTAAATTTTTTAAATTTTTTTTATTTTTATTTTCTAAGAAAATTTACGATTATTCATATACTACTGTTTCAAGAATAGGCGTATTTTATGGATTTTATTATGTTGGAGTATTTATCCCCTCCCCCGTGAAAATTTAAAATATACACTTTAATATAATTATGTACTTTTAAATTTTATAAAACAGGAATAATTTAATGAAACAAAAAAAATTATGAAATTTAATATTTCATACCTATAATAATTATAATAATAATAATAATATTGCCGGATGCGTGTGTTAAAAAGGTTTTAAAGCAATTAAATATAAATGTAAATTATTTATTTTTCTTTCCATCATAATTATCATAATTTATTCAACATTTTGTACCTCTTTAGTCTTTACTACCTTAAAACTATAGCCGCCTCTAAAAATTTGCCGCCCGGTACAATTGTACCCGTTGTACCCCCCTAAATACGGCCCAGGAACGTAGCAATAATAGAACGTGCACCCGGACACCACTAAAGCACATAAACACCATCGATCAAATTGTATGTGTGTATTTTGAAATAGCATTCAACAAGAAGTGGAAGGGGCTGTCTATAAAGAATTCAAGACTAGTGAGTGCTAGTATGCGGTGGTGTGTGCAGATGTGTTAGTGTGTACTAATATTTAAAAAAAATGGATAAATAATTCAATAAATAATAACAAATATATAATAAAAAGTAAAAAATTAAATATAACACGTCATATGGCCTGTTCGGCACAACAACATAAAACCATATTTAAATGTCTAATAACAAATTAATATAATTTATGAATCTTACAATAATTGGTAAAGATAATAATAGTATACACAGAATGCTATCAGCGCCGTTTACATTTGTTTAACGATTAGTGTCGTCTATAATAGATAATTAACATTTAGAACTCAATTTAAAAAGAAGAGCTGATACTTCTGCCACATGGGACACAGGTGTGCAAATCATAGTGCTTAATTTTAATTAGAATTTGATGCAATGATAAACCATTGCATTCGAAAAAACGATTCTGAGCGAAGTTCGGTCAGATTATAATGTAGGTATTTTTTAAAATATAGACATTTTTTATTAAATATTTAAAACGCAAAATTTTATCATACATATAGTACATAAATTAACTCTCTATATAATTTTTATATAATTAAATTTTCAAAATTTTTGAAAAATATTAGTAAATTTAATTTAACATTGTTGTCAAATATTGTAATATAATAAGAAAAATCCACATAAATAATTTAAATATTGATTTTACTGAAATTTCAACTTATTACGGCAATAAAAAAAAATTGAGACCAGAGAGTATGATGTTAAGTAATATGTAAGTATACTTCAGTAAAATTTTCAGACCTTAATACCAAAAAATGCCAATTTTATCAAATATTATATACGTAAAAACGAGAATTTTACGAAATATTCAAATTTCTATATTTTGTAGAAAAATTAACCAATTGGTTCCAAAATTTTACCACATATATATAGTAGCTATGTAAACACCCAAAAAATTTTCAAGTCTCTATCTTTAAAATGGCCTGAGTTATCGTGAATTATTGAAATCGAATTCGTCGAAATTTCATTTTTCGCGAAAAATGCCGTTTTTTTTCGCCGTTTTTCTACCGCTTAAGGTCAATTTTTAGAAATTCGAAAAATGACCTAAATAAAGTACCAACTGGATCCACTTTTCTACAGGAAATATATGCTATTCGTGATAATCGGAGCATTATTATTAAAGCTATTATTAAATCGGATAATCGGAGCTATTATTAGTAAAAGTGTCTACATTATAAAAAAAAACAAATTACACATCATTGTAAAACCAATACATTCTTCGCTTCGCTCAGAATCTAAAATAACTTACATCTAGTACTTAATAACTAGAGTCATATATATTTACCTTATTATTATTTGTACCCAATAATAGAGACCATACGAGTATATTTTCCAGAATAATAAATTTATTATTAAAATTGTTTTTAATTTTCTTAAGCAGTGTCTCAGCTTAGGGTTTATGTGGATTGCTTATAATATTACAATAGAATTACAACTAACTAAAACTACAAATAACTATAAGGCTTAGAGAATGATCGATTCGGAAATTACACGTTTGGGATTTAAAATACTGATAAACGCATAATTCAAATAATTGACAAGAGATAAGTGAGAAGTACGAAACATAAACGTCGTTACTGTACAACCGTATATTCTGTATTGCTTTTAATATTCATGTTGTTGTTGTGCAATAATTAAAAATGAAATATATTTTTCAGTAATGTTGAAATTCTTATAAAAATAAACATGGTAATAATTTTAATTATGAATTTTGACATACGGTATTATGAAAATTTTTCATATAACTTACGATCACAGTTAAGAACCTCTTGTATGAACAATAAAAAAAAATTGAAATTTCACATTAATTAATACAATTAATGATATCATATAATTATTTATGGTTTTGATTCAATTTTAATGCAGTCGATCACTTACCATAAATGAACAATGTAATTCATATTATTATATTGGATCTAGGACATTTTGGCGTGGCCGTTTTGGCGTGGCCGTTTTGGCGTGGCCGTTTTGGCGTAAGCCGTTATGGCGTGAAGTGATTTTGGCGTAAACCCGTTTTGGCGAAAAAAATATTTTATTATAAAAAAATTGATTATATTAAATACAAAAATTACAAAAATCATTTTTAATAAAAATAAAAATATAAATATAAATAAAAATAAAAATGAAAATTATTGTAGTGAGACATTATGTGCAATGCCCCTCAAATATGTTAATATGTCTCTAGTATTTATCTCTTTAACTATTTTTAATATTCTTTTGTCCGTGTCGATATATTTTTTTAATTTTTTTGGTGGACTTCTTCCTGATTCCAATTGAAATTATTATTAAAATTATTTAAAGGAAATTTTAATAAGTACATATTTGAATTAAATAATTTTTTCGCTAAAACGGCCACGCCAAAATGTCCCATTTCGTATTATATTCACATATTACGATTCGCTTTCTAGCAATTGAATATGTGATATTTTATTGATAAAACCCTTACACTGTAAGGCTTACAGTATAAAATATAGATAAAAATTATACGAGTATTATTAATTTATTATTATATAGGTAAAACTATAATATCATATATTACATATAAGTTAATTACACATAATAATATTGTTATCTATATTAAAATGAGTCCTTATTTACCTATATCACACCGTAACTTGAGAAAAAATTTACGTATTATCTTGATTTTCTATTTTTTTTTTCTTTTTAATGAAGACTACATCTTAGAGCGGGATTTTTGAATATAAAAGTTAAAATTGTAAATATTTTTTTAAATTAAATTAACATGATTAATGATAAATTGATAACCATCATATCACAGCGCGGAAGAAACAAAACTATGGAATACTGATAACATTAGCAACTCAAGTGGGTTTGTGAATTTTTTTCGTTTTTTTTTTTTATTCGTTAGCAATTTTAACATTTTACAGAATATATGATATATGAAATCTAAAGGATTATCCAGTTTCAGTTTGTTTTAAAACATTGAATAAAGATTTGGAAATTGAAAGAAGAAAATTACAATGAAGAATTAATTAAAATTCATAAAATGTGCGTGACGCTTATCAACAAAGGATTAGCATAATAAAGAATGACAACGATCAATCGCCCAATGCATAATGCAATAAATACGATTTGAGATGCGAAACTCTCTTTAAAAAAGAAACGTACCCTTTAAAATCAGCAACAAAAAAACCAAGGAAAGGGATACTGGTGTGGAAGTGATACAGGTGTAAAGAGGATGTGTTAAATTTTGATAACATTTGAATGCAATGATAAATCATTTAATTCAGGAAAACGATTTTGATGGACGTTCATCATATAATATATTGTTATGTACCACAACCAAATATTTTATTCAAAACAACATAATTAATAATATATACATATATATCATAATGCCATCTTGAAATTTTTACTGTAAAAGACTAAATATAATACTTAAGGCGGCTCTCCGTAGTGTATATTTAATGTGAAATAGACCTAAACGAGTTCCAGCGTATTGGCTTTAGTTTTACTTAAAAAACAATTCTGAAAACAATTTTATATTTGTAAAGAACTCTATTTTGGATCGTCCCAATTACATTATTAAGAATTTGTTTCTCAATCGTACATTTCCAAAAATAAAATTTTCAAAAACGTTAATATTTTATAAAAAGTGATTTATTGTTATAATATTAATAAAATTAAAAATTGGCTTCGTACGATCCAAAATAAAGTTCATTATAAATTTAAATCTGTCCTTAAAATTATTTTCGAAAAAAAGCATAAGTCTATAAATTGGAACTACGAGTAGTTTAGGTCTTTTCAATACAAAAAATATGAGTGTAATAATATTTACAATAAATAATTTGACATGTGCATGCGAGTGCATACTCTAACCCCGCATGCTATATTGCTATATCACGCAATCATATATTGTTGTTTACACACACAGACACGAAACGTCGTTAAATCAATATTATTGCCTATATAATACTCCTTAAATATTCACTACGAAGAGCCGCCTTAATTAGTCTTAACCTACATTATTAGATATTTTACTGTTTTTTTTTTTTTGCCATATGAAATAAAAAAAAAAAACTGTAAAAGACTAAATGTAAATACATAATAGTCTTGTTATTTGCAAATACGAGAAAACACATAATTCAATAACAACAACAAGGTGAAGGGTTAAGACTGGCAACTAATATAAAAAGGAATCAAACACAAAGCATTAATCTGACGACGATAGATGTCCACAGACGACTAAACGACTACGGACTTACCAGAGATTGAAAAGAGAATACAATCTGCGCTTATTCACTTTTTGGGAACACTTTCCCAAATTAATTGTTAACTGAGTTAAATTGTGTTATTATAAATAAAAGTTAATTGTAATTATATTCAATATTTCAATTATACTATTATATTCATTCATGACAATAACAGCAGTCGTGTGTAGTTGGTACGCAAAAATATAAACCGATTTTAATATAAATAATTTATATTACTAAATGACTCATCTAAATACCCAAATTGTAGAAAAATTAACGTAACGGATCCAAAATTGTAACCACACATATATAATACCTATGTGAATACACAAAAAAATTTCTAAACACAACTCAAAATCTGTCTACGAAATTGCATGAGTTAGCGTAAAATATTGAAATCAAATTCGTCTAAAATTCAGTTTTCGTGAAAAATGCCGTTTTTTCTTTCGCATAGGCTCAATTTTAAGAAAAATGACCTAAATAAAGTATCAACTACATCCACTTTCTAACCGGAAACATATGCTATTTGTAAAAATCGGAGTATTTTTTCGGGTAGTAAAAGTGACTTCTGATATAAAAACAAAAAAAAAAACAAAAAAGACGAACTGATACTGCCCTGCCTCAAGGATATAGGTGTGCAAATCATAGTGTTTAATTATAATTATAATTTGAAAGCAATATAAACTATTGTATTCGAAAAAACTATTCTGAGCGAAGTTCAGTCAGATTATGTAGGTATTGATTAATATATTGCCGTGTTTTCGTCAAATTTTTCGTCGTTTTTTCTAATGCATAGGGCCAATTTTTTAATTTAAAAAATGACCTAAATAAAGTACTAAGAACATCCACTTTTCAATTGGAAACATATGCTATTCGTGAAAATCGGATCATTATTTTGGGTAGTATAAGTGTCTTCAGTCATAAAAACAAAAAAATAAAAATATCAATTTTAAACACTTATAAAAAAAAATTGAAAATAGGAATTTTTCTAATATTTTGAATTAATGTTAAGTAATATATAAATATACTTCAGTAAAATTTTCAGACCTTAATGCTAAAAATTGCCAATTTTATCAAGCATTATATACAAAAAAACGAGAATTATACGAAATATTCAAAAATCTATATTTTGTAGAAAAAAATAATGTAAAGATTCCAAACATTTACCACATATATACAGTACCCATGTAAACATCCCATATAATTTTCAAGTCTCTTACTTCAAAATTTCCCGAGTAATCATGAAATATTAAAATGGAATTCGTCATAATTCCAGTTTTTGTTATTTTTCGTCGTTTCTTCAACCGCTTAGGATCGATTTCGCAATTTTCGAATTAGGATCGAAATTTGAAAAATGATCTAAATAAAGTACCAACTATATCCACTTTCCCACCGGAAACATATGCTATTTATGAAAATCTGAGAATTATTTCGGTAGAAAAATTGTCTACAAACATATAAAAGAAGACACACATCATTATAACACCAATACATTCTTCACTTTGTTTAGAATCTAAAATAATTCTATAGAGAAATAGAAAAATAATATTTGCAATTCATATCTAATATTTTGATTACTGCTAACACATTTCAAATACGACATACGAGTATATAATATAACCTTATTATTTTATATTATATTTTTATTATAAAAATTCAATTCAGTCTCCTTAAAGAATAAATAATAATTATACATTTCTTCCATTGTTATTCATATTATATTTAAATGATGTATGATTTTAATTTTACTATAATATTAACCCTTTTATATTTTGCTAGTTCAACATACCTATGGCTAACCAAAATACACTAACATTATTTTTTTAAGCATTTGTATTTTAACTGTTTCATAATAACATAAAAAAAAATATTTTTTTCTTTTATATTAATGGCATACTAGGTACATTGTAATAAATGATTCTGATTTAGTAACTTTTACTAATTATTATTTATAAATATTGCATTTTTTTTCATTTTTTATAAAAGTTACATTGTACATTTTTAAATTTTATTTAGTTAAATATTATATGCTGTAACTATTAATTAGTATTATACAAAAATATACATTTATATAAAATCATTTTTAAACAAACTTAAACTTACGGTCTTCATAATTTCTGCGGAATTTATCTAAACATTATTTAAATAGAGAAACATAGACTAAAATGAATTTCAAACATGGATCAATCGTTAGTAGGTAGGTACATCGTTAGTGCATATTAGTGCACGAATTATTTTCGTTAGGGTCTAGTCCTTTTTATTCTAACCCTAAATAATGTAGGGTGTGGCCAACATCCCATTTCGAATTTTGGGTCAAAACTCCTATCAATCATTTCTTTTTTTCTTTCATTTTATTTACATTTATAGTTAAGGCGACAGCACCTCCCCCATTTCGAATTTCAAGTCAAATCTTATATCAATCGTTAGTACTTCGTTAGTGCATGTTAGTGCACAAATTATTTTCGTAAGTCCATCTTGTCTTATCCTAGAACATAGATTCGCAACCAGGGTGTCGCGAAATTATTTTAAATATATTTTAAGAAAAAATAATTGCATCATTTAGCTAATGAAAATATCGACTACTTCAAACAATTATTATGTTCACAAAATATAGAATCAGTAGTTTTCGAGAAAAGGGTAACTATTCCTAATAAAGCTCTTGAAGCTAGTTACAAAGTAGCAGAATTAATAATAAAAAATAAAAAATGATCTGATACTCCTGCGCTTCTGAATATAGCGGGGAAACTGAGAGAGTATAAATCGAGATGTTTTGGACATGTTGAAAGAAGAACAATGACAATATAGTCAAAAGGTAGATGAAATAGCGGTAGCGGGAAATCGGAGCCTGGGTAATTCAAAGAAAAATTGGTTTATTGGGGAGAATATGAGGGCTTGTGGAGTAAATAAGAATATGGTTTTGGATAGGGATGGGTAGAGGGAAATGATACGAGTAGCTAATCACATAGATGTGGGACAAAGACGAAGATAGAAGAAAAGAAGATTTAAAATATTATGTAAGATTACCACGATGTACAAAATATTGGTACATGTTTTATTAATATGTTAAAGGTCTGAATATTATATTATCAATTTTTAAATATTTTAATTCCTGAATTTAATTTTTTAACATACTTCCACAATCAATTAAAAATTGTATACAACGATGGGCTTCATGATTTCCTAATGAACAACACAAATTAAATATACATTATTTCTAAATTTTGATGCAAAATTAAAATTGTTAATGGTAGTTATTTAAAGTAATGTATAGATTTTTAATTATAGTCAATATATTTTTAGATTTTGACCGATGCGAAAAAATGTATTGGTTTTACAATGTGTGTCTTTTATTATTTTTTTTTATGTTTGAAGAAAGGCTTTGCACCCGAATTATTTATTCGGGTTATGGGTTTCAGGTGTTGATGGTATTCGGGTTTTTAAACACGACATTGAAAATTTTTACAAGATATTAGGGTACTCATAACCGTTATTATTCGGGTTAATAATGGTTATTTCGGGTGTTAAGGAAACACATAAATAATAATAAATAAAATACATCAATAATAAACTTGTTTAAATTTGTTTTGTACATACTTTTAATTTATTTTATTTTATATTAAGAATTAAGATATTATTTTTACCCAAATATGTCAATTTATCATTAGTATTTGACAGTAATGGACATTAGGATAATAGTTTTATTATAATAATTATAAATAATTGTAATTTTTATATGTTTTTTGTAAAGTAAACATATTCACAATAGTATACAATAGTTAAGAATTAGTATATTAAAATTATTTTATGTAAAGTTATATCAAATATATTATATACAAATAATAGCGTATTGGAGTAATTCTTAACTTGAAAATTCATTCGGGTTTTAGGGTAACCAGAATTTTTTATTTAGATTATGGGTTAATTCTGGTTAATTAAATAAATACTATTCAGGTTAATAAAGGTTATAGGTGTTTGTTTTTTAAGGGTTTTTAGTGGTGTTACGGGTTCTGGTTAATTCGGGTGCAAAGCCTTGGTTTGAAGACGATCTAAAGCTCCGACTTTCATGAATAGCATATGTTTACGGTTGGAAAGTGGATATATTTGGTACTTTATTTAGATCATGTAAGGCTTACAATCTACAGAATGGTATGTTCCAAGTAAAATCTTTAAATTCCCAAAATTCCCAAGTTGGACTTCTAAAGTTCTTAAGAACCTTATTTTGGAAAAAAAACGTGCTCATACTACTTTTAAACGTACAAAATTACATATAGATTTTAATGCATTTTCAGAACTTAAAGCAAAATGCAAACGTTTGTCTAAGTCTGACTACCAAGCTTACGATAAAAACACTGAAGTAATGCTCTATCAGAAACCAGCCTCTTTTTGGAAATATACTAGAGAACTAAACCACTCGTCTTCATTCTCGTGCACTTAAATAACGAAACTTCTTACACGCCACTTGAGTCAGTAATCCTGTTTTCCAAGTATTTTTCTTCTGTTTTTAACTCCCCTCTTCCTTCTTCTTCAAATGTATCCCATATTCTCTCCCTTCTAACTGCCACATTTATATCGATGACGTTCACGCAGCTTTGTCTAACTTAAAAAATAACTCTTCCTAAGCTTATCCCTAGCTTACTTAGATTGAATACAAGGTTGAGATCAACAGTCATTAAAGAGCGCTTAATATTATTCTTAATATTGATAACATAATTGTACGCTTTGCAAAGAAAAAAGAAAAAAAAGTTTTTTGCTTTTTTAATATACACAATACACATATTTTTCTTTTTTACATTATTTTATCATATTTTATATTTATTATATTACATATTTTTTTATACATATTGACATATAATTTTCAAACAGATATAATACTTTTTACTATTTGATTTCTCATTTCTGCAGAAAACATTGAAAGTTATTTATAAAAATATAAGATTTTTAAAATGCTTTTTTTTATATAGTATTATAGTAAGAGTGATAATAATTTCGCTCCCTTGTGCATCAAGTATAATCGCCACTGGAAAAATGCGATTTATTATTTTTGATTTTTAAAAGTGCTAATTTATGTGCTAAAACATGAAATATTTACAAACTAAAGTCACTCTAATAAAACATCTTTTTATATATAATAAATATTTAATAATTTATATTATAGTGATTTTTATAATCGTATTATATGAATTAACTGATCAACGATCATAATTATTTCAAAAATGCCAATTAGTCAAATTGGAATTTTGTAACTAGCTTAAAATTATAATTTATTGATAATAGCCAATAGGTACCTAGTACCTACTATATTATATAATATTACTAACCCATAAATGCTGTAGTTATCAAACCTGTTATCAAAATATATAATAAAACAGTTTGGTTATATTTACTACTATAAAGTTATATTTAATAAATAATTGAAATATAATTTATTATAATTTTAATAATGAAATAATAAATATATTTATTCTATTTCAATAAAATTCAAACTTATTAAAAAAAACTTTGAAAATATTGTTTTACGAAATATTATATAAACAATATTTTTAATTTATTATAAAGTACATAATTTGAGGTATTTTGAACTTTTATCTATTTTAAAATCCTAAAACTGTACATTATTAAATAATCAAATTTCAATTTTTAAAGCAAGGGAAGGGATACAGGTGTTAAATTTTAATTAATATTTGAATGCAATAATAAATCATTAGAAAACCGAATCTGCGCGAAGTTATCAGATAATATATGTAACAATTATTTTTTTTTTCTTTTTTTAGTTTCTATGTTCAATATAAATAATTTTACTAAAATTTCAACTTTAAAAACCTATAAAAAAATTGAATCTTGATATTTTCCTAATATTTTGAAATTACGTTAAGATATATATCAGTTAGCTTCAATAAAATTTTAAAACATTTTCCAAATTTTTTAGCTTTTCTGATAATTATTATTGTAAAAGTATTGAGAAATAATAAGAAGAATATTCGTATGGATTCTAAGATTTAAGATTAAACTAAAAATATCAACATTAAACAGCTATAAAAAAAAAAAGTAAAAGCTTGGGCCCTTCAAGTATTTTGATATAATGTTAAGTAATATACGAGTATAAATATACTTCAATAAAATTTGCAAACATAATTAACGCCAAAAATAGCCAATTTTATCAAACATTACGTATATATCCTATTGCTAGGAAAAGTTAAAAATTCCTCGTTTATGACAATTCCTAACTAATTTTGAAAATATAATCAATGACTAGAAATTATAAATATATTTGAATATTTCCGGTAATATATATGTTACGGGTAATGTCCGGAGGTCGGCTAATGTTAAGATTAGCCGGATAATATTAACATTATCCACGAGCTATGGCTAATGTTAAAATTTTGGAGTTTAGCCATATGACGAAGACATTAGCCACACTGAATTGGCTAATGTTATTTTAACATTAGTCTTAGTACACACATGCAATTTATTACAATGTATTGAGACTGCAAGTGTGAGCGCGTGTTCGCATTCGTGTGTATTGCCATTTTGCCAATAAAATTATATTACTATAATATTAGAGATTATAGGCTGCATGTTTGCATTTCAATATTATGAACTTTTAAATGGGTTTTATTTATCTTGCGAGAATATCAGGTAGGTATCTAATAATATGCAGGTGTAATCTGGAATTTTTGTGTTATAAAATAATACTTGTAATATAACTTGGTCGATGACGAATATTATTGAATATAATTGTTTATTACTTTATTAGTAATTTATATCATTTAATATTTATCACAATCACATTCTATATTTTATATTTTCCAATCTATATGGCTTTTGCTAGTATTATTATTGCAACGACTGTCGACTGGTACGTTTAATGATAAAAATGGATCAAAAAAATAAATTTTATGAATGTTTTAATTTATCAATAAATTTATAATAATAAATAATTTAAAAACAAACCATTTGTATTTTTTTTTATTTTATATAATATAATATTATAATTGTAATTAATAATAATTATTACTAATAATTTTTATTTGCACAATAGTTAGTTATCATAGAGGCATAGAACTTATTGTATTTAATTCATTATTTTATTTATTTAATATTCAATTATAGGTACTATGATAATGGATAATATTATTTCAACATTAGCCATTTGTATATGGCTAATGTTATATTAGGTGGGTAATCTTAAGATTATCCATTTTTAAAATTATTTATTGGCGGCTAATCTCCGAAATTTTAACATTAGCCATAGCTCGTGGATAATGTTAATATTATCCGGCTAATCTTAACATTAGCCGACCTCCGGACATTACCCGTAACATATATAACACAAAAATATATAATATATAAATATATAATATAATATATAACACTTTAAAAAAAATAAATGTATATTGTTAAATCATACTTATACATGTTTGAATATTATTCGACGCCACTAATTTAATTAAAAATTTAATTTATTATAGTTTTTCATGTTAATAATGATAATTTAATTTTATATCATGTTAAAAATAACTTACAATTTTACAAATAGTAACAATTTTTCTACTAAAGACGTTGTCTTTGTCTTTAATATAATAATATCACTTAAAAGTAATATAATATATAATAAATATTAAAAATAAATAATAAAAAGAAGAGCTGATACTCTTGCCGCAGGGATACAGGTGTGAAAAAGTTTAATTTTAATTATAATTTGAATGCAATGATAAACCATCACATTCGGAAAAACAATTCTGAGCGAAGTTCAGTCAGATAATGTAATAGGTAGGTATTGATCAAGATTTTGACATTTATTAAATATTTAAAACGTAAAATTTAACACGCATATATTATATATAGTAATATAGTAGTATATATTATAATATATATAATATATAATTAAATATATATTAAATTATATATAGTTATATATAGGGACATATAGTACAAAATGAAACCCTATAAAATTTTCAAGTCTCAAGTTTAATATACGTACCTGTAAATGCTCATAAAATCTCTTATCCCCTTATTGCTCATATCTGAGAGAACTTGGCTCTAAATACTTTTTTACGAATTCGATATGGTTTATCATTACACACAAATTCCAATTTAAATTAAACACTATGATTATCACACCTGTATACCTGCGGCAGGATTATCAGCTCTCATTTTTATTCTATAAACAGCTAAAAAAAAAAAAAAAAATAAAGACAGTCGATTTTACTTATATTCAAAAGGCACGTCAAACAATATATGAAGAAGCTTCAGTAATATTTTCAGATCTTAAAACTCAAAACTACCAATTTTATTGAATATAATAGATGTAAAAATGAGAATTTTTGGAAATATTCAAAGTTCTGCAATATTTCGCAGTAAAATTAACGTAACGTTCCAAAATTTTAGAACTTATGTATAATACCCATAAAAACCTCTAATACAATTTTCAGGAGTTTAAGTATAATATTTCCTGAGCGAAATTTTAAAATCGGTTTCTCCAAAATTTCAGTCTTCCCGTATTTTTGTTATTTCTTGGTAGTTTTCCTATCTCATGGTGTCAAATTTGAGAAATTCGAAAAATGACCTAAATAAAGTACCAACTACATCAATTTGCTACCGGAAACCTATGCTATTGGTAAATATCAGAGCATTATTTCTAGTCGAAAAAGTGTCTTCATACATAAAAACATAAAACACTAATATTTTGATATGATGTTAAATAATATTTAAGTATATTTCAGTAAAATTTTTATACCTAAATGCCCAAAATTTTCAATTGTATCAAACATACAATATACATACATACATAACGAGAATTTTACGAAATGTTGAAAGTCCTATATTTTGTAGAAAAATTAACTTAACGGTTCCAAAATTTTACCACATATATATAGTACCTATATGACATCCAGTAAAATGTTCAAGTCACTAATATCAAAATTGCCTGAGTTATTGTGAAGTATTGAAATCGAATTCGTCAAAATTTCAGTTTTCCTGAAAAATTCCGTTTGTTCATAATTTTTTCATCGTTTTTTTTTTTATCGTATATGGTCAATTTTAAGAAATTCAAAAAATGAAAAGACACACATCATTGTAAAACCAATACATTCTTCGCTTCGCTCAGAATCTAATACATAAATATTTAAAATAAATTACATTTTATTAAAAAATTATAATTATTATAGTATTATTGTACAAGAATATTTTATAATCTATAGGAGTTAGGTCTTAAGTAAGTTATTTACCATGGTTAAACATAAATAATTTAATGTATATTATAAAAGATATCATAATTTTTTTATTAAAACAATGCATGTTTAATTAGTAATTAATAAAATAATTAAATAGTGAATGAGAGTACACCTACTAAAGACTAAATTATAACTAAAAATATTGTATTATTCATGATGTGTCAGTGAATATATAACGTACCTATTAATTTTAATGACGTAATAGATATTTATGAAATAACTTAAAATAAATCATATTTATTAGATTATAATTTATTTAGATCGCTCATTGTCAGTGGCGTATTTATGGGTGAGAGTCCAAGGGTACTGGACCCCCCCCCCCCCAAGAACCACTGTAGTGATCCATATTTTTTATATTATAATATATATATATAATATATATAATTTTATTATTTTTTTACTTTTTTAGTAAATTTATTGATTATTATATAGGGGAACAATTTTGAACCCTCCCCCTCAGAATTTGGTTCAAAATACGCCACGGCTTATTGTATGCACAATTATTACCAATCGAAATACAATTAAATTAGTTTGCAAATCTATAAAGCAATATTCAGACCGAAGTTATTCATTTTAAATACACTTATTTTTATTAATTAATATTTTGAGAATGTTAAAAATATGTTGAATTATACTGTTCTTCCAATTAATATAGGGCAACATATTTTAATAACCAAATATGCTTAGTGATAGTATTTTATAATAATTAGTAAAAAACAAATAAATGATAAATACTGATAACATTCAATGTCACCGTATTTTAATTTGCATTCTACATTAATAATAATAAAATATTCCTGTGTAACATATCGATTTCTTAAATCAGGGATGGAAACCAATTAAAAACATTGCCTTACATTTTTTGTCCACGGTAACCAAAACCAAGAACAAAAAAAATCAAACGCTGGTTTCTAAAACTATAATTAAAACACAAAAATATAATAGTGTTAATTCTAAACCAAAACTACTTTCTATATTGGTAGTTAGTAGTTTTTTAAAATACTAATTTTTATTTTATTCTTATCTTGAGAATATTCTATAATAATTATTAATCACATAGAAAATATGTTACTATTAAAATCTATCTGGTATTACTTAATTAATAAATTTTTCATTTTTAATATGTTATTCTTATTATTCAAATGATAAATATCTTAAATATATAATTCTTATTAATTTTTATTTTTATAATGTCATTGAGAATATTAATAACTTATTCTTTCTCATTTTTCCTTGGAAGTTCAAATACTAATATTTGATGTTTAATTTTAACATGTACTAAAAATATATTTTAATATTTAATATACCTCTGTAGCTATATATATATATATTATCAATAATTACACATCTAAATAAAAAAATAAATAAATTATTATATTAAAACATATTCTCCCAATATAGCACATATTAATAAAACAAAGCATGGATATTTATATCGTTTTGAGTGTACAAAATATACTATTAACAACTATGATATGAATTTTAGAGGATAAATTAATATTTATAACACATACGTGTACATTACATAGTAATTATTGTGAATATGTTATATTCACATGGGAAAATTAGAGATGGAATAAATAAAATTTTAAGTAAATAAAGATATAAAAAACGGTTAATCATTAACTAAAATTATACAAAATCGGTTTTAAAGAACAGAAGAAATTTTTTCTAATTTTAGAATGGTATTAAAATTGTTTAAGAAACCCGTTCTTAAATAAATTTGCTTTAATATATTTAGAACAAAAACAGCAAAAAAAATTATAGTTTTCATCATTGTCTTAAACTAATTCAATAAATGAATAAAGCAATATTTCATTAATTTAAAAAAAAAAATTCTCTCAAGTTATGTTATAAACTTATATCACGTAAAACTTAATATTTTATATTAATATATTGTAGTTTATACATAAGAGAAGCAAGAGGCTTGATTATGAAACCTATTAAAATATTAATGTATGAATCATAAAATCAATTTTCCTTTAACAACTTATAAATTTTCAATTATAGGGATAAGGGATGAGTGTTATACATGATATATATATATATTATTTTTTTAATAAAAAAAAAAAATTTAAAAAAAAATTAAAATTGTATATTAAATTTGCATTTTAAAAACAAATAGATTTTTATTCATGTAAAAAGTAATAAATTTTATGATTTGTTTACTGTTTTTTGTATGATGTAAATTTTCGATATAAACATTTATTACCACTACAAATTCGAATTTTTAATTTTTAACAGAATCGTAATTGGACATAAGTATTTTTAATTTTGTCAGGCTTATTGGGCTAAAATAACTAAAATATAAGGTGGTATCTAACGTCCTTAGTAAATTACTTCAATAACAGAAACAGCCAAATGAAATATAAGATATAACTATTATTAGGTACGCTTTAAACACAATATTACTTCCAAATGAATATGATTTTATGTATTAATAAGTAAAAATTGTAATAGGTAGATCATAAAACCATAATTCCAGAATAAAAATAGGATGACTAGGAAAAAATTATGAAAATAGAATACTTTATTTTATTGTGCTATTGAAACATTCACGTATTATATAATCTATAATAATTTGTACTACTCACGATGTTCATGATTTGTATAGCGTTTTTAAGTTATTTTGGGATAAATAACAGGTATTTTACTAATACTATTACAGGTATACGGTATACCCCTAATGGAGTAAAGATTATTTTATAAATATGTCAATAGAAATAGAACTATTAAAATAAATAAATATAATCAAAGATTCAAAGAATACCGTGTATACATGTATATGCTGTGTAATATAATAAATATAGTATTTTCTGTCTTTAATTTATGTACAATTATAATATTCTATATTGTATGTTCTTAGAATAAAATAATTGAATATACTTCTTGGAAATATTGTCTAAACATTTATTTTCAAATGTTTTTATTTAATAATAAAAGTGTAATAGTGTGATTCGTTTTTATACTTATGGCTATGATAAATCTATAATAAATTAATAAAGAATAATATTCCTTATTTATAAAACACGTATATTTTATATATGGGGAAGGAAGTAGTTGTTTATGTCACATTTTTACGAGTATATTAGGTATATTATAATATTGTATTATTATTTATTAATATGACCATTATTGATTATAAATATTTATAATCAACGATATTAGATAATATTATAAGTTTATAATACGAGTACAATCAGTGTTAGGAACAGATAACAAAAAAATCATCTGGATAAAGATAAAGATAACAACACTAAATTTTATCTAAGATACAGATAAAAGATAAACAAATTAAATTTATCTAACAAAAAGATAAAAGATAAAAATATTTTATCTAGATAAATAACAGATAATTATAGAAATTAAAACAACTAGGTAATTAAAAAAAATATATATACCATCATGCAAGTTTATGCCTATATTATAAAATGTTTACTTTTGGCTTTATTAATTATATCATGTTGTGTATCGCATACTATTATTAATATTAACAATATTGAAAAGATATTTACGAGTATTGTGTATTTGTGAATACAAAATAATGTTTAATATTATAATATGTCAAGTGCAATTAAAATTGGTTTAGGGATAGTTTATAGTCCATAGATTTATGTTAGGTTTCATCAACGCATTTCACGTATTGCTCATTAGACTTATCATTATCAATTGTAATTAATATAATAATATCAGGATATGTCAATGCATTATTATTTATATTAATTTTAGACGTATAGTGAATATGGAAAGAAAAGACAGCTAGTTTATCTTAATTTCTCAATGAATAATATTAAATTCTATGGAACTTTGTTTGGGACTGCTCGCGGCGGTGGTTATAACTATTTATAATAACTATTCTATTATTCGTATTTTAATTATAATTTAAAAATATTTATAAAATTCTGGGAAATAACACTGGTCATGAGTCATGACATATTACTCGCGACAGTAATATACTAATATAGGCTACTTATATAAATTAACTAGTTTATTATAAACCAAATATAGAATATTAATTATTTATAACTAATAAGTAATAAGTACCTACTAAATAGGAATAATTAATAGTCTTTTCAGAAAAACGTCATATATTTTTAGCCCTAGATGTTATTTTACACGTTGTGTCTGAGATAATAAGAATAAAAATTAAACAATTTGAAACAGATCCATCTAATTATCATCAAAAAATTTATCTTGTATAATTATTTATCTAGATAAGTTAAATTTTTATCTAAAATAAATACTTAGATAACTTATATTTATTTATCTAGATATAGATAAAAGATAAAAAAATAATTATCTAGATAATTTATCTAGATAAATTTATCTAGATAAGTCCTAACACTGAGTACAATACAATGTCAATACAACAATACGCGCCACTTTCTAGCCACATAAAAAAATTCATTGTTCATCCTTAACCTATAAATGAATAATAAATATAGTTATAGAGTTGAATAAAATAAAATAAAATGTATAAACTATAATCATTGGTATATCCACTGACGAGATGATGATCGCATTAATATCATTAAAATTAAAATATTTACAAACTAAACTGTCATATTTCGTGACTAGTGAAGTAGTGACGTTTACTTTATTTGTACTCGTATAGTCATATATTATTATTATTCTTTGTTTCTTCACTATGGATAAATCAATTTACGTTTATGCAAAGAAGAACAAATTGAATATCCGGATCTTAACCATTATGAAAATAACACTAATACAAATATGTCAAAAATTAACAATGTACCAATTAAATACCTACTTATGTAATAATTTCTATAAATGAAAATTAATAAAGAGTACCTAATAAAATAACACTCATAACAGTTCAAAAACAAAGGATCAATCTCAACAAATGGAAACATTTTAAGTCATATAAGGTTTGTACAATATCTATATTAATAAAATATTTTGATAAAGTACCTACATATTTAAGTTTTTATGAATACTTTTAAATTACTTACCTATTATATATTTATTTTTATAATTGTATAATACCCAAATATTTAGTCTTACTATATAGGTACTTTATAATATTAATAGTATCATTATGTTTATAATTTATATTTTATATATTAAAGAATTCATAATAAATTAAAATGACGAAAAATCGGCATTTTTTATGAAAATTGAAATTTCGACGAATTCGATTTAAATATTTGACGATAACTCGGGCAATTTTGAAGTCAAAAACTTGAAAATTTTATTGATTCTTCATATATAAGTATTTATATAGGTACTTTATGTATATTGTAAAATTTTGGAACTATTACGTTAATTTTTCTACAAAATATAGGACTTTGAATATTTCGTAAAATTCTCGTTTTTATGTATATACAAGTATAATGTTTGATAAAATTGGCAGTTTTGGGATTTATGATCTGAAAATTTTACTAATGTATACTGACATATTACTTAAGATGATATCAAAATATTAGAAAAATTTCAATACTCATTTTTTTTTTTATATGTGTTTAAATTTGAAATTTCAGTAAAATCAATATTTAAAGTAGTATTAATATGGATTTTTCTTATTTTCATGTATGAAGACACTTTTTCGACGAATTCGATTTTAATATTTCACCATAACTCAAGCAATTTTGAAATTAGAGACTTGAAAATTTTATAGGGTGTTCATTTAGGTACCTACAATATGTGTACCTAATGGTCCAAATATGTGTGATAAAATTTTACGTTTTAAATATTTAATAAAAAATGTCAAAATTTTAATCAATACCTACATTATCTGACTGAACTCCGCTTTTATAAATTATACTTCATTTAAATATATTTATATAATAATTTAAATAATTTAACTACCTACCTACCTAATTTTTTTAATAAAAATAATTGTCATGAAATATATATTATAAAGATTTTTGAATTTAATTTTTTTAACCGATTGTTAAATTAATTAAATAATATTTTTTTTTTTATTTTAAACAAATTGAAGTTAAATTATATTTTCTTTTTACAGCATAAACATAGAGCTTTTATACCAAAGTTAAAAATGCCCGGAAACATATGATGGAATATTCTAAACATGGAACATGTAGTATACACAACCAAAATTTATAATATTCTACCAAAAAAGTTTCTAAAGATATGGTTATAATTATAGTACTTAAAAATTATTACTTATAATTAATTTAATTTATTTAGAATTAAATAACATAATATCAAAATATTAGAAAAATCCCAAGTGTCAATTTTTTTTTATAGCTGTTTAAAGTTGATATTATTACTTTAAAGGAAAATCTTAGAATCCATACGAATATTCTTCTTATTATTTTTCAATAAAAATACTTTTACAATAAAAGTAACAAAAAACTTGGAAAATTTTTGAAAATTTTATTGAAGTATTCTGATATATATCTAAACGTATTTCCAAAATACTAGAACAATATCAAGTCTCAATTATTTTTTTTTATAGATATTTAATGTTGATATTTTATTAAAATCAATATTTAATGTACCTATTACCTATATGAATATTCTTATTTTATTTCCATATTTTACAATATTGTTAAATAAAATTGACAACAATTTTTTTAAAAATTTTGATAATTTTATGGAAGCTTAAATACATTTTATATAACTCAGTTCCAATTAAATGTGAATTATTACATTTACGATTTATTTTTAAAGCTGTTTAATCAAAATCTAGAGAAGGGATATTGGTGTGGAACTGATGGAAGGGATACAGGTGTAAAGAGGATAGTGTTGAATTTAGATTACAATTTGAATTCAATGATGAATAATGATTCATATATATATATATATGAATAACATATATATATATGAATAATATATATATTTGAAAAACTATTCTAAGCGAAATACTGTCAGATATGGGTACTTAGCTGTCTCATTTAGGGGTTTTGTGATAAATTATTTATATTAAAAGTAGAGACAGATAATTGTAAAAATTTTTATTAGAACATATATTATCTGATGAACTTCGCTCAAAATCATTTTCACGAATGTAATGATTTTTCATTGCATTCAAATTGTAATCAAAATTGAACACTATTATATTTACATCTCTATCCCTTCCACACCAGTATCCTTTGCTTTGCTTTTATAACTAACATAAAATTTCCAATTTTTAAATAATTAAAACATTACTATTAATTTGTATAAATATACATTTTAATTTGTTTTTGATTATTACAATTACATATTCTAGAACAATACTTAATTAATATACTATAAATAAATAGCTTTTAATTTATAATAAAATCAATTTAATATTATAATTATTATAATCGTGAACAATATATAATATATAATAAGGATTAAGGAATATAATAAGAAGAGGGAGAATTCATGACATCTGTCTTTATGATTTGATGAAATTTTTATTAATTCAATAAAAAAAAAAAAAAATATGAATGTTAATCTTATCGAACTCATAATAGCATTTACTGCCATTTTTTGTTTTAAATGAATTAGTTCAAATGTTACGAAAGGTATTATGGGTAAACTATTTTAATATCTCACGAATATTAGAAATATTACAAATCAGTTTTGACATTATAACAACTATAAGTTAATGTCAACTAAATTAAATTTTATTTTTGAAAGTTTCCAGGTATAATTAATTACCTAATATTAAAACAATAGCTTTAGATTAAATTTAAATATTTAATATGAATAAATAATAATTTATGTAAATTTTAAATCAAGTAGTTGATAATTTAGGTATTCATTTTCTGGAATTGTATTTAAATCTTTCGTACTATCTTCTGGAATTGTATTTAAATCTATCGTACTAGCTTCTGGAATTGTATTTAAATCTATCGTTCTATCTTCTGGAACCTTTTTTTTCGTCGTACGTTTTGTAGGTACTTTCCTTTCTATAATGAAACAAAATTTAGTTAAGTATGTTAATTACTATAAGTATTAGAGAATAATGAATCAAACAGATCCATAAAATAGAACAGTGTAGGTAGCTTACGTAAATTATTACTATTTTTGCATTTTGCTTTACTCTCAAGTATATTTATTAATGATGTTGGTATTTTTTAAAAGCAGCTTGTTCCAAAGAAGTAAAAACCATTTAAAATTATTAATATAATTATAAACATTATACATTATACAAAAACCAGATATATGTTCATGACTAGGAAAGTATGAGATGTTGAAGATTTATCCGACTTATTTAATTAATGGGATATTCTTTCAACTAGTACAGGATTTTAAATACCTTGGCGTCAACATAAATAATAGAAACTGTATGCATAATGAAATTAAAGATTAAACTCTGTCTAAAAGCTGTAAATGTAAGCTATTTATGACACATCTGTTTGTGTCAAAACTATTGTTCAGGAAAACAATATACCACGTATCTCAGACTAGCTGTGTCATATGCATGTTGTAACAAACTGTCCCGGAGGTTGCTCGACAGGATGGTGTAGTGTGATGGGTAGTACACCATTACACCAAGAAAGAAAAAAAAGAACACGCGTTGTATTTTACTAGTATGAAATTGTTGATATATACTCGTATGTTACGGGTAATGTGAAAAATACGGATAATGTGAACACTACCCATACATATTGGATAAAGTAAAAATATAATTTACAAATCATTTATTTCGTACATTACCCGGGTAGTTTACACATTATCTACCTTGACGCAGTCGTCGATTTGGGGAATACCCCAAATTCGACGATCCGTGGTCGTCTCTTATCGTCCGGTCGGTCCGTTCGGGGAAGTTTCCCCGCGCGACGTGAGGATGGGGGTATCGCGGCGGCGACGGCTAACACCGTCGTCGTCCCGGTCCACTGTCTTTGGACTTACGTCGAGCAGTGAACACTACCCGCGGGTACTTTGTAATTATTTGAATGTTGTCTATGATAGTAATGCAATAATAATAATAATATATAATATATATAATAGGTATTGTGTTAACCTGTGTTCGAATAATTTACCAACTACCTTTCACACCGTGTCAACCTATTAGTGGATAATGCACAATTTGCGATAAATATTTAAAAGTAAAGGCGATGCTCAGAATATTCTTTTTGCAGTTGTTTCGATTAAAGATGATGAATATTATCAATTGAGAAATAAAGATGGCACTCTTATCCAACTTTATACTAGGAATCAATTTAGTTTATGTCCCGAACCATTAATAACTTCTGAGGTTTTAAAAACAAAAAAATCCTTACGTAAATAGGAAATACTCAATCCTTATTGGTGGTCAAGGGTTTAAAAAATGTAAGTGTAAAACAAAATGTTTTACAAATAAATGTAATTGTAAATCTGCTGGAGTTTTATGTAATTCTAAATGAAATCCCACTTTGGATTGTAAAAATAAAATATAACGATATAATTAATAATAATCACGAAGATATATCTTAGTTCGTGGTAATAATATATTATTGATAATAACTTAATAGTATCTTGATTATTTATTATATTATCCATAGGTTAGTGGTTAATGTGCACATTACCCGGATGAAGTACAGATTGTATGTTTTTTTTTTTTACTTTATTCAGTAGTTATGGATAGTGTGCACATTATCCGGATAATGTATACTGTATACATAACCTACCCATTTATGCACATCACCCGTAACATATATATATTAACAGTTTTTACACACGAACCTTGTATATATATATATATATATTTATAATGGTGCTGAGCACTCACCACACAAACTGAGTAAATGGAAAGAAAAAAATAATTGACAATGATAAACTGTTTTGGTATAAGACCGTAAATAATAAAACACAGTGGACAGTGGTATATTTATGTACTAGAGCTCTGCACGGTCCATATTTTCACAGACCGGACCGGACCTGTAAAGTAAAATTAGGACCAGGACCGGACGAACCGATTAAATAAATAATGAAATCGGACCGAGACCGGACCGATAATTTAAAATTCCTTAAAAAAGACCGAGACCGGACCGATAATTTAAATTAATACTGATTAAGTCTATTACATCAGAATATATTTTTATGAATTATTATAATTTGTTGTTTTATTGATTAAATATATTAGTACCTATTATTGCCTATTTTTCTAATCGTAGAAGTCTAAATATAGTAAATTTATTATTCACAATGACACGTGTATGTCAAGTATATTTTCATTTCCTGGACACACAATATGTCGATGCCAGTGATTATTGGTTTTTCACATCTGCCAAACGGGTTCGTACCAACAAATTAACAATCAATGTTTAATTTTTATATTATATAAAAATATAAAACGGATAAATTTAAATGAATGTATAATAGAAATTTGATGTACTCGTATTCCAAAACGAAACCAATATTAAATTCAAAAATTTTCACCGGACCCCATTAAGTCCGGTACGGTCCAAATAAGGACCGGACTGATCACTAGTGGACGGACCAGACCAGACTAAATATTTTCTAGTAGGCTGCAAAAAAAAAAAAAGAATTTTATGTTTAAAAATCGGACCAAAATAGACCGGACCACTTAATACGAAATGAAAAGACCGAAAATACCGGATCGCGGTCCCGTCCGGTCCGAGTTGGACCGGTCCAAACCGGACCGTGCAGAGCTCTAGTGTGTACAATAAGTGTTATATCTTATACGCAAAACAATTGCAAAAAGATTGTGGTGACAGTTTTACTCATCGGACTATCGGAGTATAGGCAAAAAGACAAAAACAGATCGAATCCGGTTCGCCGGTCGCAGCAGATCCATCAACCGACACCAGTGGCGCTGCGAACCTTCTGTCGCATGGTGGGGTAAGTGAGCGCGGCGTTACACTGATGTCGACCAATGCGTGCTGGCAGTTGACAAGAGAAGCTACCCTGAGAACCTACAACTCTGGCCCATGGAAGAGGTGTTTGGAACACCCCCAACCACGGACTGCGTCAAAACAATTATAATATGTAAAAGGAAGTATAGTACAATTTGTGAAGAGTACAAGACTGGAATGGGCAGGCCATGTCTGTAGGGCCTAGAGCCGTGTTTAATGGGGGGTAAAAAGAGCAACTGCTTTCGGCGGCAATATTTTAGACTTGATTAACCGGCAGAAAAATTTTAGACTTAATTCACGAAAGCCATGGTATTTAATTTTTATTTATTTCAAACAACTCAATACTTAATCAATAACATAATCTTTGGAATTATTATTATAAAACAAAATATGGTTATAGTGTGTTTAATTTACCTACAATAATTTATTGATATTGTGAATTATGGATTACCTAGCATTTTTCACGAAAACTGAAATTTCAACGAGTTCGATTTCAATATTTAATTATAATTCGGGCAATTTTGAAGTTAAAGACTTGACAATTTTATTGGGTGTTTATATAGGTACTATATATTATATATATGTGGTAAAATTTTGGAACCGTTAAGTTTATTTTTCTACAAAATTTAGGACTTTGAATATTTCTTAAAATTCTCGTTTTTATGTATATATTGATTGATAAAACATAGTAGTTTTGGGTTTTAAGGTCTGAAAATTTACTCAGTAAGTATACTCACTTATTACTTAACAGGATATAAAAATATTAAAAAAATCCCAAGAATCAATTTTTTTTTATAAGTCTTTAAAATTGAAATTTCAGTAAAATCAATATGTGAAGTATTTATACGGATTTTTCTTATTTTTATGTATGAAGACACTTTTTCGACCAAAAATAATGCTCCGATATTTATGAATTGCATAAGTTTACAGTAGAAAATTAGATGTTGTTGGTATTTTATATAGGTCATTTTTTTAATTTCTCAAATTGACCTTATGCGATAGAAAAAAACTGACATTTCAACTAATTCGATTTCAATATTTCATAACTTGGGCAATTTTGAAGTTAGAGACTCAAAAATTTTATTGGATGTTTACATAGGTACTATATATATGAAATAAAATTATATCGGCGAGGGAGCGCCAAAATATTATTGCCCCCGACGGCATTTTACCTTAACACGGCACTTAAGACGGTACTTGTGAACAATTTGAACAGGAAGAGACCGCGTGGTAGACCGAAGCAACGGTGGTTAAATGTAGTCAAAAGAGACCTGCAGGAAATTGAGACCAGATTGGTATGTGGACCTAAATCATGTGTATAATAGAGAGGAGTGGAAAAATTTAGTATTGGTAGCGAAGGGCCTAAAATGGTCTATAATCCTATTAAACAATAACAAATAGATAATTTAAATTTACCAGAGTTAAACAGCTGAATTTATTAATATTATTCTATATGTAATATGTATATATAAATAATATACAAATGCTAAAGAATTCAATACTCCCACATAAATGATATTGGAAATATGTAAATATTATGCCATTTTGTATAATGTTCATTAAATAGTTTTTGTATAAATAGATATAAAAAATTCTACATTTTTTAGATTCTGAATGAAACGAAGAATATATTGGTTAGGAATAATGTGTATTTTATGCACAAAAACACATTTTTTTTTTAAGAAAATACTAATTATGGGAGTGATTGTGATCCTATTTCCACGAATAAGATTTGTTTTCGATGGAACATTGCATGTATTTACTGTATTAGTCCTTAAAAAATTATTTTAAAATTCACGAATTATATTATTTAAAGAAATTGTCTTATCAAAATATAAATAATAGTAGATCATTATATGTTATATAAATTATTAAACTTGTTAGTATAAACTAGGTAGTACCTAGGTAATAATATAAATCAATAAGTTAAAAAATAACCTTACAACTTACTTCTTGTGTTACTACCTTCATTTTTAAGTTCTTTATTTTTATTTTCATCATCTTTAGGTTTATCTTCATTTTCACAAAACTGTTGTACATTCATTAATCCTATAATTTAAATTTAAATAATACATTACAGTTTGCAGGTTGCAGCTAAAAGTTAATATTTAATGTTCATAATTTAGAATTTTTATATTTGTCACAAACAATATGAATAATTCAGTCATTATACATGATTATATAATTATAGTTATTTATCCCAATAAATAATAAAATCAAAAATAAAGAAAAAAAATCTTGTGCCTATTTAATATTGCCTTGGTGTATACAGGTAGAACAGTGAATATATTCTACAGAAACTGAAAAGTACCTACTCGTAATATATAATATTTGCAAGTCAAAATGTATTCGGCAAATCTGATGCGTCCAATATGGATAGAATTCAAATCAAATTGTTTATTTAGTTAACATGATTTTGTAAGTCCAATTTTCTTACCAAATACATCCGATATTATTTAGGTTGTACTCTATTTTTTATTTATTAGTTGAAAATTTATTATATTTGGATGTTGATACACGTATACAATCTATTATATTTTACGTTTTTAAAAAAATATATTTTTGGATATTTAATTCGAATATTAAATTTAAGTTAAGAGAATTCTAAATGTCATTGTCACAAAAATGTTAAATTTGATACGAAGCGGTAAGAAATATCGATAGTTTTGTTATTAATAATATAAGTGTAGAAATAGTATGAAATCTATTTATATATTATTTAGCCTTGTAGCGTAGGAAATATTAATGTAGTGATTACTTTATGTCACTAACAATTAATAATAAGTGGTATAATACCTGATAATATTATGTTATTATTGGTATGTCTAATACATATTTTTATTGTGTACTTGTTTTCAAAGTTTCATAAAGAATAAATTTAGAGCTAGTCAAACTCAAGAATTCTTAAATTCGTTTATAACAACATTATTATCTTCAGAAAATAATTTGTTACCATTGATTGATTTTAATGATACTCATACTACATTATATTAACTTTTTCTCGTGACAAATCAAGAAAAAAATATTTTAAATAACGCGAGTACTTAATGGCGTGTATTATGCTTAATGTATAAATTATTTGTAAAGTATTTAATAATTATATTGGTTAAATATAAAAATAACTTATGAATATATTTTAAAATATAATATGAAGGTAATATTATTGTTTTTAAATTTTTTTTACTTATAACGTATTACACAATTTAAAAATATATTCGAGTTTTTATGATGCTAAATTTTTAGTGCCTTAATGGGGCCCATTTAAACTATTTGCTCCATGGCCCATTCTATACATCCGGCCTTTAAACGTATAATTAAAATAATATGTTTTTTTTATAAAAATTAATTTACCTGGCAAGGAAATATTTTGGATTTTTTAATTATAATTTTCACATTAAATAATATGTTTTTAGAATTACATTAGGTTTACGCTTATAGAATATACAAGATCCATAGAAACGATGAGGCCCAAAATAAAGAGAACAAATTACAGCTATATATATATAATAAATAAATTTTAACTTTTGTAAATTATTGTTAAATATCAACAATGACGTAAAAACAAAGTAGAGATGGGAAATTCCTCTTCGAATTATATATGATCTCACATTTTATGGGTTTTTCCCCTGTTTAGGTTACCTAATTTGTATTTTTGTAACTTCCTAAACGTTACAGGTTTAGGTACGCTATTTTATTATATAAATTTACTATAATAATACAACACTAGATACAAAATTAATATTTTTTTATTATGTGATAATATATCATTATATTTAAATATTAAATAACAATCCAACACGATCACAATTATTTTATCTACTGATAAAATATTTATATTCATATATAAATATAGTATTTTTATTTTTTATAGACTTTTAAGCGTGTTATAATTTAAAAACAATACAAACCTAATGTTGACTGCTCAGTAACATAAGTATTAAATTCTGCTAAAAAACGATGTTCAGATTGATCTAAAAAAATTAAGAATAGTATATAGTATATAGTATTATTTTTTGTTAAAAATACTTTTAATAAATTTCAATTAAATTGACTCTAAATAACTTATCAATATAACATTATTTTTTTAGTTTACAATAAAGCTACAATACTTTTGGAAAAAAATTAAAAAAGCAAGGGAAGCAATACTCTTGTCGCAAGGATATAGGTGTGCAAATCATAGTGTTTTATTTTAATTAAAATTTCAATGCAATGATAAACCATTACGAAAAAACGATTCTGAGCGAAGTTCAGTCAGATAATGTAGGTATTAATTAAAAGGCTGCCACACCGACGATTTTCAGCGGTAAAAACATTTTTACCGCAATACTGTTAAAATAGGTTCAAAATGTGATCTTAGAGTTAAAACACCTATTATAAAATCGATATAAAACAAAATTGTGGAGTGAACCTCATTTCAGTTTTTCAAATTTTTTTATTGGAAGATGAGTTATCGTAGTTTTAAATAGTAATTTTTTTTTTTTTGACATTATTTATTAAATATTAAAAACGCAAAATTTTATCATACATATTTACAGGAACCGTATAGCGTATAGGTTACACATATAGAACATAAATAAACACCCTATAAAATTTTATACGTATATAATTTTTATACGTTCAATATAAATGCTCATAAAATCTCTTGTCCCCATATCTAAATATCTAAATGCCCATATCATAAAAATTTTTGTCAATTTTATTTAACATTATTGTCAAATATTTAAATATAATAGGAAGAATTCATATACTCGTAAATACTATATTAATTTTACTGAAATTTCAAATTTAAACCCTTATAAAAAAAATTGAGTATTGATATTTTTATAAAATCTTAGAAATTCGTTAAGATATAATATTTCAGTAGGTATATGCTTCAAAAAAATTTCAATAATTATTTTAAAAGTATTGGGAAATAATAAGAAGATATTCTTATGGATTCTAAGATTTTCGTTTAAACTAAAAATATCAACTTTAAACAGCTATAAAAAAAAAAAATTGATACTAGGTATTTTTTTTATATTATGATATGATGTGAAGTAAGATGTAGGCATACTTCAGTAAAATTTTCAGACCTTAATGCCAAAAATTGCCAATTTTATCAAACATATATACATAAAAAACGAGAATTTTATGAAATATTCAAAGTCCTATATTTTGTTGAAAAAAACGTGACGGTTGCAAAATTTTACCACTCAGTTTTCGTGAAAAATGCTGTTTTCTCGTCATTTTTTGTCGTTTTTTTCTACCGCTTGTGGTCAATATTGAGAAATTCGAAAAATGACCTAAATTAAGTACAAACTACATCCTCTTTCCAATCGGAAATATATTCTACTCGTGAAAATCGGAGCATTATTTTGAGTAGTAAAAGTATCTTCATACTTAAAAAAAAAAAGAAGAAGTCACATCATTGTGAAATCAATACATTCTTCGCTTCGCTTAGGATCTAAAATAAAGTAAAAAATTTATAATGGTGACGATAAGTTATTAATTCTATAATTTTGATTATATACAATATTTATATAATTGGAGAAAATTATTGTTATAATATAGATGATATAATATTTCTATGCATATTAATAAATTTTTAATTTAAAATATGATAATCTGATGAATTACTAAAATCATATAAAATTTATTTTATTTTATTACCGTTTATTTTTGTATAAAAAAAAAAAAAAAATGTATTTGCTTTTAATTTAATAAAAATATGTACAATTAAAATATAAATAATCACCTTTATGAACGAAACTGCGAACTGTTAAATTTAAATGAATATATATTTTTATTATATTTGGGATAAAATGAGGTAGCTCAATCGTGTGTTAAACTTTTATAAGAAATTAATTGGTTAGGTTAGGTATTTGGCCCAAAATATTTTCAATGGATAAAATATTTTTATGGATTTTTCTTATTATATTACAATATTTTCCAACAATGTTAAATAAAATTAACAAAATTTTTTTAAAAATATTGAAAATTTTATTTAAGCTAAATACATTTTACTTAACTCAATTCCATTTAATTGTGAATTATTACATTTACGGGGGTTTTTTTTATAGTTGTTTAACTTATAAAAAAAAGAAGAGCTGATACTCCTGCCGCAGGATACAGGTAAGCAAATCATAGTGTTTAATTTGAATTGAAATGCAATGATAAACCAATGGCCCATAATTCGAAAAAAGTATTTTGAGCGAATTCTGTTAGATTTGGGCATTTAGGTGACAAGGGATTTAATGAGCATTTATATTGAACTTAGAGATTTGAAAATTGTATAGTGTGCTCATTTATGTACTATATATGTCCTATATAGTCTCTATAAATACGTGTGATAAAATTTTGCGTTTTAAACATTTAATAAAAAATATCAAAATATTCATCAATACCTACATTATCTGACTGAACTTCGATCAGAATAGTTTTTTAGAATACAATGGTTTATTACACTGTATCCCTGCGACAGAAGTATTAGCTCATATTTTTGATAAAAAATATTTGAGAGTTCAAACAATTATTATTGTGCCTTATTTTAATTTTTAGATTTAACAGAATATAATTAAAATTAACTTATTAAGAAATATTGTTTTTCCAATATTTTGCAGCTTTTCACCATTTTTTAATTACATTAATTTAAATATTATCGTATATTTTTTAATTTCTTAGTATATTTGAATTTTAGTTCAATGTAGGTAAATATTTATATTCCTTTTCAATTTTGATTGAATAAAATATGTATATAATACTTACCAGGAATAAGCACATCATAATCTAGGGAATGTTAGTTAACTCAATTTGGTTATAATTATAACAATTTTATTTTAATGTTTTTCACAGAAAAGTAATTTCATATAAATTTGATAGTTTTTTGACTATGATGGGAACTCGCGTCATATGCTATCTACCTGTACTTTGATTGAATTATAATATGTTATCTACCTTTCGGGTGATTGATATTGCTGGTATAACCGTATAATAATGTAAACATCATTACATCAATAATATACTCTACAGCCTACACGTTACATTTATCATAACTAGCAGACATATGACTTTCTGTTTGGCTGGTAAATTGTTATGATGTTGATGCAGTTGATGGAAGCAGTGGCGTATTTACGGGGGGGGGTCCAAGGGTACTGGACCCCCCCCCCAGAACGACTGTAGTTTTCCTTATTTTAGATTCTGAGCGAAGCGAATAGCATAATGTTTCCAGTAGGAAAGTGGATGTATTTGGTACTTTATTTAGGTCATTTTTAAAATTTCTCAAAATTGACCCTAAGCAGTAGAAAAAACGACGAAACTGAAATTTCGACGAATTCCATTTCAATATTTGACGATAACTCGGTTAGTTTTGAAGTTAGTAACTTGAAAATATAATTGGATATTCTTATAAGTATAATCTAAAAGTATTATATATATGTGGTAAAATTTTGGAATCATTACGTTAATTTTTATACAAAATATAGGACTTTTAATATTTCGTAAAATTCCCGTTTTTTTTTGTATATAATGTTTGATAACATGGCAATTTTTAGTAGCATTTAGGTATTAGGAAAACTTTACTGAAGTATATTTACATATTACTTAATATCATATCAAAATATTAGAAAAATATCTATAGTCTCAATTTTTTTTATAGCTGTTTATATTTGATATTTAAAATCTTTTTATTTTTATGTCTGAAGACACTTTTACTACCCGAAATAATGCTCCGATTTTTACGAATAGCATATGCATTCGATTGGAAAGTGGATGTTTTTGGTACTTTATTTAAGTCATTTTTCGAATTTCTCAAATTTGACCTTATGTTTTAGAAAAAAGCGGCAATATATTAATCAATACCTACATTATTTGACTGAACTTCGCTCAGAATCGTTTTTTCGAATGCAATGGTTTATCATTGTTTTCAAATTTTAATTAAAATTAAGCATTATGATTTGCACACCTATATCCCTGTGGCAGTAGTATCAGCTTGTCTTTATTATATTATATTTATATTAATTTTGTTATTCTTATTTAGTAAATTTATAATATATTGATTATATAGGGGGGAAATTTTGGACCCCCCCCCCCAGAACTATGTTCAAAATACGCCACTGGATGGAAGTGTGGTGGCGTTCAAATTGTTAAACTTGATAAATATTTGCATTTGCAAATAATGCTGCATAATAATCACAATTGTGCGGATAGTCAAAAATATTGTTTTTCCAAGATCGGGAGCACGCAGAGGGGGACATGAATGATTATCGATTAGCCAACGATCTGGAACGGTGTTGCCAACTTATGCCCATACAATGCCTATTTGCGGTATTAAGTATGCAACTACTATGGAATTATATTATAATTATATTATTCGTATTAATTAAATCTATTAATTAGTTCTAATCTAGTCCTTGTGCTGGAAGGTTGTGCGTTTTACGTGTTGCGTTAATACCTAACTATCATAATATTTATCATTTTATGATCATTACATTCTTAATTGGATTTATAGTGTTTTTGTGTGCGTATTATTATATAGATTAATACACAGGTATATCTTATCTTAATAACTATATAGTGATGCCGTGTGCTAAGTGTAATCGAATGGTTTCCCCGAATAAAAGAGCAATATGTTCTTCATGTTGCAATGATTTTCATACTGCATGTACAAATCTTAAAACACAAACGAACTTTAATAATGCAAAAGATAGTTGGAAATGCGAAACTTGTACTTCCAAAATGAAAAATGTTGTAGCACGTAAAAAATAGACAGTGAAAATTACAACCTTGATTCGGTAAAAATTGACCTAAAAATTGTAATGAATAAAATGGAATCACTTTCTAATAATATTAAATCTATTGGGAAATCTATTGGTTTTTGCTCTGATTCAATTGATGATTTTAACGTTAAGCTAGAAGCGGTTGTTAAAAAGATTTCGGATATAGAAAATAAAATGCTTGGTTACGAACATAAATGTAATAACTTAGAAAAAGAAGTCACTTTTCTCAAGGCAGTAATCAACAATAATGAACAAATAATGCTCTCTAATAATATAGAGATTTCTGGTATTCTAAAAACCTGCTAATGAAAATATTACTGAGGTTGTTAAAACATTAGCACAATCTTTAAAGTGTGACGTTAAAGATTGTGATATCATTGACGCTTTAGAGATAAAGCATATAAGAACATGGATGGTAAAATGTATGCACATCTAATTTCTAAAAATATCAATGAATTGTTTGTTAAAAACATAAAATTACGATACAAAAATAATAATCCATTATTAGCTAAGGAAATTAATAGGATTTTCCCGGAAAACAAAATATTTATTAACGATCAATTAACCAGACATAATAAGGAATTATTATGGATTTCTAAAGAAGTTGCAAAAAACTATAATTATAAGTATACCTGGGCTAATATGAGTGGAATTTTTATGCGAAAAGGAGAAGGAGAACAAGTCAAATAATCTTCAATTAAACTTAACTAAAACTAAATATATTATCTTAAATATTTCTATCTATATGTGTACGTCATACAGTTCTATTTCTGATTTATGTATTGTAGTATTAGTATAGTATAACGAATTTTTAGATTAGTTATTAATTTTTAATTATTTCATTATTAATGCTAGGTAAGGGTTTTATGTATATGTATAAAATTAAATATTCATGTATTAACAGACTATTAAACAAATTTAATATTAATTTTATGTACACATCTGTATCACAACTGGCTATATCTTTCTTTTTCTTATGTAATATTACTTTACTTACCCATGCCACAAAGTAATCTTTTATATACTTTTTCTTGATTAGTAAGTACTAAAAAAATACATTTTATATTAGATCTTATATTTATGAATTATAAATTACTTAAATAACATATATTTTTCAATAGGTAATGGAAAATAAATAATAAATATATTTTATTTACTTTGTAATCTTAATGTAAATGCTATTCTAGCTGTAAAATAAGTTAAATTAGACTATTTTTTTCTTTATAGATATAATAAATTTACTCTTAATGAAAAATTTTAATTATGTTAGAAATTTAATTATTACTAGGTACTTACATTTTTTAAAAAAATTATAATGATTTTATTTTATTCTTAAATGTTGATAGCAACTTGAATGCAATGATAAATCATTAGATTCGAAAAAAGATTCTGAGCGAAGTACTGTCAAATTTTGGTATTTATTTGACTCATTTAGTTTAATTATAAATTCTTTCAGTGACCGATAATAGTAAAAATTTTAATCGGTACTTATATTACCTAAAGAACTTCGCTCAAAATCATTTTCATGAATGTAATGATTTATCATTGCAGTCAAATTGTAATCAAAATTCAACACTATCCTTTTTACATCTGTATCCCTTCCACACCAGTATCCCTTCCCTTGCTTTTTTGTCTTTATGTTTTTAGGTGTGAAGACAATATTTCAATCAAAAATTAGAAATTTGATGTAGTTGGTACTTTATTCAGGTCATTTTTCGAATTTCTCAAAATTGTCCCAATGCGATAGAAAAAACGACCAAAAAATGATGAAAACCCGGCATTTTCACAAAAACTGAAATTTCGACGAATTCGTTTTCAATATTCATGATAACTCAGGTGATTTTAAACTTAGAGACTTGAAAATTTTATTAGATATTCACATAGGTAATATATATGTGAAAATAAATTGTGGAAACATTACGTTAATTTTTCTACAAAATATTTAAACTTTGAATATTTCGTAAAATTTTCATTATTATGTATATTATAATGTTTGATAAATTTGGCGGTTTAGGGTTTTAATGTCTGAAAGTTTTACCGTTACTCACAAATTAGTAACATGAATTCAAAATATTAGAATAATCCCAAGTCTCAATTCTTTTTTATAGCTGTTTAAATTTGATATTTTTAATTTAATCGAAAATCTTGAAATCTATACAAGTATACTTCATATTATTTCTCAATACCTTTACAATAAAAATTAATAAAAAACACCAAAAATTTGGAAAATTTTATTGATGCATACTAATATAAATCTTAACGTATTTCCTGTAGGTGTTTCAAGTTGAAATTTTAGTAAAATCGATATTTATTTATGGTATATATGTATTTACGGATTCTTATTATAATTTCTGAATATTTTACAATAATTTTATATAAAATTGACAAAAAAATTTGAAAAATATTATTGAAGTATACTTATATATGTTACGGTAATAATACGAATACCGGTAAAACCTAGAATTTACCGGTTAAACCTAGGTTTTACCGACAGCACATGGCAAATGTCTGAATTTCGGGCATTTACCGATTGATCTTGGTAATTTCTAGGACATACAAAATTATTCGGTAAAAGTCAGAATCATTATTATAGTTCGGGATTTTACAAGAGAGATATGGTAAATCTTAGGACATACATTTACACGTTGGTAAAAGTCCGAATAATACAATTAATATTATTGTACAATATTTATTTAATTTTAATTTTTTGATGTTAAATTTTAAGTATTTGACGAAAACAAATAGATATGTTTTATTTAATTACAGGTATATTATATAAAATGTATTATTTATTGGTGTATAATTTTTTGTTATTTTACAAAATATGAATATAATCGTAAATATTTTCCCCCATAATAATATAATAGTTCTTTTATCGTAAAATATTAAATAATTTATATGTTATACTTATAATATATAGTAGTTTTACGTAATACGAGTATATAGTATGGGAATAATAAACTTATTTTTGTGTCATAATTATAAGAATAGAGTTCAGTTCAGATTATGATATTAGTGATTTGATGGCAGACTTTTACGAGAGATTATAAAGCAGTCAGACTGTTCAGTACTTGTCAGTATTTGTCAGTACTTGTAATAGTATCAGAGAAAAATTCTATCGTTTAGGTCCTAAAACTGGAACACTTACACAACTTTTTACAAGGAACAAATTCACACTATGTGAAAAAATATTTTTACGTTCAGCAACCATTCCCAATAATGAAATAGGTATTAGATAAGCAGTCTCTCAGTTATCTTTAACTGGTGGACAAGGATTAATAATATGTTATTGCACTAAAAATATAATTCAAATAGATGTAAATGTCGTTCCAAAAACACAGACTGACCCAAGTCCACAAGTCAATACTTAAACAATAAATACTTACATATTGTTTAACGTGTTTTTCGAATATTAGAATTATATCAATTATTATCATTTTTTTTTATATATATACAGGGTGTAACAAGTCTATCTGACAATTGCAATAACTTTTTTTCTATTCATTTTTTTAACTTTTTTTTTTCAAATAAATACTGAGCCCTTGCGCTACAATACTGTCGATTTCAAATATTTTTTTGTACTTGGGAAACTCAAATTTGAAAATTTAAAATTTAATTTTACCATTTTAAAAAAAAAATCAAAATAGCCATTTTGTAGACCGGATTTTTAGAAAAATTATGGTATTAAAATATCTTCTTAAAGTTTGGTCATTTATTTCTTATGATTTTTTAAACTTTTTGAAAATGTGAATTAAATTACTAAAATTATAGGTACAATTAATATTGTACGGGTCTATCAAATAGTCGGTGATTTGATTAACTTTTCCATGAAAGCATAATAATAATAATATAACTGGGACTCATAATAATAAATATCAATTTAATGATGTAAGCGATAACAAAAATCTTGGAATAAAAATTAAATTTCGATCAGTCATTTAATTAATAGTGTTATACAATAATATTTGTTATAATTTTATGTGGTATACAATAAAATTCTTAACTTTTTCACAAACTATAAAAAATCGTAGAAAATAAATGGGTCAACCTTTATTAGAATTTTAAACACTAATACTCGTATTTTCTAAAAATCAGGTTTACGAAATGGCTATTTTGAAATTTTTCTTAAACAATAAAATAAAATTTTAAATTTCCAAATTTGAGTTTCCCAAGTACAAAAAAATATTTGAAATCGACAGTATTGTAGCGCAAAGGCTCAGTATTTATTTGAAAAAAAAAAAGTTAAAAAGAATGAATAGAAAAAAAGTTATTGCAATTGTCAGATAGACCTGTTACACCCTGTATATATTTAAATTTGAAATTTGAGTAAAATCAATATTTATCCTCAAAATTACTTTTTTTCAATATTTTTACACATTTTATTGAAGCTTAAATACATTTTACTATTTTACTTAACTCAGTTATATTGTGAGTATTATATATAACTATATAAGGTGGTTTTTTTTTTATTTTAAGTATAAAAAGCAAGAGATGGATTACTGGAGTGGAAGAGATATAGGTTGAAATAGGATAGTGTTGAATTTTGATTAACATTTGAATGCATTGAAGATATCATTACATTCGAAAAACGATTCTGAACGAATACTGTCATGTGATTTGGATATTTAGTAAACGTATTTATGGTTTTTATGATAGATTATTTATTTATTATTATAGAACGTAGAGACTGATAACTGTAAACATTTTAATCAATACATCATACCTATATAATATTTGATGAACTTTGCACAAAATCGTTTTCACAAATGTATAATGATTTATCGTTACATTTATATTATGTTAATTAAAATTCAATATCCATTTTCTTGCTTTTTAATAATTATTGTTTTTATCATTCAAATTGATGGTATTCGTTGTTTATATTCTTTCATTAATATACTATTATACACACACAGATTTTTGAACATCTTTATAATATGATAATATAAATTTATTATACCAAGTATATTTGCCTTTTTAACATTGTTATTTTATTTTTAAAAATTTTTTAAATGCGTTCTTCTAACATTAAAATATTTAACAATATACTTTTTTACCTAATATAACATCTATTAAAATAAAACGTGCTTTTTCTGCACATTCGTGTATCAAAAACGTATTTTTCAATATTTTATGGTTTATGTTATTTTTTGTAAAACACTATCGAATTATAAGTTTTTCATAAAATAGTTTTTAAATTTTAAATACATAATTTTATTTTATACAATTTTGCAATAGGTGAGAACTAAATACGAATATTATAAAATATTATTTATTTAATAATAAGGTTACCGTTGTGGAAGAGATACAAGTGTAAAGAGAATAGTGTTGAATTTAGATTAAATTTTTTTAAGAAAACGATTTTTAGCGAACCTTAGTCAAATATAGGTGATTAAAATTTTTAAATTTTTAAGATATTTAAAAGGCACAAATATTTCTTTACATGTAGATTATAACTTAAGTGTTTCAAAATTGCACATAAATTAATTATATACATGAAGATCCCTTAACATATTTAATATTTAACATAGTTAAATCTCTAAGTTTAATATAAATATCCATAAAATTCCTAAATGATTTCCCTAAATGTCCATATATAGCAGAAAAATAAAGACACATGATTGTAAAACTAATAGATGCTTCCTTTTCTTCAAAATCTAAAATATATAGATATAGTTATTATATATATATATATATGTTTATCAATAAATATACATTATACAATAATTATATTATATTGAAATTATATTTTTTAACAAAATTTATTTTATTTAGGTATTATATTTTAAAATTTAATATAAAACATAATTTAAAAAAATAAACATACTACTGCAACCTTTAATAAAAATAATAACAATAATATATTATGATTAAATTTATAAAATATTTTTTAAATTATTTAAAATTTAAATTTTATATATTTAAAAGCGGGATTCATGTTTTATATTAGGGTAATATTTGTGAAATACATAAAAAAAATTAGAGGAGAGTTTGAGGGTCTTAACATTCCAAAAATGAATTTCAGTCCCTTTAAATTGTGTACCAAATTGAATTAAAATTATTTATAATTTAATTTTGGATAATTGATATGTTATAAAAATTAGAATTTTTCATGATCTAGTAATTTACTTCAAATTGAATGACTTTTACAATAGAGTAGATCTTATATAATGCTGTATTGTAAAACAGCACATTATTGTATGTGATCTCTACGATAATTTTTATCTTAATAAAATTAATTCATTATATAAATTAAATCAATATATGTGTTAACGCAAAAAATATGATAGTAACCATTGGTCAATAATATAATTGGAATGGATAATACGGAAAATCTCAATCACCGGATGATGATCACCTCTACAATAAAGTTGTACATATTATATTACTATATTGCATATTTATTATGCATTAGAATATTAATAATTTCGTGTTAATATTTTTCTTCAGTGAAGAACTGAAGACTGTAAATTGTAATGTTATTTATTTCATTTTTCATAACATAATATTAATATGATCATAATATCATACTTGAACTTCTAGCTTCATTTTGAACTAAAATATAAAAACAAATATAACAAATATAATAACTAATTTACTAGTAAATATCAGATTTTTTTTTTATATATATAAATATAAGTATGTCTATAATAAAAAAAGTTATTAATTCTCAAGAGTTTATTTTTTATTATTAGATATCTGTTGTGTTATAATTATTGCTTTTAAAAATGGAAATACTAAATAATTTCATCAACTAATTACTACTTTCACATCATTTATTAGAAAAATGGAAATAAATAATAATCATGAATTATAATAAATTTAAAAAATATTATTATTTAAAATTACTAATTATATTCCCATAAATTCTTGTTTTGGTTATTTGATGACACATAATAGCTCTATACATTTAATTAAATGGATATATACTATTTAATATTACATGTGATTATCGACCTATGGTAATAAATACACGCTTAGAAAAGGAATTCTGTAGATGTGTCATAATTTCATAAACGAAACACGAATAATACATTTTAGATACTAAGCGAAGCGAAGAATGTATTTGTTTTACAACGAAGTGTAAATTATTTTTTTTATGTCTGTAGACACTATTTATTTCGGAAATAATACTCCGATTTTCACGAATAGAATATGTGTCCCATTGGAAATGGATGAAGTTGGTACATTATTCATGTTATTTTTTGTATCTTTAAATTTTTTGTATATCTTTAAATCGGGCTTATGGGTTAAGAAAAACTACCAAAAAAATTATTAAAATATAACATTTTTCAGGAAAACTGAAATTTTGACGAAAAAGATTTCAATATTTCACGAGATAACTTAAGCATTTTTTAATTTATTAAAATTATTTTGGGGTGTTAACATTGGTATTATATATACGAGTATACATGATAAAATTTTTATTATTTAATATTTTTTGATGTTAAATAAAATTGACAAAAATTTTGAAAAATTACTATATTTTATTAAACTCAGTTCCAATTATGTGTGAATTATTACATCTATGATTTTTTTTTTTTTTTTTTTTTTTTAGCAGTTTAATGGATAAAAAGAGTGCTAATACTGCTGTAATATGGATACATGGTTAAAGATAATAGTATTGAATTTTGATTTATTTTGTAATGCAATGAAAAAGGTTTCTAAGGGACATACTGTAACATTTAATTATTTGAGTGAAAATACATATATTATCATATAAAGTTCGCTCAAAATCGTATTTTGAATTGTAATCAAAATTCAACATTATACTCATTATACCTGTATCCCTTTCCTTACTTTATAAATTTATAATACTAATGATCATATAAATATGTTTATTGTTTTTAATTTTTTTAAATTAATAAACATTAATTTAAAAAAATTAATATAAAGAAATAAAACAAATCAGAATTTAACGTACAATATTTATTTCTTTATATTTACTGCGTTTATTTTATTTTATCATATACGTATAAGTTCATCTTTTTTAAAAAAATTTAATAAATTCAATATTATAAAATAAAACTAATTCTAATCTTACTATTAGTTAAATTCGCCCTATATGCTTTTATAGATAAAAAAAAAAAAAAAAATAGTTAATATAATAAAATTATTATTATTATATAATATCACTTAGATTTTAAGCGAAGCGAAAAATATATTAGTTTTACAATGATGTGTGTCTTTTTTTTTTTTTTTAAGTATGAAGACAATTATTTACTATCCGAAACTGAAATAATGCTCCGATTTTCACGTATAGCCAGTGATGTTCCCATAGAATATACTACATATACGCAGTATACTCTCAAGCTTTTTTTAAAAAAACATGGGTTACTGCGTATATTCTCAATGAATTCAGATAGAAAAAAGAAATATATATATTTGTTAGGTGATTAATTTATGGGATTTTCGGAAATGCTGGTTTTCATGGAATATTCTTGAACAGTATAATTTCGTAATATCATATTAGATTCTAAATTGTATATTTATATAGTAATATTTTAATTTTTCTATAAAATCCCTGCAGTACATAGTACATTATAATAACATCTTAAAACGTAGGTAACGTTTTTAAATTTACCTATTATTTTATAATTTATGGTGTATTGGTGTTATTATTTATTACTTATCTTCAACTAATTTTATTATATTTGATATTACATTACTTATTAATTTATTATATAGTTGACAATACCGATACCTAATAATGACCTATGCGGATTTTTTTTACAATTTTTTGTGAATATGTATTTAAATATTTTTTTTAATATTATATAGAAATAAAAGTAATTAATATAATATGATTAATTAATATTTAGTAATATATCATGAACACTTTCCCTTAATTTCTCAAAAAAATTGATGGGAACATCACTTCGTATAGCATATGTTTTCGGTAGGAAAGTGGATGTAATTGGTAATTTATTTTAATCATTTTTCGAATTTCTCAAAATTAACCCTAAGAGCGGTAGAAAAAATGACTAAATAATTACGAAAAAATTTCGTCGAATTCAATTTCAATATTTCACATTTCACGATAACTCGACTAATTTTGAAGTTAGAGACATGAAAATTCTACTGGGTGTCATTTTAATGGTTCATACATCATACCCCGCTTAGTGTTTCACCCGTCATCCTGACAATAATCCGAACATCTCGAGTTCGTTGAACTAGTGACTACGGAACACCAGGGAGTGCTGACATCGAACTACCCGTGAACATCACTCAGGTGATCACTTAAGGCACACCTTAGCCATATTGAATCACCCGCCTCGGAATTAGTGCGGCGGACTTCCGAAGCCAGCGACTCCTTCTTCTCTCCATTTCCTCAACGCCTAGTTTGATTGTCTTTCCTAATTTCCGTGACTGACAGTCACATTCATTTCCCAGGGTGTAGGCTGGGGAAACCCACATAGGTGTGTGACGGTTTTTAGGGAATCTGAGGCTTCACTAGGTGCATATTGTAATTATTCGACCCCGGACAATTCCCGTCCGGTTACTTTGTAAATATATATTAACTTTAAGATACCATATTATGTAAATAATTTTGAATGTGAAATAAATCAAAGCTAATACCGAAACTTGGTGTTCAAATTATTAACGAATCGGGTCATCCATCAGACGTACCGTTTCATACCAATATATATATTACTTTCGAATTCAGTCGTTTGAAGTTTTCGGTGTGACTCGACAATCGCTACAAGTGTGTGGACTAAATTTTAAAAGTGCATGCTTTTCACATGAACAGCTGTATGCGGCATGCTCACGCGTCGGAAAACCTTCTGATTTATTTGTTTACGCACTAGAAGGAAGAACAAAAAATATTTTATATCCAATTGCACTTCAATAAATATCATTCAATTGAATACTTAAATAATTGTCATTTTTTATTCAATAAAACAAATCAAGTTTTATAATGATAAACTAAATTGAATATTGTTGTTTACTAAGTAGGTATATTTTAACAGTAATATATCTATATGAATAAAAATTATACTGCTAGCATAATCACAGGTAACGAATTTAAGAGGGCTCTCTACTGCCATTTATTAAGGAGTTTGATATAGGCAATTTTCATATAATATACACATTAGTGTTGTCATTGTGGTAGTTGTAAATGAATATTAGTGTGTGTGTATGCATGGCGTAGTATATATAAAATGAGAAGGTAGTACGCGCATGCACATGTCGTTGATAACACAAGGAGAAATATATGAAAAAAAAAACTGAACAATTTAGCAGTTTTTCTTGACAAAAAAACATGTAGTTGAAATGATCGGATTTCAATTGTATTTTTTCACAATATTCAATCATTTTTTTTTTTTTTTTTTTGTGAGTAGCAAATAAAAATTGACAAAAGTCTGACGTACGATCTTCAAAACACATATTTTTCAATTCTAATCTTCTTTCAGAATTGAAATCCGATCACAGCTACTACAAGTAATATTGTCAAGCATTTAGGTAGTTTTTAACAAAAATATTGGGAGTAGAGAGGCCCCATTAACACAAAGTATGAGACATATATGAGGTAGGATTTCAACTGTCTACGAAGTGTACGGATTCAGCTAATATATTATAATAATAAAAATCTAAATTTATCTTTAAATATAATACAAATATGTAATTCATCGCAAGCTATTCTTAAAATATTATTTAACATCCTGTATATGGCTTTTAATTAACTAAATAAATCAATATTATGGTTAACTAATATATTATTAGTACTACTTAATCAGCTTGGCTTTAAATCATTTATCGAACGCAATGATTTACCATTTTATTTATAATTATTTCTAAAATAATATACAATATTAAAGAATTATAATTACAGATAGAATTGCAAATAGGTCTAACGGTGACTATATTACCTAAAGATAAAAATTAAAATAAATATAATTAAGTTATCATTTTAGATTTTGAGTGAAACGAAAATTTCTATTGGTTTTACAATGATGTGTGTCTTTTTTGTATATTTTAAATATTTTATTGAAACTTATATACATTGGTAAAAGAAGTTCCGAAATATTAAAAAAATCTCAAGTATCAACTTATTTTTATAGATGTTTATGGTAAAAATTTGAGTAAAAACGATATTCAAATAATTTATATGGATTTGTTTTATTATAATTCAATATTTTACACTAATATTTAATAAAATTGACAAAACATTTGGAAATTCTATTGAAGTTCAAATACATTCTACTTAACACATTTCCAAATAATTGTAAATAATATATTTCCGTTTTTTATTTATTTTTTTTATATAGCTGTTTAAATTATAAATGCAAAGGTATGAATACATGTATTGAAAGAATACAGGTGTACAGAGGATAGTGTTGAATTTTGATTAAAATTTTAATGCAATTTTAAATCACTACATTTAAAAAACGATTCTAATTGAAGTATGACAGTACCTACTTGTAGTTATTTAGATGACTAATTTACTGGTTTTATGGGTAAACGTTAATATGTTAGATATTGAACAATAAATGTAATAATAAATGTAAAAATTTTTATTTAATACATTATATTATTATTTTATGAACTTCGTTCAAAATCGTATTTCCAAAAGTAATGATTTATCATTGCACTCAGATTTAAATTAAAATTCAACACTACCTATCCTTTTTACTCCTGTATCCCTTCTCTTGGTTTTTTAAAATTCTAATTTAAAGAACATTATTTTTATGGATAATATTATTTAGTAAATTATTATTTTATATTTATAAAATGTGTTAGTACACTTTTCGTTGACGGAGATCGGGAGATTATCATTTATCAACTTAACACAACAAATCCTATATGGACAATATAGAAGAACAAAATTTGAAATTTAATACACCTAATTACAATAATTTGAATAATAATCAATTGATATTTTTGTAATATTAGAAAAAAATTAAGTAGGTATATCAAAATAATACATGAAATAATATGTGAAATATGAATAAGAATCGATTCAAATTCAAAACTATCCTCTTTAGACCTGTATCCCTTCCTCATCATTAGCTCTTTTTTTTTAATAATATATTTATAACTAGGTATTATAATATTTATGGGATTCCGATTAAGAAATAGAAGAATGAATGATTCTCAGTAGTTGCTTATAAGTATGACATACAGTATTTTGCACCCTAGTATACTTATATTATATATATAGTGCTAGTGCCCTAGTAGTATTAATTTTATCATGACGTGTTCAGGTATATACACGCTTCTATGCCGTTGGCTCATGAAGACTTTACTGGCATGACTCAAGCATCACAACAAACATAATTATATAAAATCTGTATACTGTATTTATGTACATAATGTACCATGTATACAGATTAAATTGACGAACAAATGTGTTAATAGCATAAACAATAGTTATTATCAATTAGTAATAATGATAATAACAATAATTTATGTGACTAAAAATTGTTTAAACTCAAAAAAGACACAATAATAAAACAACGAGGTTGTTAGTATCTTGAAAGTCATCTCCAACTGAGGTAATGTTAATGCAATTATAGGCTCAAGGCGTTACCCTAAAGCATAACGGATAGGTAACTGATTTGGGACATTTTTATTTTTATTTATTTGCTGCTAAACCTACAACATATATTTTATTATATTTTCTTCTATCCATATTTGAAAAGTTCGTATATATAATTCGTATATATATATATTTATTGCCACACTATTCATATTACGTTATAATGAGATATAATATAATTATTATAGATCTATAATTTATTATTTATTGATTATTTTAAACGATCATAATTATCATCAAACATAAAAAATATTAATACCTATATAATATTATTTAATAAGTAATTATTTTTTATCCTGAACATTAATAGTAAATCGTTTTTTATTAAAGCAAATAATTAAAAAATTGAGTGTTAAACTACAATTCCAGGCAACAAAAGCGTAAAGCCTCTTCCAAATATTTTATTCCGTTAAAGAAGAGAATAACAATAGAAAAACATTCATTATTTTAAAATTAGCCTAGGTATGTATAGGTGCCATATTAAATTGAATTTGTGAATACTTTTTATTATACTGTAATATCAAATATTATCAAAATTGTTTTATTTCACTTCAATTTAATAATCCAGTTAATAGAACATTCCAAAAATTAGACGATGAGTAAACAATAAACCCGAGCAACCTTCTAGGCTTCCTGAGAGTCAAGTCAGTTAGTCGTGTTGCTCGCTTCTTACCTTGATGAGAGTAACTTAATCAACAATTAGCGTCACACACAAGCTAGTGGTGGTATTTGCATATTGTGTAGTTTAGGAACTAATTGTTAGATTTTGTGGTTAATATGATGAATGAATATAATGAAATGTTATTAAAAGTAAAACACTAAATATAATTTTAAAAGATATTACTGTGAAATAAATAAATAATATTTTTTATTAATTATTGAATGCCTATTTTACATTAAAAAAATTTAATATGTAAAACCAAATCCAAAATATATTATTGTACCCACCCTGAATATTTTTAACTTTGTTAGGCTTATTGAAAATATGATTCATAATAAAACTTATGACTGATAATTACTAATTCACTTTTATTGATATATTGAACGAGTTTATTAATTATATAATGTGTAATAGACATAAATTCTAAAAAAGTAAAAAATACCAATGAATTTACTTAAAAAATATATGAATCACTTTAATATATCAGATAGATATGAATTATGTCCATAGGGTAAAATCTAATTGGTATTAAAATGGTTAATACGAATTCCTATGGAATAAATCTAGTTTCTAAAAAATAAATACCAAACAATATGAAATTTAATGTATAATATATTTATTTTCTTAAAAACGTAATTAATATTAGAATTTGAATCTACTTTTCTACTATATTTGATAAATTTTTTAATTCTGTATTGAATTATTAGTAATATTCGTACTTACGATAATCAAAATTTGAATATAAATGTGAATAATATCTACCTATAACTAGTTATATATATTTAAATTAATTTAATTATAATGTGTTATAAATTTATAATATAATATAATGTTATATTGTTATTATTTAATAAGATATAGTTTATAATAAATAAATGATAATACCTATTCTATTACATTAATATTTATTATTTACAGATTTAAATTTTTTTTTTAGAGCGTGGGAAAGAATGCAAGTATTACCTAACAGATTTTACACTATTGTGTCTTTTATTTAGTTCGTAGAAAGACAAAGTGACTACGTAAAATAATAGTTTATTTTTCACATGATTTCGGTTGAAATTATTATCTAATTGCTACTTTCTTTAGGTGATTTTTTTTAAATTTCCCTAAATTGAACATAATATTATGCAATAGGAGAACAATTAAAAAAACGATGAAAATTGGGCAAGAATAATATAAACTGTAATTTTAAAGTATTACATTTCAATTTTGTATAGGTACTCGTATTAACTGATTAAATATTAATCAGTATTGTAATTATTTTGATAAAAACAATTAAAATTAAAATTTACTAAATATAATAATATTATGTATATTATTTACCCTGGTGAAATATAAAGAATGTAATGTATATTATGGAGGATGCAATTATATATGTTTTACTAGAACAATGCATATTTAGGTAGTATTGTATAATATGTATAGATAATAAGAGTGCTTATACGAAAAACAAAATTACAATTTATATAGGTACATAAAAATATTGTATTATAAGTGTCAGTAATATAATTTTACGGTATATATACAATTGTTATGACGTAACATTAATATCTATATTTAGAATACATATTGTGTAGGTACAATTATTTATAGAATAATTTTCAATAAATCATATAGAACAATATAAAAGCCACAATTTAAAAGTGTCATAAATCATTTTATTTTCCATTAAATGACAATTTCCATTATAAATAACTTTATAATGCTATATAATGTATTACTTTTAATTTGGTTTTCCGACTATAATTACATAGGTACCTTTACCTATCGAAAAAATATAAGTAAAATTTATTATTAAACAATAAACCTCCTCTATCTATGCAATAGGTAATAAATAATTGTATTTACGCATTAATGATATATCTATCACATCTTCTTCCGTGGACATCTCAGTATCTCACATTCTAACCAGAAATGATCAGAGTAATGTTATACAAACTAGCTCAGCTACTTCTATTATTAGTGCGATTTCTACAACACTACAAATTACTTCAAAGCCTATTATTGAGATAGGAAAACGAAATTACATACGAGGTTGCTTCCATTCCAACCACACTCTTCTTTAGTGTAAGAATCTTATTTTGCCTTGGCACCTGCATTTTTAAAAACGAATTTTGAAATGGACTAGAACGTTTACAAAAATTACGACATGCAGCCGTATTAACATCAAGAAAGTGAAGAAAGATGGCCATCTTATTCCGTCGTAGAATTACCTTTTCAAACTTCTATACTTCCAACAAAAATATACATCTTTAAAGTTTTATTTTTAACTTTCGCCTAACATCCGTTCTCCTTTCTAATGCCTTAAGTGCCTGCATATCGGGTACACACAAAATTTCTACTGTTGTAGTCATTACAGTAATCTAGAGCCTAGACCGTTATATTAGATCTTGGTACACTCATCTTGGGAGTTTGTCATATGTATATTACAAATCTTCCAATTCCTCCACGAACCTATCCTATATCGAATTTGTTCAAATCAAAAAACCCAATTCTGTCCACCCGACATCTTTTAGACTTTAGACCAGGAGTCACCAACTAATTTCTATGGAGGTCCGTTTTAAAACTTGGCAAACTGGCCGCGGTCCCTAACAGTTTTAATGATTTTTACACACGTTATTAAATATATTTTTTTTTAAAAAGTAGTACCTATTTATATTTACAGATGTGAAAAACAAAATGTTTAAACAAAAAACATTAAGTACCTACCCATTATTCGATGCAAAAATGTACATATTTTATTATTAGATTTATTTATATTAATTTAATTATATGTATATGGATAAATATAAGTATATAAATTATATATTGATTTAATGTAAAAATTACATTTTTTTATTTTTAACAAATTTAATTGGTGTGAAATTTGCGCAACTGATTTGCATTAACTATTTTTAGATTCTGAGCGTAGCGAATGAAAAGAGCGAATACAACCAATGTATTGGTTTTACAATGATGTGTGTCTTTTTTTTTTCTGAAAAACACTGTGTCTGTGTCTGTGTCTGTGTTTGAAAACACTTTTACTACCCGAAATAATGCAAAACGACGAAAAGATGGAGAAGAAACGGCATTTTTCACGAAAACTGAAACGGATTCGGTTTTAATATTTCATGATAACTCGGGCAATTTTCAAGTTATAGTCTTGAAAATTATTCCTTAATACTAATAAATAGTAACATATACAACATTTTATTACGTTCGCATTGTATATTTATATGATTACTAAAAAATATTTTAAGTCTCTATAATGTAATAATTCTTCACTTATTATTATACAAATATAATCATTTTAAAAGTAAAAAAAAGAAAAAAAATATTTTTCTCAAATTTGATTAGATTTTTATCTTCTTAGTAGTTTTTCATTTACATATAAAAACTATTAAATAGGTAACGAATAGCATATGTTTCCGGTAGCAAAGTGGACGTAGTTGGTACTTTATTTAGGTCATTTTTTGATTTTCTCAAAATTGACCCTAAGCGGTAGAAAAAACGACCAAAAAATGACGAAAAAACGGCATTTTTCAAATTTCGACGAATTCGATTTCAATATTTCACGATAACTCGGGCAATTTTGAAGTTAGAGACTTGAAAATGTTTTTGGGAGTTTATAAAGATACAATGTATATGTGATAATTTTGGAACCGTTACGTTCATTTTTCTACAAAATATAGGACTTTTAATATTTCGTAAAATTCTCGTTTTTTTGTATATAATGTTTGATAAAATTAGCAATATTTGGTATTAAGGTCTGAAAATTTTACTGAAGTATATTTATATATTAATTAACATTAATTCAAAATATTAGAAAAATCCCTAATCTCAATTTTTTTTATAGCTGTTTAAAGTTGATATTTTTAGTTTAAACGAAAATATTATGAAAAAAATGACGAAAAAACGGCATTCACAAAAACATGGCTCTATGGGAGACGTGTGTATAATATATAGTGTAGTCGGCGAAATATTCCCGAACGCTATCTCGGTGTTGAGCACCGTAGCCAGGCATCGACAGGGCATCTAACCGGGCCCCTTAAATACGGGATATACTAAAAAATACCATTATAATGTAATATATTATTATATAGGCAGTAAGAACTCGTATTAAGATATACTATGAATATTACGAACGTTGAACATTATTAAAAATTGACTATAAATAATATTCTGCATTAATCTTAATTTATAAATTTAGTAATTTTGAAAATTATAAAGATAATATTAATTCGATCATAGAATTTATTGTTCTTCGTGGAAATATAAATAATCTAAAACAGTGATAACGACTGGTTCTAATCCTTCAAATTCCAACACAATTATAACTTAGACTTTTGACTTTTGACTTTGAATTTTATTTGGTTTTTGGCTTATTGCTTGTTCGAGGTGTATTATTGAAGTTAACAACCCCCTCCCCCAGAAAAAAATTTTATCTACACCAATGATACACACCAAAATATATAATAAAAATATGCCTTATGTGCCTTATTTTTATAACAGAGTGCAGAGATATACCTAAAATAAATTATTATGAATTATAATTCAGGTATTAATAAGTTTAAAATATTATTGTAATGCCGTAATGGTGTATTTATGAGATATGTTGGGTAATAATTTTTATATTTATATCACACAATGTGTACATTTCTTCTAATATTATTCGTTATAAAATAAAAACAACTTGTATGTTAATCTTAAAAAATAACTCATAAGTTATTAAAAGCAAACATTTGTTTGAAAATTAATTTTATTTAAAATATTAATACGTAAGTAATATAATATTAATATAAATATAAATAAAAATAAATATAATTACAAATTTATATACTTATGAATATGTAATAAGATAGATATGAAAATAAAAAGAGCTGATAATCCTGCCTCAAGGATACAGGTATGCAAATCATAGTGTTTAATTTTAATTAGAATTTGAATGCAATGATAAACCATTGCATTAAAAAGAAAGTATTTTGTGCGAAGTTCTGTCAGATATGGGCATTTATGTGACAAAGGATTTTATGAGCATTTATATTGAACTCAGAAACTTGAAAATTGTATAGGGTATTTATTTATGTAGTATATGTTTAGAGTTTAGCTATATATGTGATATAATTTTGCGCTTTAAACATTTAATAAAAAATGTCAAAATTTTAATCAATATCTACATTATCTGACAGAACTTCCTCAAAATAGTTATTCCGAATGCAATGGTTTATCATTGCATTCAAATTATAATTATAATAAAACCAGTGGCGATCAAATGATTATATTATGGGACATCTCCCCCGGATGTGGCGAATTTTTTAACACGCACTATTTAATCATTAAAATCAAATTTATGGTTATGCTTAGGTAATACAATTTTTTTACAAAATTAAGGTATATGAAAACTTTATTCTTAAAAATATTTATACATATTATATAAGAATATAAAAAACAAAACACACGTGACGGCGATAACAAAATAAAAAATATGACAAATTTTAAATTTAATAATAATCAATGGACCTACATGATGACATAGGTCATAGATGGTCAAAAATCAAAATGTATTAATACGTTTCGTCCGCCGATGCACTTGATCAAAGGAGGAATGTTGTTATTGAATATTCACGATAATCGAACAAGGTACGGGGTCAAACATATCAAACATTAAATACGTAAAAACGAGAATTTTAAGAAATATTCAAAGTCCGATATTTTGTAGAAAAATTAACGTAACGAATCCAAAATTTTACCACATCTCTCAATCTTAAAAATTGCATGAGTTATCGTGAAATATAGAAATTGAAAAATGCCGTTTTTTCGTAATTTTTTCGAAGTTTTTTCTACTGCTTATAGTCAATTTTGAGAAATTCGAAAAATGACCTAAATAAAGTACCATGTACATCCACTTTTACATCTGAAACTCGCTATTTGTGAAAATCAAAGCGTTATTTCGGGTAGTAAAAGTGTTATCAGAATATTTATTTATACGTATGGATTCTAAGATTTTCGTTTTACTAAAAATATCAACTAAAAACAGCTATAAAAAAAATGTGATTTGGGATTTTTATAATATTTTAGTATGATGTTAAGTAATATGTAGTATACTTCAGTAAAATTTTCAGACCTTAATGCCAAATATTGCCAATTTTATCAAACATTATATACATAAAAACAAAAATTTTACGAAATATTCAAAGTCCTATATTTTGTAGAAAAATTAACGTAATGGTTCCAAAATTTTACCACATATATTTAATACCTATGTGAATACCGAATATTTTTTTTTCAAGTCTCTTAACTTCAAAATTGCCCGAGTTATCGTCAAATATTGAAATCGAATTCGTTGAAATTTCAGTTTTCGTAAAAAATGCCGTTTTTTTCAAAAATTTTTTAAAATTTTTTGAAATTTAAAATATGACCTAAATAAAGTACCAACACATCGACTTTCCAATCATATGCTTTTCTTGAAAATCTGAGAATTATTTTGGGTAGAAAAAATGTCTTCAAAAAAAAAAAAAAAAAAAAAAAATAAGACACAGATCTCATTCTCATTGTAAATCCGATACATTCTTTCCTTCTTTCAGAATCTAAAATAAAAGAAACAAAATGTTTTTTTTTCATTGTTTTCCAAACTTAATTAGTAAAACGGTAATAAAATACCTACCGAAATTGTATAGATAATAAAATGGAACTATGGTAAATAATTATCATATTTAGTTTTATTTATTAAATAAATTATAAATAAAAAAAAGTTACTTATATTGAGTATTCTAAAATGCAAGTAGTAAGTAATAGACAATAGTCATGTAAATTTTTTAATATAGAAGCGAACTTCCAATATAATTATTGTATTGATTAATGTCATATTAATGTGTATAATGGTTACACTGGGTGCATTTTAGCCCAAAATTATTGTACTCCCAATTAGATTTAATGTAAATTATTATCATTCTATAATAATGATAACAATACATAATCTTGCTCAATGTTATCTCACACCGATGTAAACGTATCATTTTCGACGTTTTCGTACAAATTCCACTGTGAAAGTGTGAATAATATTATTTGATTTTGACATTATATTAGTATTTTACTGTTTAGTGTAGGTACTTCAATAATATAATATTAATATTTGATAATTGTTTTCGTAGTCACTTTGCAATATTTTTGTATTTCAATAATAATAATAATAATGCTAGAACACGTAAATCTTTTTTTTTAGTTATAAATCCTTCTGAGACAATTACAAACGTAAAAATATCATTAAGTTAGTATGTAGTTTGCATTTATTGCAGCTAAGGTTCTTAATATCATTCTGATTTCATCGATAATATCATCGCATACTAATTAGTATATTTCGGTGAAAAATGGTAAATGTCCAATGATTAGTGTTACTGTGATTTGAATTTGAATTTGAATTATGATTTTTTTTTACAAATTCCACATATAAACTTTAATATTGTTCGTTTTGTTTCTAGGATCCACTGATCGACGACACTATTCCTTTCGGAGAAGAGAACACGGTGAATTCCGGAAAATTGCCGTAAGTGAAATTATTTACATTGTGTTTACAATTTAACTTCACAGCACTGTAATTGTATAACAATACTTTAATAATTATATAACTAATATTTTTTTAATAAAACCTTTCATTAAGTAATACAATAAAACATAGTAGTACCTTACCCAACTTAGAAATTAATACATTTTCAATGTATTTTTATTTTATGCAAATATTTGTTGGTCATAACACATATTTAATGTTTTCTTTCAGGCATCCGTATGTGGCTTTTTTTCACATGTTTTTTAGAGTTTCTGCTCTGGTTATTTATTTGTTTGGAAGAATATTTACTGATAGCTTCATCACATTATTTGTTCTCATAACTTTATTGTTATCCGTGGACTTTTGGATTGTAAAAAATATAACAGGTCAGTTATAACTAATTAAATTTAAGTTATTTTTATTCTATTATTTGAGTATAAAATAAAATTATTATTATTATTATTTTTTATATATATATATACATTACGAGTAACTTACACAAATATATTTTTTTTCTACAAAACAGCTATTTTAATATGATTGATTTGTATTTGTATAGGTCGTATATTAGTTGGTCTACGATGGTGGAATTATGTAGACGATGATGGTGTTTCGCATTGGGTGTATGAATCACGAAAGGTGAAACATTTTTAATTTTTATTACTTTAAAACTAAATCTTAAACTGTTATATTCATCACAATTTTTTTAATCCTAAATTGTAAATTTACAAATAGTTGAAAAGTTTAGTAGAATTTTATGAGTTCCCTTTATTACAGGGATCGTTACAGCATCGAGTGGATCCAAATGAATCCAGAATGTTTTGGATAGGACTATGGACTGCCACTGGAATGTGGATATTATTTTTTATCACATCATTTTTTAGTATAAATTTTAAATGGCTGGTATGTAAAAATATATACAAATTTATTAAAATTAACAATTAGATATCTGATATTCGAATGTATTTTTTAAATTATGAATACATTTGGATAATATAATAATTAATATTACTAAACGTAGACTGATGTCAGTTGACTAAATCATTGTACTTACATTTAGTATAAAATAACAAAATTGTTGCCAAAATACATAATTACTAGGGCAGAGGACTTGTAGCATTTGCATATTTATTTTACACAGTCACAAAAATAGCAGAGTGCGAAACAAATACGTTTCATGCTTCCACAAAGCTAGTTTTGAAATTTTATTGTGCATATAAATGCATATTTTGCGTTTTTTCGGTTTTTAGGGCAAATTTCTTCCATTTTATACTTTTAGATGCATATTTTAAATAATTTATAGTTTTACCAATATTTTTTCGTCGACGTTTTTATTTATTTATTCACACAACCAAAATAACGTTGATGTTATCAATGATATTTCTCGAGATTTGTCGATCAGATGCCGCAATTTGTCGGGTTATTAATTTTATTTATAAACCAGATAAGATTATATTGTTCAACTCACAGTATTTTTTATACTTAAGTGCATATTTTGAATGCATATTTGGTGACTTTTTGGAGCTACAAGTCCTCTGCCCTAATAATTACATACCTAATGAAAGTTATTTTTGTGGCTTTGAATGTTTATAATATAATGTTTTATTAAAAATAATTATAATAATATCATTATTTTGAATGCTTATTGTTTGATAATATTACTATTAATCTATGTCATTAATATTTTTTAGTTATTGGTTAGCATAGCGTTGACTTTAAACATAGCTAATTTATATGGTTACATAAAATGTAAAAATGGAAACCAAGAAAATTTGGGTATTTCAACGATGGCAAGCAATTATTTTTTTCAAAATATTGGAAAAGTAATATTATATTATTGATTATAACATAATAATTTAAATTACAACTTGACTTATATAATAAATAATTAAATAATATTATATCATTATAATAATTTATTACTTCATATTTATATGAACAATAAAGATAATAAAATAAAAAAATTGATATTGTGTAGAATGTTTAAAAATTAATAAAATTGTAGGTTAGATAATATTTTAATTTAAATTAAATATTTTTTATTGATAAATTATAATATTAATAAACCAAATAATATATTGCTGACTTAGAATAAAAGGGTTCTATATCCAATTTTTTTCAAAATCGACTTTTCTTTAAAATCTTGTAAAGATTTTTAAGACGCATATTTTAAGCCAACAACGAGATTTGTAAGTCAATTAATAAAGAAAATACAGAAAATGAAATGGTTCTATGATGCTGAAAATCACTAAATTATATATTTCTCATAAGTTAAATAGAACCTTTTTATATTAAATGCACAATTTAGGATGAAAAGGTTCTATGTAATAACATTATAACATATTATTGTGAAATTTTAATATGAAAAAGTTCTATCTAATATGATTTTCTGAAAAGTAGACTGTTCTAAATAGAAATATTTCGGTTTTTTATTTTTATTAAACACATTAAGTTAATTATGCGAATAATTATGTATTAACATAATTTGTAACAACTTAATGTTTTTCTACCTCTTACATTAAAAGAAATAACTTTAGAGGAAAAAAAAATATTGAAATTTGAATCTTAAAATGGCTCTCCTGAAAAATTGCAAAATACTACGATAGAATCCTTTTATTCTAAGCCATCGATATGATAATATGTAAGTTTTTATGTTCATGATATTATAGTATATTTCCAGGCGTGGATCTATGAGGGTACAATCGTCTCCCCCCTAGAAAAGTTTTATGATATATCATAATTTATTAGTATTATGAATTGAGTATAATTTACTGTTATAAATTAAAATATTTACCACATACTTGATACATATGTGTAACAATGATTCCCAATATATATTATTGACTCAATCTATATTTCATTATATATTATATTGGTGAAGAAATCACCATTTAAAATTAATACTTAACATATTTAGATACCTATTTTATTATAAATGTTTTTTTTTTTTTTTTTAATTATTGGAATTAAATACTTATATAGTATGTGTTATTACCTAACCCCCTATAAATATTTTCTGGATCCACGCTACTATATTTCTTATTTCTTATTTTTTATTTTATTTATTTATGTTATTAATAAATCTTGCTACATTATTATATAATAATATAAACTCTTAGGCTGATGCCCCGCATGCTGGTCAAACCATCTACTTATCCTATCACACATACATGGGATTCAACTACTAGTTTCTTAAATTTGTACTTAGATATTAGAGAGTATATTAATTTAAATGTAATATCAATATATTAACGAACCACTGGAAAAAGGATCATTATATCTGATCGGTACTATTTAAATTTTAAATATTATGTTTTCGATTTTATATATGGTTGAACCAGTATAGTTTGATTCGGGATATTCTCGATAATTTTCAATCCACGAGCAGTTAGATGGTTCTAATCGGCAGTAATCACTTATATGTGATTATGTTATATAATTTGAATGGATATTTAAATTTGAATGGTTTTGCCATCATGTGTAGTATTAGCCTAAAAATGACTTGAAAAATATATTAAAATTAAATACTAGAATAAATTAATCTACTTCAAAAATAAAATACATTTTTTTTTGTATAGGCCAGTAATTTAAATTATATATTTTTTTAATATGGTTTGACAATCATTAGTGTTTATTCATAATTTTGTAATATATTAATAGATAAATACCTAATATATATGTAGATTCATTTATATAAATATTAATATGATTTATAGGTCAGAGAAACAATGTCCAGTTTAAATAATCCTACAGTCAGTCCTCCGAATGTGAAATCAACTGGTATTGTTTAATGAAAGACAAATGAATAAATTGTTAATTTAAATTAATTTTTCTCTTATGTTTTTATAATAATTATTACCATTAGTTTTGAACTGCATAATTTTATGAGTAAAAAAATATTTAGGTCATTATGGAATATATATATATATATATATATATATATATTATTTTAACTGTGTTTTGAATTTTTAATGTTAAAATATAAGAACTTTAATAATATATTGTAAGAAAATCATGTTAATTTTAGTTTTAGTCAGTTTGTTGACTAAAATTAAATAAAACCTTTAAATAAGAATTTAATATTAGTTTGTTATGTTATTCTCATATTTGGTGAGAATATTGTACAATAAATATTTTTATTTATTATTTGTACATCAAATGATTTCAGTTATAATAATTAATTAAATGTTCATACTACACAAGTCAATTGTTGTAAATATAAGATTTTGCTTAATATTTATATATTTAAAATTAGTTAAATACCTATAATATAACATAGTATAATGTAAAACACTTTATTGTTATTTGTTTCACATGAGTAATAAATTCTTGTAATTTACTATTATGTGTGTTATCAATATTGTCATCATTTGTGGATCTAATAATTAATTAATATCTGTTATTTTAGATTCTGTGCGAAGCGAAGAATATATTGGTTTTACAATGATGTGTATCTTTTTTTTTTAAGTATGAAGACACTTTTACAACCCGAAATAACGCTCCGAATTTCACTAATAGCATATGTTTTCGGTTGGAAAGTGGATGTAGTTGGTACTTTATTTAGGCCAATTTTTGAATTTCAAAAAATTTTGAAAAAAACGGCATTTTTTACGAAAACTGAAATTTTGATGAATTTGATTTCAATATTTCACAATAACTCAAGCAGTCAAGCAATTTTGTTAGAGAATTGAAAATTTTATTGGGTGTTCATATAGGTATTATATATGTGTATATGTGGTAATATTTTGCAATCGTTTCGTGAATATTTCGTAAAATTCTTGTTTTTCTTTTTTTATTTAAATTATTAGGATTAGTTACAAAAAATTTTATTTGGTTTGTTCAATGTGGTTAAATCAGTGATGTATTTTAGGGGATGATGGGGCAATTGCCTCCCCCTAGAAGACAAGATCGATAATATTTTTCATTTAAATAGATATGAATTAATTATTATGATATATTAATATATTTTAATAGGTTAATCATGGGCATTTGCCTCCCATGACTTTAAAATTTCAAATATAATTTTGAAAATTTTGAATTTTATTATTAATTAATAATGATTATATAAATATTTTATCGACGTTTTGTCTAGTATAGATTTATAAATTATTAAATTTAATATCAACGAAGAAAAAAGAATTTTATATTCTTTATGAATTAATGCAGATATTCATAATTTTTCAAAATTTTTATTAAGTATATTTTGGAGTTTAATTTTATATGCCCCTTTAATAAATTTTCTACGGGCGCCCATGGTGATAAAGATAATATATATAATATTATATACTATATACATATATATTTTATAAGTGTATGTACTATAATATATTGTGTATTTTTTGTCCGATTATAATACTTCACAATATATTTAAGAATAATTTAAAAAATATTGATGAAATCAGCATATTAATAATTTCTCGTAAAATTTGTAATATTGCATTAACCTGGCTATTGCGAAACTGATGAAATTAAAAACGAATATAACATAATAATATTATAATATAAATTAATTAATAATTATAAGAATAATATCGCGACACTGATAAAATTCGCGAAAATTATAAATTTATAATATCGTTTTAAATTTGGTTTTTTTGTTAACGAGAGGCGTCGAAATGCCGCTCGTGAAAATCGCCGGAAAAAAAATGCAAAAATCCATGGTCCAGGTGAGGCTCGAACTCACAACCCCGGCATAGCTCACGAACAACTGTCATATAAGTACCGTGCGCTAACCGATTGCGCCACTGGACCTGTACGTAAAATGTTATTTCTACGCTATTTAAGTGTTCAAATTTTGTATAATGCAAACAATAATAATATTTTCATTTATTCTCTCGTTATTTTTGTGTTTAATTGCATTGATTATTAATTATTGTTTTTTAAATATTATTATAATTAATATTTTCATTCTTTTTTAAATATTTTTTAATTAATAATATTAACACGGGTAATTATTAGGGTACATTTTAACGTTGGAATATAACCTATTGGCACCGACCTTTTATAAATGTTTCCCAATAAATAATAATGTATTAAAATATTATTTTGTATCAGGTATTTTATTAAAATTACGATTAAATAAATATTAAAATATTTATAATAATTATTACATTGTGTATTTGTGTGTAATAATTTAATATAATAATAATTATGAATCGGTACGACAGGCTACTGCAGTGGCTGAAATTTTTAAATTTTGCTAGGTACTGCACGCGAATTTTTTTCTCTTTTATTTATTTATTTATTTATTTTTTTTTGTTCTAAATAACATACAAATTATTTAAAAATAATATTTTTAAGTAACAATTTTATTTAAGGTTATTTTTATGTAGGTACCTACCTATATAATATATATTAGGTAGGTATATATAATAAAAATAAAATACAGTTTATGAACTAGAAATTTTTTTTTTTAATTATTGTAAAAATATTGAAAAATAATAAGAAGAATCCTTATACTACCAATGGATTCTTAGATTTTCGATTATGCTAAAAAACACAGATGTGCTAAAAATATCAACTTTTAAAGAGCTATAAAAAAAAATTAAGATTTGGTATTTTTCTAATATTTTGGTAACACGTTAATTGATATAGTAATATATATTACTATATCTACTATATAAGACCTCAGACTTTTAAAACCTCAAAATTGCCAATTTTATCAACCATGATAGAGTTTAAAATTAGAATTTTAGGAAATATTCAAAGTTCGATATTTTCTCATAAATTTAACAAACCGTTTCAAAATTTTATCATATTATAATATATTGTATAGGTATATAATATACCTAGTACATAATATTATGTGAAGATGTGAACATTAAAATAAGTATTCAACTCTACGTTCAATATTGCTCGAGTTAAAATATTAAAATATTGAAATCAGTTATTGATTTTGTCAAATTTTCAGTTTTCATGAAAAATGCCGTATTTTTGTCATTTTAGGAAATTCGAAAAATAACCTAAATAAAGTATTAACTACTACTACATCCAGGTACTTTCTTACTGGAAACATAATATTTATGCTATTCGAGAAAATCTGGTAGAAGAAGTATCTACAGGCATAAAACACACACACACACACACACACACACACACACATCATTGTAAAACCAATACGTTATTATTTGCTACACTCAGAATCAAAAAATTGCCAAGTTCGTATAATCTGTTGTTACACAATAAACTATGATAATAATTAATAGGTTACAATACTTTGGTACTTAGGTTTAATACTTAATCCCTTTAGAACAAGATAATATGGGGTAAAATTAAGTGACAAGACGTTAAAAATATTATTACTGTCGTTCAATTTTACTCGAAATAAATTAATATGAAATATTTTTTTTTAATGAAAATAATTGTTTGTGTTTTGTGTATACCTACATACAAAAATCTAACAAAATATAAACATAATTTAATTAAAAAGTACGTACTACACATTTCGTATTTTTTACTAACTGCACACAATTTTAAGATCTGGGCCACGGATATAAAACATAAAAAAAAAATTGTATACATCTATGGTATAAGCGCGTATTACTGATAATATTTTATTAGTTGGTTTTTTACCTACTATCATTTTTGTACAAGTTATTATACATCTTAGATCATAAGTTATACATTAGGAATTATAATTTAAGTGGTATGCGTTTACCCACTAAAGGTTAGGTTAAGACTACATACGTAATATTATTTTAATTTTTTTTAATTTTTTAAATAATAAATATAATAGAAATAAAATATAAATAGCAATATAGCATACGAATACAATTTAGTAAAATACGCGTTATTAATACATATAGAATAAGGAGTTTATATAATGCAAAAGTCTCGCTAAGATAATAATTTTTAATGTGCTTATTTGAATTGTCGCATAATTTAAAATAATCAAAAAGACTGTGCTGAGAAAACATATTTTGTTGTAAACCGTAATAGTATAAAAAAAAAATATATATATATACATATGTATAATAACACGTGAAAGTGATTCCAATAACCGAGAGTAAATTTAAAGTTAAACATACCGTCCTACGATCAAAATTGTAAAGGAGAATAGTACATGGGTGGGACGTAATAGATGTCCGATTTTTAATATAAAATTTATTTGTTGAAATATTTAATGGAAAAAAAAAATGTTTATTCATTATTAAATTTTAAATTGTAAGTGTAAAGTAGGTATTAAAATAAATTCAATATTAAAATCAGACTTCCTACGTCTTTACTATCAACTTCTCTTCTGAAATTGTTTTAATATAAATTTTTACTCTAAATCTGCTCAAATTTTTACAATAATAACATTAAATAAATAAAATAATCCGTGCAAATCTCGAATTAGAACCTTTGAAAATGAATAAATAATAATTACGGTATATATTGGTATAATACATTATAAATTATAATAAGTAATTACTAATTACTAATTAGTAATAAAATATATACAAAGACAAACTAAAAATTAAGTTTATATAGGTACTATTACTTTTAATCTAACTTTTATGTTATACCTAAATTTAAAATAAATAAAACATAATATTTCATTCAATGATGGTTATTTAATGGAAATATTCATAAATATACATCACAAGGGGGGTGTCCAGATGCCCAAAACATCCCCCCCCACTATATACTATATTTTTTTTTGTATAATATAATTAATTATTACCTCAAATCTTACGATATAAATCACGTGATAACAATTGGGTAAAATACCGTGTTCTATATCCTATATAATAGTACCTATATAGCATAGCATACAGAGTGATCGCGAGGACGTCAATACACAAATGACGCGGACACGATCGTTCCCGCCAAATAACACGTCATACCGTAGTTTCATCTATTTTGTGGTTTCACAGAGACGAGCTGCTCTGTGAGTCTACCGCGCTGCCTGTACGACAAACAACGCTATCTGTTGATCGTTTTTTATGTTTCACATACATTTTACTATTGCGGCCTCTCCTAATGACGTGGTTTTTCGTGTTCATTTTTTTTTCTAATTTATAATAATTATATATATTATATTTTATATTCATAATAATTATAACGGGGTACCTCTACTTTGTATTCAATTATTTTTATATATATTTATTTTTATTTTTATTTTTATTTTTTACCCTATTATTTCGTGTACGGATATTGGACGGTCAGATAAAAATAAAAATACTAAATTATAGTAATAAACTAATAACGCCATGTATTTCACAAATAGCATAAATTTCCGGTAGTAATATCAAATATGGGGTGTAGTTGGTACTTTATTAAGTAAGTCATTTTTCGAATTTCTCAAAATCGAGCTTATGAGATAAGAGAAATTACCAAGAAAATAATGACAAAAATGCGGCATTTTTCACGGAAATTGAAACTAAAAAAAAAAAAAAAAATACTCATAAAATTACAATAATTATTAAAAATAAACACTGAATATTATAATTTATAATATATTATAGTAATGTGTATGGTTTTTAAACAAAACTTGAATTTTGTTTAATTTGATTTTTAATCTAGATATAAGTTTTATTATATTTTATTATCTAGATAATTTTTATTTTATCTTTGCACAACATTGTAATATAATATGAGAACCTATGTACTAATTAATAATTATTCAAAAATATAAATACTTGTACATACCTACATAATAATATATTAATATAAATATATAATATATCTCTTAATTAGGTACCTATATGTATTTTCAAACATTTTTTTTATATATTTGAATATTTGATAAAATTACATTTTATTATTATTACAAAAATATTTTAAAAACCATACAAGCGCCAAGTGCGTACTTAAAATTCATAGATAATATAAAAGACAGGATATAGGACATCGATGCTTATTTGCTTATTTATATGGGCTTGGGATATTGGCTACATTATGGTATATAAACTCAAAAAAGGCCTCATATTGTCTTTCTCTCTTTGTTTGAGACCGTGCTCGTATGTATGGAATCTTATTATTTTTATTTATTTCAATAATACCATTATATTCCATGTCACCAGATCAATCAGCTGTTTAGCTAGTATTTTACATCTATTATACTCTATGTCGATGGAACATTATAAAATTGTTATAATATTTTTTAAAAATTTTCAAGGCTTACATTTTATTTCAATATTTTTTTTTATATATACGAGTATACTCGTGTAAACATTTTATTGTTATACATTTTTTACATTATAGTTTTATTTTAACGTAGTTGCAAGTTTATAAATATTTGAAAATGAGCCAAAATGTAATTAATTTATTACAATACTCGTCAATTGAACAATCGTCAACTGCTGAGGAAATGAAAATTCCGTGATATGGACATCCCAATAAAGGTAAGGGAAGAAATTATACAAAGACAGTATTAATAATAATATTTTTAATAAGACGGATATATTTTAAATAAAAGATAATAATTTCGCTGTACACTAGTAGGTACTTAGGTAGGTATATATTTATTATATTATAGGTAATAGGTATTATAATTGTTAAATATAATAATTTGAAAGAAAATGCGAATAAAATAATATGTACCTACAAATATAAAACTAAATATAATATTCAATTTGTAAATTGATCTATTTAATTTTTGTAGTTTATAATTTAAAATTTTACATGGTTAGGTAATATTAATTTTTAATTCTTACATCATTATGTAATAAAATAATGTGTTCGTTTAGACTTTCTGAATTTATTATACGTAATATAATCATTTTAAATGTACGGACTTCATATGATATGATAGACTTATTAATGCTTTTAGACAAGTAAAATTGTTTATATGCACTTAAAGTGTGTTCAATCTTCAATCATTACAGTTACTATGTATTATATAATTATTATCTTTACCCTTAATTTATTGTTTTATTGTTCTATTAAATTGCATTGGATAACACATTTCACAATTATTTACATATTTAGAAAAATTGATAGAACAATTTTACTTCAAACATTTCCCAAATTTTTTGGGATTATTATAGGGATTATTATTTGGGATAAAATTATAGTGAAGTATCCTCACTTATCGATTAAACTTATTTCCAAAAAGTTGCAAAAATATACAGTATCAATTTTTCTTTACAGCTGTATTTATTTCAACGGTGCAATAAATCTATGTCCTAAAACCAAACAGCTGTTATGAAACTATACATTATACGTTTATATATTATATCTATATTCTATGGCGATGGCTATTATATAGCTATTGTAATATTTTTACAAATTTCAAACGTTTTTATTTTATTATTTTTGTTTTTTTATTATATGTGTTTATACACACGTTTTATTGTTATAATATTTTAACATTTTATTTATTTTTACGTCGTTATACAAGGTAGTTAATTAAATGAATACCTAGTCAAAAATGAGCCAAAGTAGAATAAAGTCGTATTACTAACTGGTGAATTCAATAACCGTCGACTGCAGCTAAGGAAATGGATTTTCCGTGCTGGACATCACAATGAAGGTAAGCGAAATATTATGAAAAAATAGTAAATAATATTTTAAATAATTAATATAAACGATAATATAATTTCGTTGTGTATTAAAATATATTTTATTATAATTGATAAATAAAATAATTTTAAAGACAATATGAATAAAATTCGTAATATACACATATTTAAAATTATAAATAATTTTCAATAATCCTGTAAAATTATTAGGTAGGTATTTATTTTATTTTAATATTAGTTTTTAATATAATATTAAATAGTGAATATTGGTTGTTATATTATGAAACCATGGTATATTGGTTAAAGTTTTTCCAAAAAATTACAAAAATCTCCATTCTCGATATTTATTATATAATATTTTAAAGTTGATATATTAGTAAAATTAATAATCTATAATATTTGTATATTTTCTAATTCTTTCTAAATATTCATTTCAATAATATAATAATTCTATATCACGAAACCAATTACTAATTAGCCATTAATCTACATTATATATCAATATTTTATTGAGATGAAACATCATATAGTTATTATATTTAAAAAAATGTATAACCTTTTTATTTAATTTCTTATCTTTATAAACGTTTTATTGTTATACATTTTTAACGTTTTATTTCTTATTACGTAGTTACAAATATACAATCAAGTGAATAGTCAAAAATGAGTCAAAGTAGAACCACGTAATTACAGCAAATTCTGTGCTGGACATTATAATAAGGTTAGTGAAATATTATAAAAATATAGTAAACCCTACAATAAATAATATTTTTAAACATATATATTTAAAATAAAAGATAAAAATTTGTGTTGTGTTGTATTGTGTTATTTTATTTTATTATTATTAAATAATGCCATTTTAATGCCTGCAGTATGATTCAATTAATATGTATTTAATAAGTTCTTATTTAAAATTTTAAATAATATTCAAACTGTAAATTTATTTATTATGTATTTTTTATTTTATATTTTAAATTTTAAACAATTAATATTAATTTTTATATTGTGCAGTAATTGTGTTTGTATGGTAATTTTGAATTCATAAATTCATAATATAATGAATTAAAAAACTATGGAAATATATAATATGGTAATTAATACTTTTACACGGGTACAATTGTTTATATTGAACTTTAAGTGGAATTACATAATTATAATTACTGTGCAATTATCATCTTTTACTTTAATTTATTGCTTTGTTTTTCTATTAAATTTCATAGGATGACATATATTATATATTATACAGTTATTGACATACTGTAGGCATTTAGAAAAATTGTTGAACAGTGGTTTTGATTATTGAAGTTAGTTTTTAATTTCACTTATTATTATTTATAATTTTACACTTTACCAATATCGATTCAAGATTATTATAGGAATATATTATATTTATTATTAGTACCTACGTACTCGTAATAATATACAAAATAACCTAGGGTGACCAGACGTCTCGTTGTCCCGACCAATTTCAAATGAGATGCTTTTTATCCCGTTTATAGAAGATTGTCCGTTTTAATCACGGTTTTTCAATATTATTTATTATATAATGTACGAGTATTAATGTTTGTAAATAAAGTATCTATATATGAAAAAAATATAAAACGCAAATGAAATACAACATTGTGTGTCGTTTGATGAATAATTAAGAGAAAATATTTTATTATTTAGGTTATTTTACTAAAAGGGGTAAAGTAAAAACAAGATAATTGCTTATGATATGACAGAGATTTGGACTTTTACTCTCGAGATTTGTGTGCATATGTGTGAATAGTGAATGTATATGGATGAGGGTTTATTTTGTGGGGGGAAGCAACAACTGTGCCGTTTTTTTATTTTCTTAATATGGTCACCCTAAAATAACCATAATTCAGAGTTTTGATACCTATTATACGTTATTATTTAAATTTAGTATCAAATTAAGAATCCATAAAAAATATTATTAACTTGGTACCTAAGGATATTATTAAATCAAATACAATACCCTACGTAGGTACCTAGTAGGTATACGTTTTAATGTTTTATAAATTCTATTTTAAAAATATGTATAATTTACACATTACATTAAATATTTAGTTAGGTATCTAATAAATTTTTTTTATTAAAGAATTCAAAATAATATAAATTTTGTGAAAATAATAATCTAATATTAAATTCTGTTTATATCTTTCTTGCAACCAATACTTTTAAATATTGAAAAATAAAACTTTATAAAATATACCTTAGGTACCAAATTTATTTATATAGGTACAGGTAAGTCAATATATTAGATTTGTATCGTGGCTAGTGTCCACTATCCAGGTTCCAGTATCCAGGATCCAGCAATGTATAATGTTCAAAGTGCAAGAGCCAGGACTCCAGGAGGGCTGTATCAGTTTGTCTAACATGGTATGTACCAGGTACCTTATTTTATTATATTATTTTTATATTTGTATCGTTGATAACGTAACAGTTATGTTGATCAACCGGGATAAAAGTATTATTTTTGATAGGTATAATCATAATTATTATTACGTTTTGTGAATGTTAGAAATTAATTACTGCTCTTGATATATATTTCTTTAATAATTATAATAGGATTTTGTTTTTACATTATATTTTCAGAATTTTATATAAATAAAAAATTTACTTAATTTTATCTTTTTTACAATACCAACAATTTATATAAGAATTTCATAACATAATATTATTTGATGAAATGATTCATTTATAGTTTTATACTAATGTTGAGCATATAACGTATTGTTAAAAGATAATTGTAACCAACTTTTTATACTACTCTTAATATCATGGACAAACTATATAGGGTGTGGTGGTGTGGATGTGGGGTTGTTGGAATAGGGTATGGAATTAAGTGTGTGGTTGTAGAGTGATAGTAAGGTGGGATGGTGTTAGTATGTGGGGTAAGGTGTGGTTGTGGGGGTGTTAGGTTAGGGTGTGATTAAAGTGTGTGGGTGGTTGTGTGGTGGTAAGGTAGGGTGGGGGGTAAATTCTGTGGGTGTGGGAGGTAATGTGTAGGGGTGGTGGTGGTGTTTTTGGGGATGTTTGTGGGGGGGGGGTTGTATACTTATGATTACGCTAGGATATGATGATTCTTACTGCATATATGTACAACGCATTGTTGAGGTCATAACGACACATGAGTATGTTATGACTGGCTAATGCGTTATGTCATAATCAACATATGAGTTTGATATGACTATATGATCTCTTGCGTTACGCTTTAGTAACGCACGGGATATGACAAAATCGGTGTTTGTAGTTAGGGAAGTAATTACTTATGCGGTATATATTTGCATGTTGAGGTCATATCATACACGTGCGAAACCGTATGGTATGACCTCGAACCATTGTACTGTCATATTATGAAGTTTTATCCCCCCCCCCCCAAATTATAGGTGGACACCAATAGGTACCAATGTAATAGAATCAAAGGACCGGTACATACTGGGCGTTTTAAAAAACCTAACCTATAGGTTACTATTTCTTTGGTCCCAGGTAGAAAGGGCATGAGTCAAATTTTGTAGGTTTTCAGTACAAGTGTTTGAAAGTTTAAAAAATTATTTTGCTGTAACATTTATATAATAGCCTAAATTGAAAATTGGTTAATTTTTAAAAAATGTAGCACTATTTGATAGTAATGTTTGATTTAGTCTCACATAATTTTATTATGAAATAATTGTACATAAGTCCTTTTGATAATGACTTAAGCCATTTCACAATACCTTGTTAGGACTTAAATCCTATATTAAATTACATAGGTATTTAAAGTTTGAAATAAATAAATATATATTAAATTTTAAAATATTCCTTTATTTTTTTTACAATTGTGTTTTCTTTAAAATCAATTATTCTAATTTCACATAATAAAAAAAATCAAATAAGTACCTAATAATTATTAATTTTTATCATGTTAATAATTATTAAATACATATAAAAAATAATATTAATCATAATCATAATCAGTATCATACAGATCTGGATCATCTCTTGCATTTTCTTTTTCATTAGTTGTAAGGTTTTTATAAAATTCATGATACACATTTGGAATTAACAGGAGTATGTCAAGAAGATCTTGTTTTTTTCTTTAGAAATTGGTACTGAAGCATTATAAGCATAGGCGTAAATATGGTTAAAAATTTGGGGGGCTTAAATAAAATAAAATTTTATGCAGTGTTTACCACAATCAAAAAAATTATAAAAAATTACATAAAATATTTTTATTAATATAATATAATATTTTGGTTTTTGCCTGAAAATTGTACAATTTCATTTGTATTTATGTCTTTAGACATATCTTTTTCAATATATAAAATTGACACATTGTTAAATCTTGATTGCAACATGGAAGTTCTTAACCATGTTTTGATCCTTCTCATTGCTGAGAAGCTACGTTCACACGTAGCAGAACTTATTGGAATTGTAAGTCCTACTTGAATAAGCTTATACAAATTTGGATAAATATTTTGTTGAATAACATTTATCAAATCATCTGTTGTAGATTGATCATTCATATTTTTATGAACTAAACAATTATTCGCTACTACCATTTCTGCTTTAAGGCATTCTAAAGATATATCCAACACATCCTAAAACAATATAAGAAATCATGATTATGTTTTAATTATTAATTTTAAAAACATGATATTTAAACATACATTATAGATTATATTATAGTAACTTACACAATAATGATTAATAAAATTTAAGCTTTTCTCAAAATTAAATTTGAAAAAGTTGTCAATTGATTGTGCTATCTCTAGACTTTCAGAGGAAAATCTGATTTTTAAATTAACTATTAAGCTATCCAACACAGGAAAGAATGCTGTTTGTCTAAAATACATTTCAGTATTTTCATTTATATCCTTGGGTGCACATGGAGCACTAGTTGTTGTTGTTAAAACAAATTCTTGAAAATTAAGAGGCTCACGTTTTCTTTTTTTATTCACTATATAAATACATTTAATTATGTGATAAAAAATTACACATGAATAAACTATTAAAAAATATTAACTCATATATTACTTTGAGATTGTAATGGAATGTCAATTGTTAACTGATGTTTTTTTAAAAATATTTGTATTTCTGTCCATACACATGAAAAACCTTTAGCTGTTCTTAAATCTTCAAACGATTTAATAACACTTTTAATTATAGACCTATGTCTATATTATAATATTATTATTTATTATGATAATGAATATAAATACTGTTTCTTGATTTAAGCCATTATAATATGATATAACAAAAGGCGTAAGTCATCTTAAGCCATTTATACCTAACTAATAAAATGATAAAAAAGACATAAGTCATCATACACCTCATATGCCCTTTTAACCAAAAAAAATGTGTGTAATGTTGAGATATGCCCTTTTTATTTTCTTTATAATATGAAAAATATTAATTTCTGACTTATGCTACCTGGATCAAAAAATCAAGCGAAAAATACACAATAATTATAGTGAAAAAAAAATTTTGTCAAAAAATGACTTAAGCCCTTTCTACCTGGGACCAAAGATTTGATGTTTATTTAATTAATGAAAAAATGTGTAGAAAAAAATGAATACATAAGTAGTAATTATATATACGAGTATATATATATATATTATATATAATTTTGTTGTCACCATTTTAGTTTTTTACCCGTTAATGGATAGATTTTAACTAATTTAGTCGTTGGCACAAAATATCCATGTAAAGCCCAAGTAAGAGCATCATCGCGTCCATCTTCATTGTAAAAACAAATTAATAAAATTGTAAAAAGATTTCAAAAACAAATATAATGTAGGTATTTGCTTACTTTCTGATTCAAATAATTTGTCATCTTCAAAAAACATACCACGTAATAATGTGTACCCTAATATTATTATTTGTAATGATATGAGGACACATCATTATGTATCTTATATTATATCAAAGTACACAAGACCACAGATATGGTCAGTTATGTAAAAAATTCAAATGTATTATCTATATTTCTTTTTGGTGACTTTGTGTAATAAACAAACTCTGATGCATCGGAACGCCGACACATTTTTAACAATTAACAAGATAGTCCCGTTACACACCCCATCATAAAATACCGTTAGAAACCCCGTTAGATATCCCGTTAGGAATACCGTTATAAAGATTTGTACAATAAGCAAAACCATGTCAAGGACGAGGACCCTATGGACCCGCCGGACAATTAATACCCTCATTTATCAGAAATACATTTTACAGTTATAACATCATCCACACATACCCTTTGATCTCTTCCGACAACTGAACATTACGTGACTATTCAATTTCAATTCCCTCACTCCTAAGAAAGACCTTGAAATTCTCACCCCAAGACCTGACCAGCAGGGCATATATACGACCCACGAGAACGCGCGCCCCTTCAGTGTGCGCACGCTCCCGAACAAGCTATCATTTTCGACATCAACGGCTTTCCGATTTTCATCAGAGTTCATCTTTGCGATCAAAATTCTCAAGTGTTCTTTATTTCATTTCCATTGCTCGACTATCGACTTCACCATCTCGTAGAGTGGAACAAGCGGTCAGCGGGTAAGTTATTGAATATAAATTTTATGCTTTGCATCAGTCTAGATTTTTCCATTCAAGAAAGCCAGTGGTAACTAGTTCGGTTAGGTTTAGATGAATAAATAATAAAAAAAAAAAAAATTACAAAAAAAAATAATAATAAATTGTAAAATAATAACAAAATTTGTATACATAACTTGTATATTTTGTATAATTACCAAGTAAAAAAAAAAGATATATAAAATAAAGTTTGTATAATTACCTAGTGAAAGAAAATTTGTATAATTACCACGTTAAAAATTTGTATAATTACCAAGTAAGAAAATAATTTGTATAATTACCAAGTGAAATAAAACTCTGTATAATTACCACGTTAAAAATTTGTATAATTACCAAGTAAAAAAAAAAATAAGTTGTATAATTATCAAGTGAAACAAAACCCTGTATAATTATCACGTTATAAAATTTTAAAATAATAAAAAGAAAATTTGTATAATTACCACGTTAAAAAATTTGTATAATTACCAAGTATAAAAAAATAATTTGTATAATTACCAAGTGAAACAAAACCCTGTATAATTATCACGTTATAAAATTTTAAAATAATAAAAAGGAAATTTGTATAATTACCACGTTAAAAAATTTGTATAATTACCAAGTATAAAAAATAATTTGTATAATTACCAAGTGAAACAAAACCCTGTATAATTATCACGTTATAAAATTTTAAAATAATAAAAAGAAAATTTGTATAATTACCACGT
>JAIUCT010000017.1:495085-649719 GCA_021307375.1 Tetraneura akinire | reverse complement strand
TTTTTTGTTCTCAGCTAAAAACTAAATACGCATTTTATAGGGGGACCGCTGCGCAAATTTTTGTTCGAAATGAAACACTTTATATTTTTAATATACGTAATTTATAATTACATTTAATGTAATATATAAAAAATACTAATTTTTCTATCTCCTCCATTATAAATTATATAGGTAGAAATTTTTTTTGTTCTCAGCTAAAAATTAAAAACGCATTTTATAGGGGGACCCCTGCGCAAATTTTTTTTCGAAATAATCTTTGAATTTTTTATATATGAAATTTACCTGTATTTTCACTATGATATATAAAAATTTCAAAATTGTCTATCTCCTCTAATATATATATCTAGGTAGAAATTTTTTTTGTTCTCAGCTAAAAACTAAATACGCATTTTATAGGGGGACTCCTGCGCAAATTTTTTTTCGAAATAAAATACTTAGAATTTTTTTTATAAGAAATTTACCTGTACTTTCAATGTAATATATAAAAATTTCAAATTTGTCTATCTCCTCCATTATAAATTATATAGGTAGAAATTTTTTTTTGTTCTCAGCTAAAAATTAAAAACGCATTTTATAGGGGGACCCCTGCTCAAATTTTTTTTCGAAATAATATACTTAGAATTTTTTATATACGAAATTTACCTGTACTTTCAATGTAATATATAAAAATTTCAAATTTGTCTATCTCCTCCAGTATATATAATTTAGGTAGAAATTTTTTTTTGTTCTCAGCTAAAAATTAAAAACGCATTTTATTAGGGGGACCCAAGCGCAAATTTTTTTCGAAATAAAATACTTAGAATATTTATATATGATATTTACCTGTATTTTCAATATGATATATAAAAATTTCAAAATTGTCTATCTCCTCAAATATATATATCTAGGTAGAAATTTTTTTTTGTTCTCAGCTAAACACTAAATACGTATTTTATAGGGGGCCGCTGCGCAAATTTTTTTACGAATTAAAATACTTAGAAATTTTTATATACGAAATTTACCTGTACTTTCAATGTAATATATAAAAATTTCAAGTTTGTCTATCTCCTCCAATATAAATTATATAGGTAGAAATTTTTTTTTGTTCTCAGCTAAAAATTAAAAACGCATTTTATAGGGGGACTCCTGCGCAAATTTTTTTTCGAAATAAAATACTTAGAATTTTTTATATAAAAATTTTACCTGTACTTTCAATGTAATATATAAAAATTTCAAATTTTTCTATCTCCTCAAATATATATAATTTAGGTAGAAATTTTTTTATGTTCTCAGCTAAAAACTAAATACGCATTTTATAGGGGGACCGCTGCGCAAATTTTTTTTCTAAATGAAACACTTTATATTTTTAATATGCGTAATTTATAATTACATTTAATGTAATATATAAAAAATACTAATTTTTCTATCTCCTCCAATATATAAATTCGAGGTAGAAATTTTTTTTTGTTCTCAGCTAAAAATTAAAAACGCATTTTCTAGGGGGACCCCTGCGCAAATTTTTTTTCGAAATAAAATACTTAGAATTTTTAATATACGTAATTTACCATTACTTTCAATGTAATATATAAAAATTTCAAATTTGTCTATCTCCTCCAATATATATAATCTAGGTAGAAATTTTTTTTTGTTCTCAGCTAAAAACTAAATACGCATTTTATAGGGGGACCGCTGCGCAAATTTTTTTTCGAAATGAAACACTTTATATTTTTAATATACGTAATTTATAATTACATTTAATGTAATATATAAAAAATACTAATTTTTCTATCTCCTCCAATATATAAATTCGAGGTAGAAATTTTTTTTTGTTCTCAGCTAAAAATTAAAAACGCATTTTCTAGGGGGACCCTGCGTAAATTTTTTTTCGAAATAAAATACTTAGAATTTTTTATATACGAAATTTACCTGTACTTTCAATGTAATATATAAAAATTTCAAATTTGTCTATCTCCTCCAATATAAATTATATAGGTAGAAATTTTTTTTTGTTCTCAGCTAAAAATTAAAAACGTATTTTATAGGGGGACCCAAGCGCAAATTTTTTTCGAAATAAAATACTTAGAATTTTTTATATAACAATTTTACCTGTACTTTCAATGTAATATATAAAAATTTCAAATTTTTCTATCTCCTCAAATATATATAATTTAGGTAGAAATTTTTTTATGTTCTCAGCTAAAAACTAAATACGCATTTTATAGGGGGACCGCTGCGCAAATTTTTTTTCGAAATAAAATACTTAGAATTTTTTATATAAGAAATTTACCTGTACTTTCAATGTAATATATAAAAATTTCAAATTTGTCTATCTCCTCCATTATAAATTATATAGGTAGAAATTTTTTTTTGTTCTCAGCTAAAAATTAAAAACGCATTTTATAGGGGGACCCCTGCGCAAATTTTTTTCGAAATAAAATACTTAGAATTTTTTATATATGAAATTTACCTGTATTTTCAATATGATATATAAAAATTTCAAAATTGTCTATCTCCTCTAATATATATATCTAGGTAGAAATTTTTTTTTGTTCTCAGCTAAAAACTAAATACGCATTTTATAGGGGGACCCATGCGCAAATTTTTTTCGAAATAAAACACCGTTGACGACTCTTCTACTTCCACCAATAATGCCAGAATCCACAATCCACCTACCACCCCAAAAAGAAGTGGAGCCATTGCTCCACTTGGCATATGTACTCGGCGCCACTGTATTAGGTAATATATTATATTCGAATACTTTTATATATACCTACTCGTATTTATTCAAATACGACTTTATGAGTATGCATTCTGAATAGAATATAAAATCTGAGTTCTTAACAAGTTTGATAATTAGGTATCTATACTCGTATGTTTAGGGGTATAATAATAATTATTAGGTATACTGTATATACCCAGGTAGTTAAAATGTATATTTCTGTGCTTAACTATTAGACGTTCAAAATTCTACTTAAAATTCTACTCTACGAAGAATAAAGTAGTTTTTAAAAACCTATTAAGTTTTTCATATTGTGTAGGATTTAATATTAAACAATATCTAATAATAATTTTAATTTTAATTTACCAATATTAATCCGACAATATCGCACAGCGAAGACGAATAAATCCATCAATGAATCAACTATATAATATAATAATAATACGCGGGTTGTGTAAAATCGACATGACATAAGTGTGTATATTATGTGAAATCAACCATACGTAAACATCATTACAGACCATATTACTGGTATTAACCGTAGTAACCGTACTGTGAGTGTGTGAATCATTTATAAAACCATGTTCTGCGTATGGATCGTAGCATATTTTGAAAACGTTCCAAAAGCAACTACTATAATAATTCGGGACTGTAGATTATAATATTATGATGTTGGTCCCTTCCAACACGTGACACGAAATAATATAATATAGGTAATAATAATAAATTAATAATAATAATAATAATAATAAATAGGTACCTACCTATAGGTATAAGATTAAAACGAGTTGCCGTTTTGCGAGAAGAATGCGCGATCAATCTCGATGGCCAATATAATGTGTATTTTTTTTATTTATTATTATTTATTTATTTATTTATTTTTTTTGCTTTTTAACGCGTCCGATCGTCGTCAACATATTTTTATATTATTTTTAATTATATACTTAGGTATATTTAAAGTATTCGTGTATAATACTTGTATGAATATAACAATACCGGTCAGTGACGTGTCCATTTTTATGCTGTAAAGGGCGGGAAATAAATGTAAAAGTATTCAATCATCTCCTACCCGAATATTTTAACTTTTGTATTATAGGTATACCTATACCAGAATTATTAATGTAATATATTATTTACTATTAATTTCACAACACTAACACGTGTTACCGTTACACATAATATAATATTATACGTATACCGTGTGCGGGTTCGTTCGATATCAATAGTAGTTTTAATTCGTATTGTATAATATACAAAAAAGGATACGAATGACAAAGAAGATATTATATCATGTCGCGATGGGACGGTCTGAACCTTATTTAAAGTCCTGCAGTTATTGTTATTTTAAACTTTTCATTGTGGCGACCCTCAAAATGAATCCTCAATTTTTTAGCGACAAATAATTTTTCCCTCTGTAATACAAGTACAAGTAGATTAAAATTAAAAAAAAAAAGAAATTAAAATTACATTATTTAAGAAACTCAAATAATTACAATATTATTGCAGTTTATGCGAATAGTATTCACAATAATATTATAATATATTATACCTAATAATTTAGTTTTGATATTATTATCGTGTACTAATTATACCGTATACCATATTATATATTATATAAGTATACCTACGTATAAGTTTAACACGTACGATTTTTATATCGATTTAAGTACAATTTTCATAACCTCAATTAATTATTTGGCGATCCCTGGGTTTGAGAATCACTGCTGTTAACGGTTAAAATCACACCTCTACGGATACGCTACTGATGACCTGCTATTATACCTAAACGTATAAATTGATATTTTGATAATAATATTATAGTGAGAATGCAAGAAAAGTAAGATTCTTCGACATGCGCGTTAGTATAGCTCTATAAAAATATAAGGGTAAATTGACTGGAATGTCTTGCTGACGTTTAATGGAATACACATACATTGCAATTGTCAATTGATGATTCATCGTAGTAATGGATTCTTCCAGTATAGGTAGTGTTGCAAAAACAAAAATATGAAAAAAGTAAATCGTGCAAAGCACAATACAAAAAGGTTAGAAACAACATAATTATATTTGCCATTATATAATAAAACTTAACTAAAAGATAATAATGAACAAGAGAATAAATTATGTGTATAACTATATAAGAAAACTTAGAATTTTTATGAGATCAACTTATATTATTTAAGGATTTTGATTAAAATCTTCAAATGAACACTTTAATAGTATGTTTTTTTTTTTTTTTAACTGGTAGTTTTCTAACTAGAGCTAGTTGCAGTAATAACTAATAATAATTTATAAATATAATTATACTCGATCATGGAGCATGTACTGTAGTGACATCGATGTAATAATACGTATTACATTAAATTTTTTTTAAATTGTTTATGTAAATAATAATAATAATAATAATAATAATAATAATAATAACAGAATAACTGTATTTTGATTTCTTTTAAAACAATTTATTTAGAAATAACATCTAATTTTATATTTTAACAACAAATTAAAAATTATATTTATACATACATTTCATATTATATTATATAACATATATTATTGATTAATTAATAATAACATTAGTTCGGTTCATAAATTATGTTTAATTAATTATAAATAACAAATCTAAGTTTATAAAGAATAAAAAAAAAAAAACAAAATCGCAAATTAAAATTAATAGGTAGGTAACAAAATGTTTTTTTTTTCAAAAATGAATTAAATCAGTTATAATTTTAGTAGCCGATGGTTATATTAATTTATTAAAGTTGATTATCAATGATGACCGTTAATCTTTTTTACATATTGTAGAAAACATCATCTAAATTTATCTAGGAAATAGAAATATTTTGATTTTGTTTTAACGTTTTTCTGTTAATAAAATATTAAACAATATATTATAATATTAAATTTATGTTTTGAACACGTATTAATATTAATAAAACAATATAAGACGTTTTCCTTTTGCGAAATACAATTTTAGGTATTTTCATTATTAACACGTACGCAGGTATGTCGTTCTTTTAAAAAATACCTGCAGGACGTCTAACGAACACCAAAAGAACTAAAAAACAATAATAAATTAAATTTTTTCCCCCCCAATTAATTAAATTATATACACAATATATACAATATTATAAGATATTCAAAAAGGAATTTGATATAATATTTATAATTATTATGAATGTATATTTAACTTAAATTAAAATAATATTTACAAAGGTAAAAAAAACAAAATCGGTATATTTTAAACTTTTAAATAATTGTCGTATTATAATAATATATCATAAAAATAAAGAACCCCGCTTTAAGATAGGAGAATTATTTTTTGTATTACCTGTTCAAAATTAGCACACCTGCAGGAACATCATTATTATACAAGACGAGCCCAGTTGGAATTTCGGTGTTTAATTTAAGTCATAATAATAATAATAATTATAACAGTTTTATGCACTAACGAAATATTAAACAAATGCGTAAAACAACTGGAAATTAAAATATTAAAATATTACCCAACTATATATATAGGTGTGTTTTCATTCAAGTATACGATAAAAAATTTAATTGTTACGTTTAATTAATTTCATTAAACGTTTCTTACGTAATTTTTTTTATATATCATCGTTCCATGAGTTTAATTTTTTTTCTTTTTATGTGAGATTATAATTGATCATTTTAATTAATACGAAAACATTCATACTCGTATTAACAATTTTTTTTTTTTTTTTTTAATTTCGTGAAACTTATTTCGCGTATAAAATATAATTTTTATTTATACCTATCCGCAATCAACAGGTCGTAATTGACTATTTTAATTAATAATAAATACGAATTGGTACGAAAAACAAACATTTTATTATCGAAAATCCCTTGGGTTCTTTTCATATTATAATTTATTGTACACGTGCCGTTAAAGAGATATTATAACCTATACAACGCCAGTCATCGGCTGCATATTAAAACGAGAATGTTAAATATTCATTTTAAAATTTAAAATATAAAATGTTGTTTCTTTAATACGTAAATAAAGTCCAACCTGTATATATTATACATTTCACAACGTGTTTGAGTTACCGAAAAACGGAAATAGTTTATTTTAAATTGTATTTTAGTTTAGTTTTATTATTCGTTTATGATTTCAATCTTCGTATAAATAAAGCCATGAAAAGCTATATAAAATTTGGTTTAATAATATTTTCATCAACTTTAATCGTTAAAATAACATTAATTAACATCACCTACTTATGTGTTATAGCTTATAGGTACCGAAAGTCGTGTTATAAAATATGCGACATGCAAAATAGATAACTGCACTTAAAAAGTCTAAATTATACGAAATATTAATAAAACTAAATTTAAGTAATTAAAAATTAATACGTTGTACGTAGGTACAATATTTCCACGTTTTGTTCATCAAATATTAATAATTATTCTCGTATATTTTATTTCCACGTGTATTAATAATAGGTATAATTATCTAGTAGGTATTTTTTTTTTTTTTATCTTAATATGGTACGTCGTACATGGTAATTTCAAATTTGGTACGTATTATCGGATTTCTAATTGACACGGAATGATGAACAACAGAATCAATAGTGAAAAATTGATAGGTACCATTTTAATATTTGACGATTGAGGTGAAATATAAATATCAATCAACTGAAACATTGAATTTAAGATTTAAAACGTTTCGGAAAATGAAATAATATGAGTTTAAAACTATATTATATGATTTTATCATTATAATAATGTATATACTGATATAACGAAATATAATAATATTATGTTATAATTCGAATAACTTGACGACGGTTGACGGATTCAAACTTGTACGATACATTCGATCTGTTTATTTCTTGTCCCATCGGCTATCAATCGTACTTAAATTTGCCTACACAATTGTTGTTATTTCGTAAATATATACTTGAAACAAATTTCATTATTGCTTCGAGTCAGATAAAAGGACTCATTTATTCTTCATAAAACGTACAAAATAATTAATAATTTCAGATATTAAGTTGTCAGTAAATAAAATAAAATCAGCCATAAAATATAAAATAACCTATTTTAAGTATTATAGATATTGTTACACTCCAGCTACTGCATGACTTTAGATGGTAAATGATATTTACATAAATATTATTTTTCTTAAACGATTTAATATTTTTTATACTCCGAAATAGAAAATATCGGATGGTTTCCATATTATTATTATTATTATTATATATACGGAAATTATACGATACAAATAAAATATTACTTAATAATAATTATATTATACGCGAACTATATATATATAGGTACCTAATATGAATAATAATTATTAGAACATTATAACGGATAGATTTTAATAATAAGTATTTAAAAAATACGATTATGAAATCGATACAATGTATAGATAAACGTACAATAATTTTTTTTTTTTTTTTTTTAATACAGTTTCCTTCGTCCTTCGTGTGACAATAATGCAATAACGATATATTATTATTAATAATACATTTTCACGACAAAAACTTATCCTGTATACTGTACATTATAATATATGTATATTAATATCTATATAAAATATCATTATTACAATAATAATTATAATAATTATTCTTTTTACGAATAATATAGCGATAATATAATTTATATATGTATATATACGTAATATGCATATATATTATGCAAATATTATTATTTTATTATTATATAACATTGTTAATAATCTCATATTTAAAATATACACAACACTAGAATTCATTCATTAGATTTCATAACACATAATAATAATTAATAATAATAGTGGTATTATTGTATTTATATCGTATTATTATTATTATCGTACGAGTATTTAACTTATATTTTATGATAATAATAATAATTTTTTTCAGAACAAAATAAAAAAAAAAAATAATAATAATAATAAATCGGTTTTTATTATTAGGTATAACAAATAATGCAATATTATAATGATGTTATATTATATAATTTAATATATTATTATTATTATTATTAGAACGTTGTTGAGTCATTCATGATGGTATGCGATTCGAGGATGTGAGACACGTGACCACGCCGAACACGGTAATTATGATCTGTGATCGGCTGAATCCACTAGGTCCCCAATTGCCTAGAAAATATAAAGCACACGCAAGAAAAATAATCAGTCAAAATCGTGTACAGACCATGTAAAAAGTTAGTTTTTGGATTACATTATTATGAATTTTTGCGTGCGGGACAACGTAATATAATAATATTAATTATTACTTATTAGATTATTGTTTTTCGTAAATTATTTTAACTGCCATATTGACACAGTCCGTGATCTATACTACATCCGGGGAGAGAACTCGCCAGATTGATTCGTGATATTAATACGGTTGTGCGTGTAACGTGATAATGAGTGAAACAAACCGATTTTCGTCGTGATAAGCCGCGTTCTCTCGTCGGAGTAGATGTAGAATAATAATTCATTATTTATAAATGCATAATAATTTTGTGTTACATAATATATTCATATATATAATTTTATAATAATAATATTTACTTATAGGTTATCTAAATTGCCCAATATGTCCCGTGTATATTCTACAGAATGCCCACATTTTCTACATTGCCGGTAACATAATACGTGTATCATATACAGAGTGTCTAATCGTGTTTGTTCCTGTCAATAACTTTTTATTACATATTTTAAAATTTTGACTTTTGCAATCTATTTATCTATTTACGTATAAACAATTCATGTTTAGGTACAATTATTATAAAATAAAAAAATTAAAATATGTGTCTTTTTATACCTATTAAAATATATTTTTGAGATTACCCAATTTAAAGTCTAGATTTTTCTAAAAATAAATTAGAATTTAATTGAAAAAAAATTATATTGTACAGACTTATGGCCAAATGGAAAAATTTAAAAAATCAATTTTCGGTTAGTAAATCATTGAACAATAATATCAGCAAACGGTTATCGAACGTTACAGGTACGTTTTGCATAGCGATATCGTATTCGACTATAATTATAGAAATTATACGATTAATTAAATATATAATATATTATATTTTTTTTTTTTTACAGTCTGATATTGCACACACGTACCTAGGTGTATGTATTGCGTTCACAGGTGGTTTGTAAGAGCAGTTTCCCCCTTCCCCGTGTCCCCTACAATTATGTCATTGCCCCACGTAAAAAGTCGTTTGTTAAAGTTCAAAGTTCATTGCTAGAAAGGAATGACGGGTCCAACAAAAATTTTGCTTGTGTCTCTTTCTCTTCTCTTGCTATAGTGTTGAAGGAGGGAGGACCCTTCTCGTTCCGAATGAGAATAATATACAAGAACTAGTGAGGTGTATTTGTCAGTTAACAAATTTAACTAATTAGTATTCAATAGAGTAGAGCTTGACGCGGCGAGTGTACCAATGTAAAACGCGGTCACCCATTCGTTTCTGGTAGAAACCGGCAGGGTTAAACAACACCCCGGCAGTGTCGCAAGCGTGGCTACAACCACCACCATGCCCTCCCATTGAGATCATCAATAATATCTCTATTTAAATTTTATTTTTGCACTATCAACATAATATTATATATTTATAATATTATTATTATAACTAATAAATCTTGTCATCTTGACGTTTATTATTGTTTATATAGTATTATATTATCTTAGTTCAATTAACAAATAATTAATGTATTCTTCTCATAATTTTGATTCTATTCGTACAACTGTAAATCCAATGATTTTTATTTTAATATATTCATATAAGACGATACGTTTAGGTATAGTATAAAATATATTGTCCAGATGACATGCGTGATGCAATTTTAGATAGAATGCGAAACGATCTCATAAAATATTATTTTGGTTCACATAGAATTTTTGTTCGTATGATGATAATAATATTCATCGTCTAACGTAGAACGAAAATTCTATGGAAATAATTTGTAAAACTAAAAAAATTGTAAAACTGGGGGGGGGGGGGGGAGAAATGCCCGACGTGGACCTGTGTAATTAATAATAAATACATTTTTGGCAAAATGAAACGGAACAAAACACGTGTACGAGGGATAAAAAAAATTAAAAAATAAATAAATAAAATAGAGTGCTTTAAGTGGCCCCATGTGAACGGACGGTGGTGTTAGCAGAGAGGCGTTTTCACGATGGATTTATAATGTTATATACACCTCTCACGACGACGAGGCCACGCGGCGATAATGCGTATTTAAAATAAAAACTAAAACAAAAACGATTAAAACTTTCAAACTGCTTTAGTGTTTTATGAATCTCATCTGTAGGTGAGACTTTTTTTTCCTCTCTGTATCGCATAACAAACGCATATTATAATATAATATTCAAAGCGGATACGATTCAAACCAAACAAACCAAGTAAAAACGTGTATAGACAAAGAGGATAAAAATATCGTGTTCGAAATCTTATAATATTATTATAATATACCTGTTATACTCGTACCACGGTCGGAAAAATGGTTGATAAATTTATAATATTATTAATGCGGTATTCATCAAGAAATTTAAAAGTTTACGTGTAAACGCAATATTATAATTTATAAATATAAGAAAGTTGTTCTAAACGTTAAAAATTGAATACATAAACAATTAAATATAATATATACCTAGGACATAGGTATGACAATATTATAATAATATATTTTAATATTATATTATTGTCGTTATCGCGAACACTTGAGCAAAATTTTGAATTGTAATTAGGTACATATAAATTATAAGAAATTTTAATAGAACTTAAAAACTTGGATTAATACTAATTATATAATTATATTTTTAAAAATTCCTTAAAAAAAAAAGGTTGTTTATTTTTGGCGTGTTATTCTTATTTTCACCTTAATACGAAATGCATATGTCATGACTTATAGATAATATAGTTTTAAATTTTTTAGACGATATGCCAAAGATTGTAGAAGTAAATAAATAATGATAGGTATACCGACATAATAAATCCAACATGGCGACATCTATTATGATTTTCTTATTGATAATTATTTACCTATATCGAATAATAAACTTAACAATAAACACATTTTTAAGGTTACGTATAATAATATAAGATTTCAAACACAGTTTAAGCTTCAAGGAGGTTAAACAAACAACAATAACGAGTGCGGTGTAGGAAATAACCATTCGTGTAAAATATAATATAATCAAAAAACATAATGTTATAACGCGTGTATAAATAATAAATTAATATAATATTATGCCATTTAAATCATGAATTTTATCTAAGTGTATAAAAAAAATTAAATCAAATCAAACACAATAACTAGCATAATCAATAATAATAATAATAATAAACGTGTGCAATAATTCGTGTAGAAAATAAATAAATAAAAAAAATGTGAAAAGGAAAAATAAAATGTGCTTTTATTAAAGGGAATTGCCCACCTGAGACCTCGAGTTTCCCAGGAACGGTGGGTCTGACGGGACGCGACTGATGCTGCCGGTTGTCCCGGGCAGACTGAAGTCCGGTCGTGTTTCGCACTACCGGCCCTTTCGGTAGCTTCCCAACTGTAAACCAACCATAACACAATACGATCGAGTTATAACAATGACTATCACAGATGGACCGGATACCCGGTGTACGGTTTCGTTTACTGTCCTAACCTAACCTATTATTTAGGATTTTATTTGTGTCTTCACAATGAACGTCACTCGTTATAATACGTAGGTTTCTTATCTATCGCAAAAATTGTATACTCGAACACTGTCCAATCGTGATTTTTACACTTTATATTTTTATAATATTATAGACCGATATATGACTATACATAATAATTGTATAATTATTATTTTCCGCTTAATTATCGTCGATTTCGTACTTGTTATTCGGTAAACCTAAGTGAAAACCGATCATTCGTAATCCGATTCGTTACAAATAGTATTCGCAAACGGCTAGATTTAAAATTAAAATTTCCATATGAATTTATTTGTACAGCCATGTTTTTTGTACCTATGTCCTATATGGTTATTTAATAAAGTTTTCACTAAAAATAGCGTAATTATATTTGAAATCGTTGCAATTTTACACGAGTTAGTTTTCTAATTTATTATAGTTTTAACTATAGGAAGGAAAAGGCATAAAATACGGCAAATATTGTTTTTTTTATTATTTTCGCAATAATTATTACCTAATAATTAAAATATCAGTTTCGAAACCCGTGCTCGTGATGTGATTTTTTAAGCGTTTTAATAACGACGAATATAACACGATAAAAAAAAAAAAAAAATTCCCATTAATTTTCAATAATTTTATTACATCTACAAGAATATTATGACACGTTTTGATAACACAACGATATTATCGTCTAATTTGAATTCGTAAGTGTGTTTACATTGACCATGTTTTATATATTTGCAGTTTTTAGACAATTACAAAGTTTTCTTTGGAACACATAGGGTCGTCTATCGGACGCGTTATGAAATTCTTATATTTTTATTATGCGTATACTTTTTAAACGAATTTTTCATTTCCATAAACTTTGTTTTCCAGAAGTTGTACGAAACCCATAAGAAGAGATATAATGCACGCGTTTCTAACACAAACAACAATAATAATTTTAAAATATTAAACAATATACGTTTTAGAAACGAGAAAATGAATAAACGAATAATCTATTTATATTATTTTTATTATTTATTATATTCTATATAAGGGCATGTTGACTTTTTAAACATCTAAAATCATTAATTTATGCGTTTAATATATAAGATTATTAAATATTATATTATACAATAATATTATAATAATTATTAATTAACGTATCGTTGTGATGTATGAGTTAAAGTATATATTTATATCACGCTGAGTTTAATATTTGAAAATTAATTTATAGACAAAAAACATAATAATAATAATATTATTATAATATAATATTCTTAAAACAATAGTTTAAACGTCTTAAAACGATGGCAGATTCAAATAATATAATGTTATTCGTATTGATCGCTTGTATTATACAAAGAAAATATTATTTTAAAATTATTACAATATTCATTTAATGAAATGTGATGTTATAATAATAATTATTCAGAACGTCCAAACGATTCGCATGGTTTTATTTTATTTTTTCTCGAATTACACAATATAATATTTCGTTTAAAATTGGCATAAAATATGACTCGTACGTTGTATTTTAAAAGGAAATTATTAAATTTACATAAAAAAAATAAAAAAAATATATAAAAATCACGTTGACAAAATGTTGACACTTTGATATCGCTTATTTATATAATATTATTATAATCGTGTAAATTAATGAAGCGTTTTTATTGTGGTTATTATAATAAAATATATACGCTTACGATTATACCGAATTATTATAATAATTGAGCGGAAACAAATTATCGCGAAATTGACCCTCCATGATAAAAATACGAAATAATATTTATTATGCTTTTTAACCAAAAACGTTATATTATTATTATGTATATATAATATGAATGAAACATTTATAATATATTATTTTTAATTCGTATAATATATTTAGAGTTCTTCGCGACGCGTATTACATTATAAATTACGATAATAATATTATAATTGTACGGAATAGTTCACACGTTGAACGAATAATATTATTGTTACACTCATAATTTAAATTATACAAATATTTGAAATATTTATAATTATTATTGCGAAACGTTTAATATTTTTTTTTTTTTTTTTTATTATATATCATTACGATATATAGGTAATATCGTTTAAAACGCGGTGATAGAGACTTACCGTCCTTATTCGTCCGATTGAGTTCCGATGGCCCTTTGGGGGCAACGGAAGGTTTCGGTATTTCTGAAAGAGAAAAACAAACAGACTGAATAAATAAAATATAGAAACGAGTATACAAAATAATGTATAAAACATTGTGACGAAACAAGAATGAATTTTCACGTTTCGCCACGGACAAAGTCCCAGGGTTGTATAATTTATTGCACGATCGACCCGAATTTATACAAATAAATTGAAAAACTCGGGGGGGGGGGAATAAAATGGAAAAAGACCGCGAGGTCAGAAAAGGGTACTGTAAATTATTTAGAATTTCCGAGAAAGTAACTTTAGGCGTTTTGTATAGCCACATCGTTATCGAACACGTAGGTATATCAGTATCTCCGATTAACTTATTTACTTACCGTCTTATACCTGGTTCCTGGTATAACGGTCACTTATATTAATGATACGCAACCATCATTAGGCACAATTAGGTTAGCTTAACTTGGGGGTACCGAGTAACCTCCAGTTTACAAATCAGTACGCCCAAACATAATAATATAGACCGGGGTCCAACCGGGTTTGTCTATCTGTTGATAAATGTTGATATTTTTTCCGAAACAATTTATTTTTATTTTAAGTATTCAATAAAATAATATATTATGTATAAAAAATATGTGACTTAATAAATATTTATATATAAATAGATAAAAATCATTATACATATTTTAAAATATAACGTAATAGTTCAAAAATTAACTTAATATGGAATATAATATGAACAGTTTTATTAAAGTTTTTAATTTATTCCGATAAATATAATTTTATCTGGGTTTTATACTTTCATTCAGCACACCTAATTTTACTCTAAAATTGTGCCCATGGCACCAATAATATTGTTATGTTTGATATTCGATTTGTACGTCTTAATGATATCTACGTAATTTTGCTTGTTGGCGAATCGTCCATAAACTTCTTAGACGAATTATTATAATCGTATTATTATCAGATGGGGGGTAGGGAAAGCAAAATAATAATAATGAAAAGATCAATCACTGCCCTTTGACGAAACGACGTTCATGTCTCGTCGAACAAGGAGAAAAATGGTTGTTTAATACGTTGTCGGTGTGTAGGACTTCGGTGGCGCAATGGGATTCAAACGAACCGTAATTAATTGGCCTCGTAGACTTTGAAGTGTTCCCCGAGACCGGAAAAAAAAACCGAAGACGAAGAATAAAAAGAAACCAATAAAATGAAATGATAAAAACGCAAGCAATCGCGGCGACGTACTTGCTTTTAAAAATAAATTATTATTATTTTCACGCTCGACTGTTCAAATAATAATATATTGATGTCATATTGTATTACTTTAATTAGGTATCATTAAAAATAATGAAATAGAAAATTCCTGATGAAGTAAGAATGATCTACGTCTATATACCTACGTCTCAACGTGGGCAATAAGTTATAAAATTTTTTAAATTTCAAACAATTTTATTATTATTATGAATGATAGTTAATTTTGTGTCGATTTATTTATATTTTTTTTTAAAAAAAAAAACCATATTATAATATTATAGTGTATAAAGTTGCCACGTATTTTATGTCGATCATTTTTTTTTTATCGATTTCTCGATTTTCCACCAAATAATTGTCCATCGTATAACTACGTACGACGTACCATAAAGTCTGATGGAGCCTTCCGTTTCGCCCAGAGAGTTCTTGGATATGCATTTGTAATTTCCGAAATCTGATTGATCCAAATCTCTGATGGTCAGCTTCATGTGGATGCGATAACTGTTTTCTGCGTCCGACGTCACGTACTTCTTGTTGGGAAACAGCATTGTTTTTGAATCCCGAAACGACCAATAGTTTATCGACTTGGGATACGCCTCCGTTTGACAATCGATCGTTACGTCCGTGCCGGACGGAGCCCCAACCAATTGATTCGGTACCCAAATCATTGGGGAAACTAGAAAAAAAAATAAAAATTTTATAACGAATGAATTATGTAAGAGTAATAATAATAATTTGAATAATTTGAATAGACCAAGAGCATAATGAAAAATACATAAAATCACTATTTAAAAAAAAAAAAAATAAAATTTATACGTATTGATTAAAATTCAAAGTATAAAAATAACGAGAATAATGATATAATATAAAATTCGATATAATAATATTTGAAATTAGATATTACTCAGTTATGGAATTCTTGAAAATTGTTAAAAAAAAAAAATTATATAATTGGATAAAAAAAATTCTTGGAAAATAATAATGGTCGTCCGTCAGATTCGTATTATTATGCAATTGGAAACGGTCTAAAAAAATGTGGGTATAAGATAATAAGGTATATTACGTGTATATACTTTGAACTGAAATTTTGCAGGAGGAGCTTATTTATCTCGTAATATTCAATTGTCAGGCCAATAATGATTAAACAAATAATAATGGAATTTTCAAAAAAAAATATCTATTTATTATTATTACGAACTGTATTATTTTCGTTTCATTACATAATATAATTTTACAATTTAATAATAATAATAATAATAATAATAATAATAATAATAATAATAATAATAATTTCGATGTTTTATAGATGTTATTACGTTATTACGTCACGTTTGGGAAACGTCGGGAGAATAATATGTTAAAAGCATCCGACCAATGTTGAATATCCTACAAGAAGAAGTTTCAACCGAAAGTTTAATTTATATGTGTACTCAACTTCACGTTTCTGGCGTACGAAAAGGAAAATAAATACCATCGTGCGCATTTTTGTTTTTTTTTTTGTTTTTTCTCCATGTCTATTCGAGCATTTAATTAACATGGTTATATATTTTAGTTTGTGAAAACACGTGTTATGTCTTTAATTTGCATTATAAACGTCGCCCACGTTAATATTAAATACACAGGAAAGAAATATTAATCATGAGTACCGCAAATAAATAATTAACAATTATTTTATAATAATTATTATCATCCCTGGTAAAATGATTATGGTCGTACATAACGGCCCGTGTTAAATTATTCAACGTCGAAATATTAATAATATTAGTCATTACGATAGTAATTAATAAAAATATTAAATTAATCCGTATCTATATAGAAATACACGAATAATATTATAAAATATTATTTAGGTATACTCGTATAGTTCAATTGATAGAGTATTTAGTTCTCGTTTTATATTTTGGTAATGCCCCGATTAGTCCACGTCGCATGGGCATACTGTCATATTATAATAAATTAGTCGAAACTTGCGTGACAATAGATGACGTAATAATTGTTTTTTCATAATAATTATTTTAATGCAATATCAATTACACGATATTTCAAAAATATTTGTTTGATATTTTGAATTTCGCATATTATAATATATTATCACGTTTAAATAATTATTTAATTAATATTTTTTTTTTAATTGTAGTATAGAATATTATAAATTATTTTATAGATACGATAGAATAATGGATTTTGTTTTAGTATATTATAATAATATATTTATACGTATGTATTTAGGACTTAGCAAAAACCGAGTGTATAAGAATAATAAGAATAGTAATAAAAAAATTATTTCTATACAAGTGAGAGAGATAATAAAAATACAAAAACTAGAATAAACAAAAGAACAAAAGGATTAGGTATTAAATGAGCGGTTTTCTTCTTTTGGTAAATTATTACTACTTGTCATGAAGTTTTTACTTTTTTCAAAACACAAATAATAGAATATAATAAAATTTGTATCACAACTACGTTTATATTACATTATGTAGTATTTTTGAATACAGTTAGTACCTACTTATCTATGCGAATGTTATATAATAATAATTTGGTGTTAAAAATTTGCATATATTTTTTTCTTTCTTGCATACTTATAATATTATATAATATATTTATTCAAATTAAAATATCATAGGTACATCCCACATATTATTATATCGTATATTTAAGTATTTAACCTATAAAATATGTTCATCTTTTAGATGAATCCGAAGAAACACTTTAAATATTTCATTATTAGATAATTTTTATTACAAAGTATATAGAAAATATGTCAATTAAAATTTAAAAGTGAAATTTGCATTGGCGAGTGTTCGATTTTAGTAGGTAGGTATATTAAATTCGGTATGATAAATATTGAGTTAAACGTGGAAATTGGTGTTATTTGGTGTGATAAATTCATATAACCACCCCATAAATAATATAAATTATCGTATATTTATACAATAAATTATCGTATAGACTGACGAAACAATTAAATTAATTTTTAATAATTTAATTAAAATATAACGATTGGCTTCTGTTCGTTAACAGGGGGAAAAAATGAAGAAAATGAAAAAAAAAATATACGTCGAGAACCGGTTGAGTAAATGTTTATTTACGATAGTCTCCGAGGCGAGCTTTTAAATAATTTCGAGTTGTGGTGGTGAACACAGGCTGGCTCGCGTTGAATTTTAACTACTTAAACACTGTTCTCCCGTTCGTAAACTTTTCACTCTGGTAGCAATGTCTTCAGTGCTCCCTGGGGTGTAATCCGGCTCTAATCCTGCCGTTTATTAGTTTCGAGTTTGCGACGCGAAAGTTTTGTCAAAACAACCGGAGACAGGCCTAGGAAAGGGTGGCAAAAAAAAAAAATTCCATCCGCGCCTTAAAAATAATAATGATGACACTCAAATAACTCGACGGTCACGATTTTTCATTTTTAAACATTTTGCTGCTGAGCGTTCGCGAGACTTTCGCGTGGCCGGAAATTTTGGAAAAAAAAAATACAATATACGATATTAATTTTTAAAACTACTTTTCTTTTTTTTTTTTCATAAAATAACGTGAAAATACAGAATTTCGTACTCGAATAAACGCACATATTTTTTTAACATTTATTATATTGATTATGCATTCCAAAACGATATAGCAAAACGTGTTAATGATACGTAAATAAATAATTTTTTTTTTTATTTATGCTTGTCTGTTAAACTACCGTTTTTGAATATATTAATTAAACGGCGAACGGTCAAAACTTTACGTGTTTCCTTGTTACAAAATAACTGAAAACTCGGCTGGTTGATCCGCGGTCCGACGTGAAAATATTGAATCATACTTAATTTTATAATAAAAAAATACACCCTAACGGTTACATTATTATTTTTCGGTCGAGATTTGTACGTACGTTTGTTTCAGTTTATAATCGACTATAATGAAACACACTACACAACAAGTCAACAGTGTGGTGGATAGACGACTGGTACTGTGCAAAGATCTGTTTTACAGATATATGAAAACTGACTATGATCTAACCAATAAGAGGAAGTGGCGGCGTCAGCTAATCAGAGAACGCGCTGACATCGTCAAAATGATATAAATATGGACAGAAACCGTAGAGAGACATCATTCCATTATCCATCGTCAACACAACGACATTCGTTATCAGCCTACTTGAACGTGGATCCAGCGAACAATTATTATCAGCCAAATACCATGGTATCGATCGAGTCATCGAAATACGATTGTCGAGTGAGCACGAAAAATGTAGTTTTCACGGCGACATTACCAGCAAACCTTGTTATAATTATTGCGGAGGTACAAATCCAAGTTTGTGTAACGTATCGGATAAATCAAAACATTTTTTTTTTTTTTTTTAAGTCTTCCAGACTATATCTGATGCATTTTGAGGATGTACCGAAGCAAGATGTTCTTTAAGCTTAGTTGGTTTCATGCTTCCATTTGCAAGGATTTTTCCGCAAATAAAACATTGTGGTTTTTTTTGTACCATTGCGTTCGGTAATCAATGTTAAACCAAACGACGTAATATAAGAGTTATCGTACTTTCTTTTTTTCGATATTGTAATAATTATTAAAATGTCAAATGGTGCGAAAACTGAAGTGATTATTATGACGACGGTTAGGTCAGCAAATTTGACGCACAACGTGACGGCGACAGTCAAATTAATTCATTTTCCAAATTAAATTTCCTGGATATTATTACTATTCAATACTTGGTATAATATAATAATTATTATACCGAAATATAGGATTTTATTTATGCAATTATTGATATCTCTTCCGATTGTATAATACAGGCCACAGACCGTTTTATGTGCATTATTGTTTGTAAAATGACTACTGATTATAATGGATAAATATTATCATTATAATATTATTTAGTCGATCTACTTCCACTCGCGAATCGTTGTTGCGAACATTACGATAACGAACACGGGTTTAAGTCTGCAACGCAGATGACCGATGTAAATATTTTTATTTTATTTTTTTTTTTTGCCTCTCTAAAAGTCGATTGTTTGAGTAATCATCGATCATTATAATAATACGCGTAATACTGCGATTCTGCAATTGATTGAGATTATATAAAAAAATAACACTGAAAAATATAATATATTATTATTATATTCTCTTTGGAAACACAATATCAGAACTGAATAAAGAAATAATAATAATAATAATAATAATAATAATAATAATAATAATAATAATAAAAATGAATTCACGCGTAATGTATCGTCATTCTATATTTTAACGCAGAACTGCAGCGGTTTTTATCAAACGGACCGAAATAATGTATTATCATATAATATTATATTATATGTGATAACGTATACACGTCACTCGAGTTATTGTTTTTTTCCCCGAAAAGTATTGACTATTTCGAATATTTTTCAACATACCTATATGTATTATAATGTAGTAGTTATTGTCGTTAAATTAAAATTTTCGAGATGTGTATTGTTCTTGTGTTCACGTGTAATGCGTCTTATTTTTGCGTCACATTATAATAATGTTATTATTCGAATAACGTGGACGATTAGTTTTTCTTGACCGTATGCCGCGTCATCGTAATAATAACATCGTTAAAGTCTCTAATCGGAATATAATAATACATAAAAAAAAAAATATTATATTATAAATATAATAATTGTAATTAAAAAAAAAGATGAGCTGATACTCCTGCCGCACAGGATACAGGTGTGCGGATCATAGCGTTTAATTTTACTTAGAATTTGAATGCAATGATAAACCATTGCATTCGAAAAAACGATTCTGAGCGAAGTTCAGTCAGATTATAATTTTCGTTTGAACTAAAAATATCAAATTAAAACAGCTATAAAAAAAAATTTAGATTAGGGATTTTTCTAATATTTTAGTATGATGTTAATTAATATGTAAGTATACTTCAATAAAATTTTCAGACCTTAATACCAAAAATTGACAATTTTATCAAACATTATATACGTAAAAACGAGAATTTTACGAAATATTCAATGTTCAATATTTTGTAGAAAAATTTAAAAAACGGTTCCAAAATTTTACCACATATATATAATAGCTATGTGAAACTTTAAAAAAAATTTCAGGTCTCTATCTTAAAAATTGCCTGAGTTATCGTGAATTGTAGAAATCGAATTCGTCAAAATTTCATTTTTCGTGAAAAATGCCGTTTTTTCGTCATTTTTTCGAAGTTTTTTCTACCGCTTATAGTAAATTTTGAGAAATTCGAAAAATGACCTAAATAAAGTACCATCTACATCCACTTTTACATCTGAAACTCGCTATTCGTGAAAATCGAAGCGTTATTTCGGGTAGTAAAAGTGTTTTCAGAATATTTATTTATATGTATGGATTCTAAAATTTTCGTTTTACTAAAAATATCAACTTAAAACAGCTATAAAAAAAAATTGTGACATTGGATTTTTCTAATATTTTAGTATGATGTTAAGTAATATGTTAGTATACTTGAGTAAAATTTTCAGACCAAAATACCCAAAATTGACAATTTTATCAAACATTATATACGTATAAACGTGAATTTTACGAAATATTCAAAGTCCTATATTTTGTAGAAAAATTAACATAACGGTTCCAGAATTTTACCACATATATATAATAGCTATGTGAACACCCAAAAAAATTTTCAGGTCGCTATCTTAAAAATTGCCTGAGTTATCGTGAAATATAGAAATTGAATTTGTCAAAATTTCATTTTTCGTGAAAAATGCCGCTCATTTTTTCGAAGTTTTTTCTACCGCTTAGGGTCAATTTTGAAAAATTCAAAAAATGACCTAAATAAAGTACCAACTAGATCCACTTTGCTACCGGAAACATACCCTATTCGTGATAATCGGAGCATTATTTCAGGTAGTAAAAATGTCTTCAGAATAAAAAAAAAAAAAAAAACAAAAAAAAAATCACACATCATTGTAAAACCAATACATTCTTCGCTTCGCTCAGATTCTAATATCATTGTTTCGCGGTATCGCCAACAGATTGGATTCCTTCGATTCATTCAATGCGAATGTAATAATAATAATTAATATAATAATTCTCTCAGCGATTAAATTATATCACGTTTGTATTATTATTATTATTATTATTATTATTATTATTATTATTATTTTTTTTTTTATCATTTTATTCGACGACGTCTGACGAGAATCATCGATGCGTCCGCCATTATATAATAATGCCATATTATATTGTGATGTATATTATATAGAACAGAATAATATATAAAATTGGTCCGTACACGGTAAAAATGATTGGAAAGAAACGTAGGTATATAAATATAAATTCGGTATACGTTAAGTGCATTTCGCGGAATAATGTATAGTTCGCGGACTGATCCGGTGGTTTTGTTCCCTCGTAAGCCCGAAACGGTTGATTGCGGCAAAGCCAATAAACCAATGCACACAGGAGACAGGAGAATCCGTCTGATAAACGTACAACCACTCTGCGATTATTATTTCGCGGTCATTCGTATACTCCCGGAATCGGACGTTTTTAAATCTGTTGTTTTCTTGTTGGTCGAATAAAACGACGTTTCGAGAAGAAAATAATAATAATAATAATAAAATATTCGGGGGTCGAAAACACGTTTTATCGTCAGACCTCGGGTCGTATTACACATTAAGGTATTATTTTTCTCGTCGAAAAATCCCGTCGTGATGATGGAAAAACATCGGTTTACCTCGTTTCCTGGACATCTCACCGCGGGTATTTATTATATCATTAAATTATATTTTTTTTATTCCACGTAGAAAGCACGAATAACGATTCGATTTTCGACGTGTGTCGCGAGTTCGAAAAAAATAAATCATCGTTTGCCTGTTCGGATTTATTTTTGAGATTTGCAATTTTAGTTTTTTTCTTTTTTTTTTTTTTATATTTACATTTATAGTTCGTATCAAACCGAATTAAACATATATTGTCAGTGTTACAAACATATTGTGGTTTATTGTTGCGACGATCGTATTATATGATTGTTGTCATAAAAATATACGATTTAAAATCAAATCAAGAATGACTGTTTAACGTTATTGGTCCTTGTAAAAAAACGACCATATCATATATTGTTATCATAGCGATATTATATATATCGCTGGATACGATTTTGTAAACGGCCAAAAGGAATAAATATTTGTATTTTTTTTTGTTTTGTTTTTTTTTTTTTTTTTTGTCTTATTTAATACGGGTTTTAACTATATAAGTAAATTACATTATCTAAGCAAATACTGCTTTATGTAAATATTTAAAACTTTAAATATAGTTTTTAGTTAATTAACGAATTAAGACATATCGTATAACTACATTTTTCGATTTCCCCATATAAAATATCTTATATAATATAGTGTTTAAAAATATTATGAAATAAAGTATTTTTTTTTCCTGGGGGTCGTTAACATTACGATGCAGAGAATTAATGTGCGAAGTATAATATTGCGATATTTTTGTTTATAGTATGAAAAAAGTTTAAACGTTCAACACTTTTTGAACGCTACGCGTGAAAGAGCTCTTTGAAAATTTACTGTGTAAAGTTAGGCGTAATCGTAATTAGTAAAAATAAAAAATGAATTTAAGAAAACCGGCAAAGTTATTTTTTTTCTTAATTAATTAAGCTACTTTATTGTATATTATCCAGGTGTATTTCAAGGGAATAAAAAAACGTTGTATTTTTTAACGTTTTTAATAATATAAACACTTTCAAAAATAGACAATATTATAAAATAAACCTTTACATTTTTTTCTTTTTTAAATTAAAACGATTTGACTTATTAATAATTATTTTATCGACTTGCTCCTCTTGAGATTCTTCAAAAGGTTCTCGAAAATGTAAGACGTCGTTGCGATTAAATTTTCTTTATTTACATTATTTATTTAATTAGGAAAAATTAACGTCTTTGAACGCAAATAAACGATTCGAATAAACGCAAAAAAATTTTTAAAAATAAGAATTTATCCAGGTCACTTTAACAATATATTATAGTAAATTGTTGGCCCGATTATTATTATTATTATTATTATTATTATTATTATTATTATTATTATTAAAATAATAAATGAGGCGATTTAAAAATATGTTTTATACTACCTATATAATAAAGAATATCGTTACGGATACGTTTTCACGTAACATATTATGTAGATGCGAGGTAATATTATATATTATAATAATGCCATAATATACCTTATATATATATATATTATACATTATTATACGTATGTCTTATCGAATATTCTTTTTACAAAATATAAACGATGATGATAAAAATACGTAGTCGGAATACAAACATTTTATAGTTTAAATTTTAAAATACATCTAAATTTCGATTCGCATTTATAATGTAGATGCCGCACGGGGAGTGTTGCATAATGCAAATGGTGGAGTTTATTTTTTCCTCGTATTATTTGTCGAGAAACGGTTAACCCGTGTTACCTATACCTACCTACATTTATTTTTTATGCTCGTGACCGAGTTGTACATAATATTATAATGCATTTTATACTATATAATATATAGTATTATATACCGCATGTACCTACCGCGGTATAGGTTTTACGAGTAAAAAATAACGTCCACGTTAAAATTAAAATCTAATAATTATAATAATATATAAATATTATATTTTCTGATAAACAAAATAAATATTATGTATAATTATATAATATTATTTATTGCCAATATAGATATTAAGTATATATTATTATTACATAGAATTATCTATTATTACATTATTAATAATTCGAGGGTAATTCGAGATTATCTTCCAATGAGCTTATAACCGTATAGGTATGATAGTAATACAATTGACAGTATATTACAATAGTTATAATCAGTATATTATTATTATTGTTGTTATTTTGTGCGCGAGTTCCACTTTAACTTAGCGTACTATATACAACAGGTCGAATTTTGGGTTAACGAACAGATTGTATTGTATACGTATTATATCTATGTATGTATCTATCGTAGGTCAGTAGTTTACTATACGAAATAAGAACAAAGGACGTATTATCAAATCGTTTTCCTTGCAGTGATAATCACATCAACCGTAATGATAAAAAATATTAATTTGATCGTGTATTTTTGTAAGTCGCGTACAACACGCATTTCACCTAAATACTCAAATCTGACATTATGGATGACTCGAAATCGTTTTCTCCAATGTAAAGATTTATCATTTCATTCGAATTTCAATCATGGTTCAACACTATCCTCTTATAGACGTGTATCCCGCAGTATCATTTCTTTTAATTTTTTGATTTAATCAAAACCGGTAAACTTGATATTACCATGTTTCCATGTTATCCGTGACTCAAATTATTATTATTATTATTATTAAATGATACATTTTTCGATACTCACATTCAACGTCGAGTATAATGCGTTTGCTGACTGACGGTGGTACGCCGTTGCTGGCTATACAGAGATATGCGCCCATATCCGCTCTGTTGACTCTTGTCAAGTTTAACGTGTCGCCGAAAAGCTTTTCCATGGCTGTAACACACATAGGTAAATTATCGTAATATACTCGCGTATCACGAAACAATTATTATAAATTATTGCGCGTAATTTGCAATATTTTGATTGAATATTTTTATATGTATCGTTATTATCACGTTTGTATATTGTGTATACAATTTTGAAATTATAATTTATAAATTATTAAGTTCTGAATTTGAAATTTTTCAATATTGTAATATTTTTAAAATGGACGCCTACCGAAAAAAATATCCGGATACAAAGAGAAAAATACATTCTTCCTTTCGCTCAGAAACAAAAATAACTAATGAAAAATAAAATATTATACTCATACCAATTTATAATATTAATTGTTTATCTACTTAAAAAAATATATTTATATTATCCAGTATAGTTAGTGTGTTTTTTTTTTATTATTACTTAAATGAATTGTTTAAATTTCATACATCGTAAAAAAAATTATTAGAAATGCACGACAACGAAATTAGTATTCCGTTATTTAAAATATAAACAAAATAAAATTTAAACAAAAAACAAGTAATAAACATTAAAATGATGTCCAGGATTAGCACTAATGAACAAAGTCTTGATGATTCCCACGTGTGGTCATCCACTGAAAAAAAATTTAATGGTTTAGACCAAAATAAAAATGGAAAACAAAAATCATTTGGTCGCGGGCATATTATTCGTCAATATATGAGTGGTGTAGGCGTGATAACAGAAAGGTATATACCAGACAATGAAATTTTGTTTTATGAGTCAACAGAACGTTCTTCAAATTATTCTACAACATCCGATGATAAATCACACGTATCTTCGAGCGAAGACGAGGAAGACACAACAAATAATTTTGAACCGATGAATTGCCCATGTTATGAAAAATCACTCAGTGTAGAACGTAAAAAAATAGGAATGTTCAGGAAAATTTTCCCCTCGATATTTAAATTCCTCCACAAAAAAAAAAAGAAAATCAATACAAAATAACTTATACCGGAATAACTAAAACACATTATACATCACGAGTAACATTTTTTTTCGGTTAATCACATTTCTAAATAATTTAAGATAAATATCTTTATTATATAAAAATAAATTTTGATTAAATATTTGAATTAAAAATTATAGTTCTTAAATAAAATTCTTCTTTATATAATATTAAATATGTATAGGTTTATTATATTAAGTAAATATTAATTATGAATTAATGATATTAATAATATTTATTTTTATTAAAAAAATAAACAAAATAAAAATTTAAATTTATTATCTAATTAAACAATTCTAGTTAATATTATTATTTTATTTATCAAAAATAATATTCTTATGTTTTATTGTAGTCATAATAATTAAGAGTGTTTATATGATGGGTAATAATTCTGTTCAAATTTTATAATTATTCAAAAGACGTATAGAATTCACATTTAAAGTAATTTGGTATTTTTAATTATTAAAAGGTATATAGGTAATTTTAACATCATCAAAAGTTTTTTCTATACATGATAATATAAAATATTTAACTTTCAGTGGAATTATACATACAATTTTAAATTTATTAAAATATCAAATTGGTTTAACTAAGAAATTTATTTTAATTTTATTTTTTCAGTGTCGTTTGTATTTATTAGTTATAAATAGGGTTCGAATTTGAAAGCATAAGCCTTTCTTTTAATAATCATAATAGAAAAATAATTTGTATACCAAAATGTGTTTCATTTAATTTCTAAGACGATGGGTATATATATTTTTTTTGATTTTTTTTTTTGCCTTTTATTTTATTTATAAATGCCTTTTTGATTTTTTGACTTTTGTACTCATAAATGCCTTTTTTGTGTTAAATTTTCAGTTGATTTAATAATTTTATACACAACTTACGTATTTTCGGTACAAATGGGTTTTATTCTTCGCAATATTTATCGATATCGCTGAATACTCTATCCGTTTTTGTCTTATCGAGTATTTGGTATGGCCATAAATATACCCGTACCTATACCTATTTAAAGATTAAGATGTATGTTCATAGTACGTAGATTCAAGATTGTTCATCAGTCCGCATTCGTGGACCGCAATATTGTCGTTTAATAATTGTTCCACGCGTTTATTTTATTCTGTTTTTTTTTTTTTTACTGAAGACAGCTTATCTAAATACATTGTAGTGATTTTTTTTTTTTAATACCAACTAGTTAGTAAATTAATTTTGTAGTATATTTTTGAATTGCTTATTTATATAAATTAAATGCCTTTTTTTACATTTTAAATGATTTTTTTATTATTGATTATATTGCCTTCAAATCCGAACCTTAGTTATAAATAATAAATTTAATGAATTTTATTATGACAAACATATGCTTAGATAAAAAATAATTTATATATTTGTATGAAAGAAAATACCCATACTGTATCAATAGTAATATATAATTTAAAATATTTAATGAAAACACGCATTAAAAAGAGTGTCTAATTTTTACATAAATATTTACATAATACCTTTTTTAGTTTTTTCGTATACAATTTCTTCAGTCAAACGATAAATTATAAATTGTGTGACTGATTTTCGAGTGTAAATAAATTGAGAATCCACCGAAATTATACCTATTATATTGTTATGCTTTTAATTAAATATTAATATGTTCATTTTTGTGACATGAAGTGGGCATTTCAAACAGAATAAATACATGGAAATTGGAATTTTCAAAAAATATATATACGTATATATAATACCCTATCAAATATATTTATGAGTGCACCCAATACTTACTGGAAGTACTTAACACTTTGGAATTAATTGGGAATTTAAGATATTCAATTGTTTCGTACTATTGTTTATTATAACATTAACAGTATTCTTATTCATAATAAATTATTTTATAATAATTAGGTAAAGTTAAGATACGAAGTCATGTTATATTTTTTAATTATTTTTTTATATACATGCAATAAAAAATTAATATTGTAAATTGATTATCCTTTTATTAAAATATAAATTTAATTCAAATTGTGTATAATATTTCGAATATTGTTTTTATCGTCATGAAAAAAAAAAGTTTTGCTCGTTTTATATTGTTTTAAGGATTTAAGAAAATTTGCAACGCGCGGTTAATACCTTTTTTTTTTCGATCCATCACGATATTGTTACCGTCTTCTCTTTTCCAACTGATCTTTGGGGTCGGCGATCCTTCAGCTTTGCACGTCAGCGATAGATTCATATGTTCTCTGACGGACACCGAAGATGGAGAACTCTCGTCGTCAATAATGTTTGGCGGTACTGAAATGAAAATAATTACAGTAAAAAATTTCCTCGATTGTTTCAAGTTTCGGGAACGTAACCGTGTCACAATACTATTATTATAATATCATTAATCAAAACACACGCCGGCGTGTTAACCAAAAATGTGTACTTACCGACTACCTGTAGGTATCCGACTTGACTGATCATGGGGTCGGTGTTGACTTGGCACATGTAGTAGCCTCTATCTTCGACTTGTGCACTCTTGACGTGCAACAACCATGTTTTTTGACTATCGTGCGTGATCCCGAACCGTGGTATACGAGCGATCACGTGACGATGAATAGTCAAAATCATTTGTCGGTCGATATGGATCCACGCCACCTGCAACACGAAAGTCAAATACCTAAATTAGCAAATAATATAACCAAACAATTAATAAAATAGTTTTTGCTGCACCAATAGATTGTTTCGTTTACCTATACTTGGGCGATAGATACTCCATTTCACATAGAGATCATCGAATTTGTACGATTATAATTTAATTTTATGTATTTTTCTCTGTTGATTCATACATTATTAATTTATTAGATATCAATGTTCTTGTATAAGTACTAATATATTAACGATAAATGATAATGGCCGTTTAGATTCTTCCGTGTCGTGTATTTTAGAAGACAGAATACTGATTTCAATAATAACATTATTATAATTGTCGTGAATAACTCAACGGAACCGGTACTGTGCCTGTTCTGCGGACTTGTAGCGGGAAACCAGCTCGGTCATAACGCCATTAATAACGATGAATGATGTCCGCTGAAAGCTGTACGTTCCTACAATTTCCGTTAAATGTTGCCGTCAAGGACCGTAACTTTAACCATTATTACCAGATGTCCCCCTGCGGTATAGCGACAAAGATGTATATGCGCGTGTAATATATAATAAATGCTGCTGCTACACTGTTACTGTCTCACTTGTTTAACCTCTAATCTCTCATTCTCTCGTTCTATTTCTTCTCTGTCTCTGTCAAATCCCGTTTGTTCCCGCACTACCCTAAGACCAGTGGTTATCAATTATGTACCGGATTAATAAACAGTACCATAATATTGCATCGCTGTGGCGTTTGTATAACAAGACGAGTGCTCGCACGATTATTAATTTTTGTTATATTTTAACATTCAAATGTTTCGACATAAATTCGGACGAAAAAAATAAATCGTAATTTATCGCTTAGTTATAACTTATAAACAACGGATTCGCGGTTAGAAATAACTTATTGAAATATTATAAGTCTAATATTATACTTGGGTAATAATAATTATTATGGATATTTTGAAACATAAATAATCGAGGAAAGGATATATTGAAAAACACAACGTGAAGAATTGAAAAAGTTGAACGAATAAGTGTTTAATTTTTTTTCATTACCAACAATGACTGTAGCATTACAGATCAAAATTATTATTTAAATAAAAAATAATCGATAATAGTTATTGACGTTTGATGTCCGTGAAACTACATTAAACGCGTTTTTAAATAAAATTCCCTTGAAAATGTGACTATATTATGCACATTCAAGATTGCATCCGAATATACTAATAAACAAAGATGAATTAAAAATTTTGAATCTTACCCTCAAATAATATAATATATAAGATATTTTTTTTATGTTCAGAACTTGCAGATAAACTTATAAAATAAATATTATTATCTAAATAAATACATAAAAATTAACTTGGAAACAATAATATAATTCATGTAATAACAAAAATATAAGTACTTTAATATTTGATTAAGGTTAAGAAAATGAAAAAAAAAATATCGTAATAAAAAAGAAAATCACATTTAGTTAAATCAATTTTCTAATTTCTGATTAAATTTCGATATTCATGTTTATCTGATGACACTGATTGATATACTTGGGATAATTATATTTATAAATTTTAATAATGTTCTTTTTCATATGCATCAAAATTTATTACTGAGCGTATAATTTGTCTTTATCTCATCCAATATAAATAACATAAATATGTTAGTTTCTATACGATTAAAAAAATATCTGTTTCGATGCATATGACAAAAGTTTTTCATTCGTATTTGAAAAAAAAAATTATGTTTGTTGTTTATTATTGCGATGGCTCAAAAAATAACAGAATAACAGAATATAGCTACCTACAAATAGAATGGATAAGAATAATCTACTCGTATTAGTCAATATTATCATTTATAATATAATATATTATTTAACAAAAGAACTTTGAGCAACAAGCAAACACAAATAAACATTGTTCTTTGATTAACATTATATCTGAACCCAAAATCATTGTATTCGACTTGTTCCATTATTCGATTCATTCGTAAAAGGTCTATGGTTTGAAAGATTACTAACTGTGATAAGGTGCTGTATCGAAGGTATTACGAGGTGGCCCGAACAAGTTTTATACTTTGAAATAACGGTCCAAACTGTAAATTGGATAATTTCGGACTTCGGGGTTTAGACGAGAGAATCGGAAATAATAATATATAATTTGTTAGGTATATAGATATTAGATATATGCAAGTTTATACCTATATACTTTGAGAAGGCGGAAAGAGAGATTATATGTATATTTTAATTTGGTAAAACAAGTAGAAAACGACTGGAATTTTTTTTTAACCAGTATGAGATTGGTATTTATTAACTTTCGAATTCCTACATCTAGCGTGTAAGTTTCATTCGAATACCTATACACAATTTATCACAATGCTGTTATTGAAATATTGTATTAAATCGATATTATGATATTATTTAATATTACACAAATTACGACAGTTAACTAGTTAAGACAATTAATTTTAGAGTGCGACAGTGCGTAGATCGAAACTGGTTTAATAGGAATAATTATTTAAATCGAACAATTATTACATTTTTTATACCATGTGTTTTTAATGCATTATCTAATGGATTTGGTCAGAAATGCATTACATTTTCGAATAGGTACAATATTCGACTATATACGTATTATCATCTTAACATAACAATCCCATTACATTAAATTCTACATGTTAACATAAATGAATTTCATAAACCAATATAATAATATAATCGATAATTTACAATTATTTTCAATTAGTTTTCAATAAATCCTGCATAAACTACGAATTATTAGCGTCTATGCATTATCTACCGCTATATTAAATATACGAAGTGGTAAAGAAAAAAGAAAAAGAAAAACAAACAAACAAAACTTAGATTTTGTTCGAATATTATAAATTTTTTTGCGTATTTCGTGATTATACTCGTCAAACAAATATTATTTTAGACCGTATACTTTAATCAAAATTCCTTAATAATAATAATACAACTAATTAATATAAAGTTACAATAATAATAAATATTAATATGGAACAACGGATTAAAAATACAAATATAATGTAGTTTCAAAAAATAGAAAATACAATTTAGTTATTACGATGAAAACCGCAAATTAAACTGAAAAATCACAAAACTTAATTAAAATTTAATAGTGATTAAAAATAATATTTTCATTAAACTTATGCAATTATCATTTAATAATTAATTTATCAGTTATTTAATCATTTAAGCATATTTTTACCTTAAACCACATTACTAGATACCTATTGTATACTATAAAAATAGTACGTATCGTATATTTATAATATTTTTGAAATAATTATTTTCATACATTTTAATTTGACTAATATAATGTATATTTTTTTTTTTAATTGCATAAATATATATTTAACGATTTTAACGAGGTTTATATAAATTTAATAATGTAATATTATTATATTGATGGCAGATTAATAGTACAAATTGAAAATTGGACGTTTAAAATTGGTTACAATTATAATGAATATTTTATTAATATATCCTGTTTATTATAATTACACATACGAGTACGAAAAAAAAATAACTCATACCTACTTTTATTAATTAAATTCGTCGATGCATAACTTCATATACGATTGTAATTTATGCGTGTTATGATTATATGAAATCAAGTTAATCAGAATCACATATAGTTTACATATAAATCGATGGTAGATTTCTTGTTATTTAAATATTTATCCAACAATATTATTATTGTTTCTATAACACTTAGTGATAATTTTTTGAAAATATTAAAATATAAAATATACAAGATGTGACGTTTCAGTGTAAAAATATCATAAGTAGGAATAATAAAATAAATCTTATTTTCAAATAAAATGAAGAGGATTTTATATTTAAGTAAAAAACAATGCAATACATTATTAGAATTTAAATATTGAAATATGTTTAAACGATTGATTTTCGTCTATTTATTATTACCTACATATTTATTAATAGTTTTTATTTAATTCTATTTTTTGTATTTGAATAATAAGTTAGCGTATAAAATAATGTTATTTCAAATTTAGTAATTGTTTATAATATTTATTTCGGTTATCGCTAATTATCTATTTAGATAATAAGATAATATTATTTTTTTTTTCATTACATATTTAAAAAATTATTGATAAATATTATTCTGTTAAAATTATTTTTTATTATTGTTAAATACATTTAATTGTATATACTTAATACTTTAACATAATTACTGTTAATTACGAACATTATATTCTTAGATATTAGGTATAATAAATGGTCTAATATTATTTTACAATTATTACGTGTAGCAAATTTTAAATATAGTGTATTATTTTATTTTTGGTACTTAATTATGTTAATATTTTACGAGGAATACATCCTGGAGAGTAATATAGTTGTCAAAACAAAATATCCTAATTCAAATCATATGTTTATTGAGTTAAATTTTTAAATATATAATTATACTTTTTCGAATTTTTTTTTGTAAATTTAATGAAATTATCCAATTTTTTGTATTGAATATTAAATACCTATGATAATATTAATTACAATCTTCCTTAATCAAATTACCTATATAATGTTTAATATAGATACGAGTATATTTAAAATTAGTTGTTAAACTAATTTATAAAAAGAAAAAAAATTCTAATATAATTCATCTTCAGAAAACTTATATCTTATAAGTTATAATATAATTATAATTTACTTACAACGTTAAAATTGTTCGATATTCAAAAGGAAAATATGGAATAATATTGAAATGTTTGTGATTAGGGTTAAAAGTAAACCACAAAAAATAAAATATTTATACATGATTACTTTATATTTAGAGTACAAAATTGAGTTTGAAAACAAAATTTTATCTAAAGTTAAAACATTCCTTGAAATCTCACAGTTAAAAAATATAATTTTGGAGTGATGCATTATACAAGTAATTCGATATAACATTGTATAATATAGGTAACATGCTGTATAGATTATAATAAAAAAAAAACGAAATATTTTTTTTTTTTAAATTTTATCATACATCTTTACAGTAAATATATTATTATTTATTTTTTATCTTATCATAATGGCGATTGATATTGACAAAGTTTATTTACGAGTATCATATTATTTTTAAAACTATAATTTTTATAATTAACTAGCATTCTTATGTTCATTGCAAATATATTTTTACAATAAATTTTGTTGACCAAATGTTTTAACAAAATAATTATATTTATTAATTTTTTTTTTTTTTTTTTTTGTTATATTTTGTTTTGTACTTTGTTGATATTAACAACTTGTAATCATGTGATTATAACAATTCTGATTATATTCAATTTACAACTAATAATGATAATATAATGTCATGTGATCGGTTACCGAATTTATTATCCTATACCTTATTGCCTATGACACGTTCTTATTTTGTAAATATTAAATATTGTGAAATATTTTTTTATAAAAAGTTAAATATAAAATAATTTAAACTATTGTAATATTGTTTTTGAACACTGTATTAAAATATTTAAATAAATAATACCAGTATTTCATATAATTCAAATAAAATTATATTAATAAAATTTCCTATACAAAACGTCGTCATAAATATTGATTTTATATTATTTAAGTTTTCTAAAAATTCATTATAAGTAATAATAATAATAATACAGTATATAAATGCTATATCGGTATAAAATGTATTTAATTTATAAATAGAATATGTTGTTCCAAATTGTTATTCACAAGTATTCAGTATTAGATTCTATGCGAAACGAAGAATGTCAAGAATGTATTGGTTTTACAATGATGTGTGTATTTTTTTTTGTTTTTGTTTATGTCTGAAGACACTTTTACTAGGTACCCGAAATAATGCTCTGATATTCACGAATAGGAATAGGAAATGTTTTCGGTTGGAAAGTGGATCTAGTCGGTACTTTATTTAGGTCATTTATCGAAATTCTCAAAATTGACCCTAAGCGTTAGAAAAACGAAAAAATGACGATAAAACGGCAATATATTAATCAATATCTACATTATCTAACTGAACTTCGCTCAGAATCGTTTTTTCGAATGAAATGGTTTATCATTGCATTCGAATTCTAATTAAAATTAAACACTATGTTTTTCACACCTATATCCCTGCGGCAAGAGTATTAGCTCTTTTTTTTTTTTTTAATCTCATCGGTAGAAAATTAAAATTCTAAATTAAAATGTTAATGATATTTTTTGTTTCAATGAGACAATGAGTATAAAATAATATTACTATAGTTACATAAAATGATGAATTATTAAACAATATTTAATATTTATATAATATAGTTTATGTATTGTATAATATTAAAAAAAAATATATACATTTATTATAATTTAATTTTTAACTAATAATAATGTATAAAATTAAATTTTGAGGCATATCATTTTAAGAAATAAATTCTTACATACTATCGGTATATCGTTGATGTTACTATCACTATTGGATTCGTTCAATGAAAATAAAACACGTAGTCCTAATTTATTTTATCTATCACGTTTAATGACTAACTAGTGATTATTACCAATTAGTCGTATTTGAGAAATAAAAATATAGGTACTATGCAAATATTCTGTAATTTATTACTATAGACCTGATATCGTTACTGATAACCATAAAAACTGTCTTTCAGTAAAATAATATTATTATATTCATCGCGAGGACGATTCTGTTATCATGTTTAACTACATATTTTATACGACTTACGTTTGTGAAAGGAAACGTATAATATTCTTGTGGTCGTGATATTAAAATATGCTTGTCAGTATGAGAAAACTTCGAAAAATTTTACTGTATAAATATTATAATGTATTTTTATTTATTAATAAAACCGGCGAAAGTAATTGCAAATAATTTATACGTAAGCAGTTAAGTACCTAACTATTAACTACTGTTTGCTAAATTTTTTTTGTAAGTTATTAATTATGGTTTACGTACAAATTTACCGATTACAAAAAATAATATTCAAAATTTTATTCATTTGTAATTTTTTACAACTTTATAAATTATATACCTAGTATTCTAGTATTATGTTACCGGATAACATATTATATTTCTTATAAGAAGTTATTAAAATATTCTGTAGAATAAAATATAGAATATTTAATAATAGAATTGAAATAATAATAATAATAATAATAATAGAACAGAAATTCTGAATAGAATTCATTTCAAATACGTTCAAGTTGTATTTACAAGGTATTAAAAAGTAAGTAATATTACAAAATTTATATTTAGTAGAAAATATTTAAGCAATATTTTAATTTCCATCAAAATTACGAAGAAGAAGACGATATATTTATGTTACCCATTATTAATATTAATTTAATAACTTATTTCTTTGAAAGTATTATAAAGCATTCATCATAATATGCAGTGTGATTATATTTTCTATTCGATTACATTTTGTTTGACGATAACGTTCATATAATAATATAATACATACGTTATGTACCTACATTTAATCATAATTCCTACTCAATAAATTGGTTAGGTTAGGTAACATTATTTAAAACACAAAATTTGTATTTTCCTCGTAGAACGAAATTTACATCCTGAAAATAATATGATATACTTAATATACGAGTATTAATGTATTAACTAGGCACTAAAATATCATAATATTCTTGTGAAATATCGTACAGTTTCGTTGTAGAGAAAATTTGCGGTCTCTGTCAGCTCTCGACTTATCAGGACGATTAGGATTGATATAAATAGGATTATGTGAAATTATGGAGTGAATTCAACTCTGATAACAGTAATGGAGTGGAAGCAACAAAGGAAAATATAACTTGGTAGACTCAGAAAGAGACGGATCGATGACGTCAAGGAAGATTTAATAGTGTTAAGAGTGGAAAATTGGAAAGTTATTGTACAAGACAGAGATAAGTGGCGAGATATAATTGTAGTGGTACCGAATAATCTTAAAGTATAAAATCGTGAAAAATAACAAGCGTATAACTATTGTTCTTTTTATATTTCTTTTGTTTGCTTGTATAGTAATTTTTGGACATAAAATAATAAATTGTAATAAAATTTCTCAGGTTAAATAGTGTATAATTAACGAATAGTAATGAAATATTATACATTTATGTATTATTAATTTAGATTTAGATTAAAAAATATTAATTATTACGATTTGACGATATGATGATTATTACGTAAAAAGGTGAATAAAATATGTATTTTTAATTATTTTAATTTTCTGCAGGTATTCAATTAATTTTGGCCCTTAAAATTATTCAATTAAAGCACATTTTTCTATACCTATATATTATTTTACTCGTATTTTCTTAGATATTTATAGATATAGAATTATTTTTATCTTCATAATAATTCCTCTTAATTCGATTTAATTAATCAATATTATTGATAAATATTTTTATATTAATATAGGTACCTTTAATATATATTATATAAATTTATATTATATAAATTATTAGTTTGATTTTAATATAAGTTTTATAAAAATTAATACACATATAAGTATATTATTATGCGATTATAGAATTTCTGTTACTAAGTCAATAATTTCATTCTGATATATTTATAATACATTTATTTTTGAATAATTTGCTGATTTTTCTCTTTTCTTGGTATATTTAAATTATACTCGTAATCATATTAATACAATACTATAATAATGAAATATATTTTAAATAAATTCGAAAAATACTAATTGAAACGTGTAAATTTATTTAGTTAATTATTATTTTTAAATGTTTTTATACTCATACAGATAGTTTTTGACCGTCTAATCAGTTTATCGTAATATTAATTAATAATTAGTTTGATTTGATCAGTTTGATATTGCGCATTATTAGACTCTCGGACGAAATTTCAATATATTGCGTTCTTCATTTTGAAAAGAAAAAGTAAGTTTGAACTTATATATTTATTTTTATTTTCGCTATTTTATAAAAGTGAGGTTTCAATTAATTTGTGTTTAAAATACGGGAGGTATAGATGGGTACACGAGTGGTGTTTTTTCTTTTCCCCTGATGTTTAATCACCGAGGCCAATCGTTTCTAAAAGCTTTTCTGCGCTATAAAAGCATCCCTGCGACCCTGCAGACATCGCCAGAAAAGAGGTATGGTAATGACACGGTGATTAACACCAGGACCATTACGGACACGGTTCTCGACTTTAAGTTCTTTACAGCTAACTTTGTCCGACGGACTTGATTAACAATCGTTGTTATTTACAGTGTAAGTTTTTACGCGATTGTATACTACAGTAGCTATTCGATTCTTCCCAGAAAATTTTGGTTGTGTGGTTCGTATCGTATAGATCATCAATGAAATTACAAGATATAAATTGATATGTTTTTTTTTTTTTTTAAATAATAATAATTCAGAAGTAATAAAAATAACAATTTTAGTAATTCAATTTAAAACGAAATTAAGTATTGAAAAGAATTACAAATTAATTACGATCAATTCACTATAACAAATGAATATTATTTTTAAACAATTTTTTTTTTAAAAAAAATAAAAATATTATATTGAAACGTGCGCTGATGGTTTTTAGTATTTTTAAATATTTTTTTTAATATAATATTAAAAGTTTAATTTTAATCTATTATAATTAGTTAAATATATATTGAAGTACTAAACTATGGAGAAAATAACAGTTTCCTTATCGTTTAAAGTTTTGATAATATGAAATCATGAAAAGTCAACAACGGACTTTTATCGCTGGCAGTATATCGCGTCAAATATTTGCATTTAAGGACATTCAGAAACATTTCGATATTATAATCTTGATAGAAATATCGTTAATTTAAAGTCGAAGTCAAAGTGTGATTGCGTTATATAATATAATATAGTGTTCAAGATCTATTGACTATAATCTATATATTATGATATTTTCTCGAATAATTAAGATTTTTTTAAAATTCCTTTCATTAATTATTAGCTAATTAATATAAAATAATAAAATTTGTATTATTATGTCATTGAATAAAGAAATCCCATAAAAATATAATATACCAATAACTATAAATATTTTTTGATTAAATTAGAATTTTATAATAGATAATTTTAAAGTACCCACGTATAAAATATATTAATAATACTATTAATAAATATTGATAATAATGTATTAATAATTAACGAATAAATGTATTTTATGAAAAAATAATATGTTTAATTTAATTTTTCGCAGGAGGAACATTACAATAATAAATTAGAAAAAAATATTTGGGATATCTTATATATTATAACATATTATTATTGTACCTACTGTTTTCGAAAAAAAAAAAAACAAAAAAACAAAATGTTAGTGTGATTTTTAATAATAATTATTCTCACTGTTGTAACTGCAAAATAATATAATATTATTATATTGTCAATAAATATTTATTTTTTTAACGGCGGAAGAATGGTAATAATTGAACAATAATGATTTTATAAGAATATCATAATTTCCATAAGTAAACATTTTCGGTTCGTGTTATTTTGGAATATTATTTTTTCGTTTTGTGTTTTATTCGAAAAAAAAAAAGAAAGCGTTGGGAAATGAATTGCGAAATACGAAAGGAATATAAAAAAAAAAAAAAAAAAAAACAGTTGCACAAATACATATTTTTTTATTTTGTACACTCGTATTATTGTTATTTGTAAGTTTAGTCGAGACTAAGTTTGATTCGTGGCAAATCTTTCCGACGTAAATATTTTTAATTTTTCACTTTTTTTAATATATTTGAATTTCTAAAAAAAACTGAACACGTTACCATGTTATAATAATATTATTATACAGGGTGTGTTGGTCAATATGGAATAAAATACGCCGTGAAACGTAAAATACGAAATAGAAATAATAAAAGAATAGCCCACAACACGGAGAGAGAGAATAGAAAAATATACACGAGCTATGTAAATTACGGACGTTTCGTCTTTTGACGTGACGACGGTTTTATACTCGACACGAGCGAATACGTATTGTAATATTATATCGATTTTGACGTCACGAAAACTCATTCGATTGTTTCACTCGCGTTATCACGTGTCTAATCGTAGTGTCATATATAAGCAGACCGTGTGAAAGAAAAAATATCAAGTTCCAATGGTGTCGTTCATTGTTTTTCATTCTACGTAAAAATATATACTTAATAAACAATAGTGAAACATTACAATGTCATTTCTATTTACTACAATATCCGTACAGTGGACGAACGAATATTTTTATTGTGACAACAATATTTAGTGCGAAATAAAAAAATTTTTAATTATATAAATAAAATCAAAAATAAATTAGGTATATAATAATATTGTAAATTATTACATTTACGATTTTTTTTTATAGCTGTTTAAAGTTTAAAAAATAAGAGCTGATAATCCTGCCGCAAGGGTACAGGTTTGCAAATCATAGTGTTTAATTTGAATAAGAATTTGAAAGCAATGATAAACCATTGCATTCGAAAAAAGTATTTCGAGCTAAGTTCTATCAGATATGGGCATTTAGGTGACAAGGAATTTTATGAGCATTTATATTGAACTTAGAGACTTGAAAATTTTATAGGGCGTTCATTTATTTATTATATGTGATAAAATTTTGCGTTTTAAATATTTAATAAAAAATGTCAAAAATTTCCTCAGAATCGTTTTTTCGAATGCAATGGTTTATCATTGCATTCAAATTCGAATAAAAATAAAACAACTGTGATTTGCACACCTGTATGCTGTATCCCTGCGGCAGGATTATCAACTCGTCTTTTTCATTACGAAAATATTATTATATCTTGATAATGTTGTAAAACTTTTATAACTTTTCATTTACGATAAAATAAGAATTTATACTTTGAAGTAGAAAACGAGTGAAATGAAAGTGCATTCTGAAATTTGTTTGTAGTTGTTGCAACGCTAGGATTAGATTTCGCCACGGAATCTGCAACGATCTCTTTTGATATATATTTTTTTTTAATCTTTTTTTTTCCTTTTTAAGAAAATCTAAGAGCTTCAAAAGTCAAAACTTTTACATAAACGAACACGTGACGCAGAATTTAGATACATTTTATAATATAACTTTGTGATGCTTATGCAAGAGATAATAAATAAAATAATGTATTTTGCACCTAACCGGTAATAATTGAAGTAAACTTACACTTGCCAATATTACACGACGTGATTTTACATTACCTACGTATATAATAAAATTTTTAATATGCCACTGAAACAGTGAAACTGATATAATATTTTGCGTATTTCATAAACGTTTTTTGTCGTCTACTCAATTTAATGATTTACAATAATTATAAAATATTTTTGTAATTATATCTATATTTTTGGCGTATAGTAATAATTTCGTGATTAGATTTCATTTTTCTTTTTTCAAGGAATAACAACATTTATAACGTATTCCTCCGAGAAGATTATATTATAATAACGTTATTCGTTCTGCGTTAAGATCAATCTCGTACGAGACGGTCATATTATTTATATATTTATAAGGACCGTCTGCGTGTAATAATATATACGTTGGTTAATTATGATGTTGAAGGATCAATGCCGATATAATGCGATTTTTTCCATTTTATTTGATTGTTTTTTCTTGTCTCTCTAATTCCGATCGTTCCAAACGGTTTTCGATACGTGTGCGATTGTATAATAATAATAATAATAATAATAATAATAATAATAATAATAATAATCAAATAATAATAATAATAATCATCATCATAACGATGAGAGAGACATATACCCATGGTTGGTCATTATTGAACAATCTCCAGAAGATCGTATATCATTATACGGAATACGATTGCCGGATGCGATTTATCGATTCGATGGGAATATATATCAAACAGTGTATTATGCGGCAACATGGAATCGCGTCTGTTTCGCCATCAAAATTTCATTACCGGAATGTGACTTTTCCTCGTAATATTATATAGTCGTATCGTCGTGCTTTTATGAGTAACGGCCTTCTCTCGCGGGACTTCCGCAATAGGATATATGAAATTGAAATAATATTATATAAGACGATTTCGTGCCGTTCACAACAATACGGACGAACGTCGCACCGAATGTAAATATAAATATAAATATACGACGAAAACTGCAACGGAATTCGATTTCGGATCGTATGCGACCGTGGAGCGGAGGGACGGATAAAAATAATATTGTTTAATATGCGTAATCTATATCGACTTCTTATCACTCGAGAATTATACGAATATTATAATATAGTTTATAAACAAACTATAACATAATTACATTTTTTTTATATATTATGTTAGTGTTAATGTATGTAATAAACTATAAACATATTATTCTATTTATAGGCATTAACTCGTCTTTTTATAAATTATCTAAATATTACTGTAAATGTATAGAATTTATTGAAATCTATATCATTCCACCGAAATTTGTACAGGTTATTCAACAAAACGATATGGTTAAAAAATAATGTTGTATGCAATTCAAAATGCCATCCAAACGATGCATGTACTAATAAATAAATCGTGATTAATCTTTTATATTATAAAAATATGATCAATAATATTTATCTATTAATCATTTATAAATTTGACGTGTCTATAAATAAGACGTGAATTTATATTTTAATTTTTAAATATATTGCGTGGGTATTGTATTTTTATATTTTGAGCTAAGCGAAAAATGTGTTGGTTTTAAACAATGATGTGTTTCTTATTTTTTTTTATGTATGTAAACACTTCTTTAACGAAGAGATTTTACGGACATTTATATTGAGTGATAAATGTAAAAAAAAATTTCAATACATATTATATATTATCTGAAGAACTTCGCTCAAAATCGTACCTACTTACGCTTACGAATCATATTGCATTCAAAATTTAATCAAAATTCAACACTATTCTCTTTAGACCTGCAGTATTCCTTCCTCGTCAGTATCAGTTCTTTTTTTTTTTTTTTTTAATCGTACTTTGTAAATTTATGATGCATACGTATAATAATACGAATGTATAGCGTATAGGTACATTATATAATAAAATAATGTAAATGAATAATTAAATTCATACGCATTTTCATACATTAACTGCATTGCGTAGTTATTTTATACATAATATTATGTTGTTATATTATATAATAATATATAATATAGTTAAAGTTTTAACTTTTTAAAAGTATTCCATAGTTTAACTGGAATTGCTCGTTATTTTTTTTTTTATAAATAACATACTTTACTATATAATATTATCGGAATCTCATAAATTAACACATACGTACTTATAATTTCTGTGTATCGTCAGGGAATAGGTCAATATTAATGTAAGTAACTTTCATTTTTTAAAAATTAGTAATATTATAATTATAATTACTTATGTATATTATAAAAGATTATAAAAGCCACGTTAAACACACTAGTAAACAAATTTTTCATATCTATATTTGAATTTTCTTGTAATAACTTCAATATTAACGCGAAATAGTCATCACATCCAATAATAATTAAAACTTGAACTTGATACATAATCAATTAAACAATTATTGGTGAATATACATATAATTCCATTTTTAATTGAAATTACATAAGTAACATTAAAGTATTAATTTGATAATAATAATATATATATATATATATATACGAGTATAATAGTATATATAAACTATTTATTATGTATTTTATCATTCCATGTAAAATTAATTTTTTTTTATAAAATCAATCGAGGCCTTTCCGTCGATGAATTATGATAATTATAAAATAATTAAAATCTAGTAATATTTTAGTAACAAAATACAATGTACCAATCGAATTAAAATACGAAATGTTTACATTTGATATTATCAAAACAGTTTTTCGGTTAAATTATCAATCTTGTCTATTGTGCCACTGTATTACTTTTGAAAAATACCGACGAGGATCGCGTCGTGTTGATTTTGTTTTAATATAAGTAAATAAAACTCACAAGTTTGATTTAAAGTTTTTTTTTTTTCTGAAAAATACTCGACGAATAATACCGAAATATTTTTTGATAAAATCGAATTGATGATATATTCAAATTTAATAATAAATTCGCATAAATTTATTACGAACTGAAACATAAATAATTTATGTTTAATTAATTATTATTGTTATTGAATTAAACAGCGATTTCATTAAATTATTATTATTATTTTTAATATTATACGTTCGACTCAAACCTTGGTCGACAATGACGTGTTTACTGTAAGTTTAAATTGTTAATATAATACTAATAATTTATTTTAAAACTGATATTGAAACAAGAAAAAAAATAGGTTTAAAATATACACAATATACTAATATAAATCGCAGTTATCGTTATCAATGTTTGACATTTTATTTTATTTTTTTATCTCTAATTTATTAAGTTAGCGTAAGGTTGCATTATTTATTAATTCAACGTGGCACGTCCGTTCTAAGATAAAAAGTTATTGGTGCTTTCATGTCTTCTACGTAAATCGTTTTCTTTTTCTGGATTATACTCTAGAAAAATAATACACTAACTATATAGCAAGATATATGCATTTCATAACCTCTAAGGATATTTTTCTTTTATCTTTGTCGCCTAAATAACAATATTCACTAGCATATAAACCTATCATTATACCTGGTATCAAATTTAGAATTTTCTGAAAACATAATATTATGTTTCTAATTTCCTCTGCCCATAGTTTTTGTCATTCGTTTAAGGTGTATTGTCAACGTAGAAACATGTTATATATATTTGTTTTATTTTTGGTTAAACAATTTAATACCTACGGCAATAATATGATTTACTGATTTGATTATTCGCGTAAACTTTTGTCCATTGATCGATATATGACCTTACTTAATAGGTATGTTTAAAACTATCGTCTGATTAATTGTATTGAAGTCTCGGCAGATAGGCACTTGAGATAATTATATCAAGTAGACTAGACACGAAAACCCTTTAAAACTTATTCATTAATCTATTAAACATTATATGCTATATTCGTATTTGAAGAGCAAATACGATTTAGCACTATAAACTTTTTTTTCATATTGTATTTTATAAGTACGTGATAATAATATAAGTTAATTTTTTAGACATTTTTTTTTTTAAAAAAAATATTTGAATTATTTCTCTCCAATTCACGAACACAATTTTAAGTTTACAATTTATAATATTATGAATGCTATGTTTAGCTTTATGTTTCAAATACTTAATAATATATATCATACAAAACATATCGGTTCAATAAATTCTTATTCGAGGAAAAATTAATGTAGGATATACTTTTAAAAAATTTTAGTTGCTTATCTCAACAACGCTATTCTAACTCGTAATTCTATGTTATTAATAAAAAATGAATCGTAAATCATTTTCTGAAAAACAATAATTATAAACAATTATAATTTTTAAATTAATTTTATGAAAACAGTAATATATTATAGATTAAAATTAAAATTTACAGCGTTTTTATGTAAACAAATAGATTATATACATATATTATACTCGTATACATTTTTCATTTTTTTTTTTTTTGCATACTTATTTAAATATTTTTGACGTACAATAATCCAAATATATATTTTTAAAATTTAGGTTATATTCGTGAATTATACACGCATTTTTATTAAATTCGAATAAATTTAATTATTAAACTGTAAAGAATAAACACCTACTGAATACGTCATATTTTAAAGTGATATTAAAATGAAAACAAATCATTTTAATTATATTATTCATTATAATGATATTTTAATATTTTATTTATATGATTTATAAATTAATAAATTATGATTATTTCGTTCGTGCAATCTAATAAAATTTCTTGAACATAATAATAATAAGTCGTTTACACTATATAGCTATTTTCTACATGTTTATTACTGGTTTAGAATGCAGTATTCAAAGTTAACTTAGTTAAATTGCATTGGCTTCGTACTATATTAGGTTATGTATAATAATACGGAGTCATACCAAAGTGAATTTATTATTTAGCACAAAAGTTTCTAGGAAACGTCCCGATTCTAGAAATACTGCGATGGCACGTAGGTATATTATACGTTTCCATTAAATATCCATGAATTAATTTAAAACAAACTGACATGTATTTCTTATTATACCATGTATTAATATGCCAATTATAATAGAAACGTTGACATTAAAGATGGCACAGTTTTAGATTATTTGTAATAATGCATTCCGAAATCCGAATATTGTTCTAAAATGTTATTTGTTTTTTCTTCGTTACATTTCAGGGTCATAGGTACTATAATGTAAATTTTTAGTGGAATAAAACATAAATAATAAGACCTAGTCCCAACGAAATGCGATTTTTATTATTTTCCCCAATGAAAATAAACAATATTTTATAGTTTACATTTTTTTTTTTTTTATGCCAAAATTGACCTTAGTAAACTAATGGTTCCTTGTGGTCAGCTAAATTTTCGATTTATAAACGCATTTTAGTAGTCATTTTTGTATATATTATTTAAACCCCGAAGTAAATAATAATTAATAATTTTAAGTAGGACGATAATACTTTTTTTGTTTTAAATTAATTATATTTAAACGGGGTTGGTATGCATATTATATTTAGTTACAATACGGCACTACGTTATGTTATTATATTAAAGGTTTATGGGCGATGATGGTATGTTCGGCGTTAAACGAAAATATTCTGCAGAAATACTCCAGTCGCAGATCGCGATAACCGGCGGCGGCGGCGGTGACTAATGAACGAGATGTAGTCGTTAATTAATATTAACGAGCCCGGCGGCGTTAAAGTAATAAATAAATAATACGACGCGTTTAGAGTCGGAAACGGGTTAGAGGAACGTGGGTTGTTGTCACCGGAAACATTGCTAGGCCTACGAGCGATTCGGGAAAGCGGAAAATTGTAATAATAATAATATTATTATTATTATACAGGAGGATCCTTCGCTGAGGGTTTGGTAATTACCGCAATATAGTAAACACTATACAGGGTGGAAAATGGGGTAGAACTGTTAATTTAATTTTTTTTTTTTTTTACGTTTACGTTTACGGACGATAATACGTAGTGACGATAGATTTTTCCGAAATTAAACTATAGGTTGTCATAATAATGACTACTGTAGTGCGTTTATTGTACGACGAGATCGTTTAATTTTATCGTTTCCAAGGTTTTCTATTTGAAATATAATTATTATGCATTTTATACGATGACGAAATCATGACGATTTGTTGACTTTCGTTGTTTACTCGTTGATGTACCTATAAGAGTAGTATGTATATGTAGGTATATTGTTTACCATTCAATTTCAATTTCAATTAAATAATTCAGGAAAGCTGAATTTTAGTATTATTAAATAATTATTTCCAGTAATAATAAATATTATTAATCGTTCAAGTTGCCATTTACTATAACGTCGTTTCTTCGATATCACTATATATTACATTCAATTTAAAATAGCTTATTTTATAATTTTTGTAAATTTTGTAAATCTTACATTTTTGATATTATTCCGTAGTATTAAAATTAATTTTTACAGTCGGAATAAATCACAAGAATAAAATATTCGAAAATTATATATTTATATAACGATTATAATATGTCGTTCTTCGTGAAATGAGACAGTAGGTACGTCGTGACAACACCGCTTTGTTACGTGTTAACAGTCGATTATAATATATATAGGTACTAAATTATTATTATGTTCACTACACGAAGCTAATCCGTTGTATATAAGACGCGTTCTCTATTGGTTAAGCTCGTCGTAATGACCGTCGTTCGTGGACCGGACGTACGGTGACGGGTACGAAAGATTCTACTCAACTTATCCGGACCGGATAATATAAAGTCCCTGCGAAACGAGGACGAGGCGGCTACCCTTACCGGTGTTACGGGTTTCACGGGAATATTTCCGGTCGTTACCACCACATTTCCGGTACGTATACCGCTGTCGACAGAACTTGTGGCGCACGCCATATAGTAATATCCCTTTCCCCATTCGTAGATACGGTTCAGCCTAAACTGTGACATAGGTACACCTATTCGTCGTATTTTGGTGCGGTATGGTTTGAGAACCGATTGAAAGTGATTCAATTTCGTAAGAAATCATTTTTTTAATTTACCCGTATTATAGATTAAATATCTCGCAATAATTGATCGTCTAGATGAGTCTTTATCACGTCGTACGAAAAGCGTTATTAATTTTAAATCGCAACGCATCAATCTGTACCGCGAATTTGCGAACCCAGACCCACATTGGACTAACAGGCGAATGAATTTTCTACTGAATCGTCAATTTCGAGACTTCGATGGTTCATAGAACTAGCGAATAAAAAAATATTTTTGATTTTATAAATCTTGAGCAGTTTAGCGAATTCAAGAGTGTATTTGGTTTACAACTTACTGTATTATGTGTATTTTCACTAAGTTCGTATGAAAATTATTTTTTGTATGTAAAAATATTGGTCCAATTCCACGGATGAGTTGAAATGAATTTCTCATTAGTCATATTTTGAGCACTGAGGAAACTATAATAAAAAATCATGGAAAATCATAAAGTTTAACTATTATTTAAGAGTACTTATTTGGTATTCGATACTTATTTTTTGATAACTTTTTGACATTAAGTCAAGTAGGCTTGACAATTCTATTGAGTACTCAATATTGGTATTTTTACTATACATTTTAAACGTAATATTGAGGTTATATTATATACATAAACATTTTAATTACTTATTTATTATTAGTAATTCAGAACACTAATCGTTCATAATCGTTTTTCGAAAGCTATATTTCATTATTGATCTTTTTTTTTTTTTTGCAGAATTTTATACGATTCCACATAAATATTTTTGTATGAAATGTACAATAAGTGTAAATTAATAAATAAATAAATATGTTTTTATAAAGAAGTAAATAATTTAAAATATTTCTTTGCTTAGCGATATTTAGCCATACTTTAGTATAGAACAGACAATAACATACGATAGTGTTATGTGTTACGTATTTTAATTATATACGAACAGGGACGTGCCTAGAAGGATGGTTTTGGGTGTTTAATAAATGTACATTATCTTAACAATAAATTTAATTTTGAATATATTTTTCCCATTAATTATAATAATTTAAAGATATTCAAAAATAGCATAGGTACAAGGATAATGACGAGAATATACATGGCATGCTTGATATAATACAATATGTATTTTTAAAGTTATAAAATATAGATTACTTGAATAATTTTATTCTAAAATTCATTTTTATGTTAAAAAGGAACTATAAACTGTAATAGAAAATAAACGTATAAAATATGTTTTTACTTTTCATATAATAAACGGGTACATTTTTACTTGAATATTTCATTTCATTTGGCGCATACAATGCTTAAGTTTTAAAACCTAAATTTTATTCCACGGACATAATATAATATTATGTATAAATAAATTAGTGGAATGATATTATTAAAATATTTAGTAAAATTAAAATATATTTCAAACGTGTACCTACATAACTAAATATGAAGAAAATTTTAATATTTTTTATATTCAAATTTCTTTAAATCCATATAAACATACGTACCAACGAATAATAGGACGCTATAATACATGTCTACAGTCTAACAATATTAATTAAACATTAATCAATTTTATTAACCATGCCACTTAATAAATTATTCTTAGTTATTTACTAATTGAAATATTTGAATACTGAATAGAATAAATAAAATAGGTAACAAATAAGAAAATAAAACATTTTAAATATGTACAAAACATTTATGTATGTTTACTTACATGTTTTTAATTATATTTCATATTCTTATTTCACTAAATAATTCGAATTTATGATATATTGATATTTAAAGAAAATTTTTTCAATCAGCTGAAATTATATAATAATATAGGTACTTACTTAAAATTTATATATATTTTCTAACTTTAAAATTTATAACAAAAATTATTTATAAAAAAATTACACATTTTTCAAAATTATTATATATAATTTAGAAAAAATTTTGCAGTTTTATATTTATAGGTAAAATCGAAATTTTCAAAATCTCAATATTATATTAATATTATGTAACAAACTTGATATTTGGATATTTAATAACATTTTCAAGACCCTACGTTCTATATTTACAATTACATCAAATTAATATCGTCAAAGTTATAATTTACGTTAATTTTGTTAATTTCTCGAAAATATATAGGTAGTAATAATAATAGTAGGTAAGTAAATAAATATTTAGATAAATATTTATTTTTTTATTTTATAAATTTATTATAATAAAAAAAAAAAAGTTCTTTATTAAATGATAATTCGTATTGAAATTTATCTATTTTAAAATTTAAAAATTTTCTCTTTGATATTATTTTTCATCTATCTAACATTATTATATTAATTGATAGTCGATAAAAATGTATTTTTCAACACTCTTTAATGCAGTTTTTCGTTTTACTATAAACTTTATATTTTATGACTATAAAGAGTTATAATATTTTATTAGACAAAAACATTAAAACACTAAAATAACTTACATTTATTATTTTATTTTCTGTAAACATGTTTTTTTATTGGGTACTTATACCTACGTCTTATGAAACTAAAATGTCAAGCTGATACCCCTTATAATCTCGTATATTATATTATAATATTGTTATGTTTAATATTATGATCACATCGGCTTAGTACGATCTTAAGTTACAACTAAGTGTTTTTTTTTTTTTAATGATTATAAAAAAATAAAAATATTTAATATACCTCAATGTGAAATTTGTGTTTCGTAAAACTCCATCATAATAAAGTCGTCTCAGAGTAAAATTAACATGTTTTTTTTATTTTTTAATATAATTTCAAAAACTATTAAGACACTTACTTATATACTAATTGAAGTATACGTTTATATTATTTGAAATTTAAATAATAGTGTCTGTATTACAATGTAGATATATTTACAAAAATTAAAATAATTATTATAAATAATTTCATTAATTTTTATTTCTTATATATTGTTATATATATATTATTTTTGGCCGTCAGAGGATTACTACATTAAGTTAAGCACGAATTATAGCGTTCAAACCACTGTAATTTGAAATATTAACCATCGAGTTCCAGGAAAATAACCTTTGGGAAACGTGATCCCCGATCTCACATTATGAATAAAATTTGTTTAGCTCGACATTCGATGTCAGCAAGGGAAAATACACTCACCAGATAAATATTAATGAGTTTTTTTTCACGTGCAATAAAAATAAATAAAATATATAATAAATTATGATTTGTTTTTACATTAATATTACAGAAAATTTTATTTTTTATTTTTTTAAATTTATTAGGAATTACCTTTATTACTCATTTGATTTTAATAGGTAATTATTTAACATATAACTTATAGTGTTTAAAGACAATATACAAAATATCATTGCTACTATAGAAAAATAGATAATAAGTGTTTAAGTGTTATTATTTAATTGATTTTTCAAATTATATTCGAAGCTGTCTTCAGTATAAGCAAAATATCTAGACATTTTTAGAGAGTGGTGAAAAAGTAATTTGAAAATACGATGATTTTTTTTTTATAAAATAAACTGTTATTTGTTGAATATATTATAAACATAAACCTGTCATTACTTATTTACATAATAAATCAAAAAACTCAAAATGAAAAAATGTACTACTATATCGTATTAAATAAAATTTGGAAAAATGGAATATTAAAATATAGGTGGTAATTTTCCCGTTTTGTCCTCCTCTCGGGACGCATATAGAAATCAGGATATTTGATAATATTTGTGTTATTACAGTTTACCATATAGAATAATTTAATTATAAATCAGTTCAGATCACGCGATATGTAAATTTTAAACTCAATTAAGGACACGCGGGATTATACAATCTTACTTAGAGTTAAGGTCCCAAGATTTATTTAATGACACATATTATAATAATAATTTAAACAAGATGATGGCATATTTTACATCCTCTATTACGTACGAAAATTGTTTTTCATTCTATAATATTCAATATTTTTTCGATATTATTCAGATAGGTCTTTAATAATTATTAATTTTGACACGAATAAAACTGAATTAACAATAATAATTAACAATATTGATGATTTATTTAAAATAATTTTGTTTTTACGAACAAACGTATTATAAATTTCATGAAATAATGGTATTTTTAATCTTTAATACAGTACAATGAGTATTATAAAATATAATAACGCGACTAATCTATTTGTATAATAAATGAATATTTAATTCTGTTTTAAACCACAACATTAATGGTAACCATTATAATGGTGTAGAATAAAGGTTACATCGAAAAAACAATTATCCAAGTACAATAATGAGATTGTATATAGGTAAATATCACCTATATAGGTTATATATTATGCCTAATATGTTTTTTTATTAGAAAATTACATTATTTTATATGGAAAAAATACGATTTTAAACTAGAAAATATATTGTTTATAATAAATGTCCAATGTAATTGTTTTATATTTCATATTTATATGATATATTTCGTAAATTATATTTATATTAATTAAATTTTTTCAGGTCGTCTAAGACGAATTAATTTATATATTTCATATTAAACCTCGTTATACATTTTACATAATATATTATAAATACCGACTACTTTAGTCTAGTTTATGAGTACGGGTCCCGAAGGTCCAATTTTGAGTGGTTTTTTGTGCTATACTGCCATATGAATTGCTATATTATAATATTGTGGTATGCTTTAATCAGGGTTTTACTCAAACTGTATTTGCCTTCTCCGAAAATGCATGCGTTTATGTACCTTAAATATTATGTAGGTAAGTATCTGAAAGTTTTCAGACGATCTAATGAAGTACAGTGCAATTTACACGAAATGCATTTTAATTAAATTGCGGAATAATAATTATATTTGCTTCACCATAACTAAAAATGGAAACTCATTATATTTATTTATACCTACAAAGGGATATAAAATGAAATATTTTTATTATAGTTTTTCTTCGAACTACGCAGGATAAAAATAATAAGATAATGCTCGTATTAAACAACTTTACCATTATAAATGTATAAACAAATTAATATTAATTTAATTTTTTTTTTTTACAAAAAAAGAATAATAACAATAATAATTATTATTATTATTATATAAAGTACTTCACAATATTCACACACTAATTTATATGCGTCATATTTTTAGTTTTACGAAATAGGTACCAACTCGATTTGTTTATACTTTAATAAATTTCAACTTTTTTAATTACATTGTTTTTATGCACATCTACCGAATAAAAAGTAACCTACGCCTAATAATATTATTATAATTTAACTTTTAATTATCTTCCTGGTATATATATAAAAAAAACTTTTTACAAACAATTATTATTAATATACCTGTTTTATATAATATTACCATTGAAAATAAACATCATGAACTTATACTCAAAATATATTATTTACTAGATTAGTATTTATTAGGAATTAACCGTTATTTTCTAATATTGCCACGGTTACGTTAGTATACGTAACGAATGAACCATAAAATAATATCTTATAATATGTGTTCTTATTACCTACTGAATTTTATTTTAATATTTTCCAATGAAATATGTTATTTTGGCCAAACCACAGTATACCTAATAATAATAAATAATAAATAATAATAAATAATAATAGTAATATGATCAACTAAATATTATTATAATAATATACATTTTTAACTCGTTCAATTTGATACCTATACGTTATAATTCATACGATTATAGTAAATTATAGTACAGATAAAATTGTTTAACTGACAACATCCGCAATCATATATTATTATTGTAATCGATTCGTGTTAGTGAGGGCGTCGTGGTGCGTACCTATTAAGTGGTTTTTACCGCGTTTTGAATATATAAGCTGGTTTAGAAAAATAACCGTTTTCGTTCGTTTAGAACGCTTTTTAAAAGTTTCCTACAGGTCAATCCTGGGTAACATTGGTTTAATGGACAATGATATATTTGGTTCTCGATATCCGTTGTTATCATTCTGCTACTTAGGCAACCATATCACACAGGATAATAAATATACGACCGAGATAAAAAGAAGAATAGCTTTGGCCAAGCAAGCTTTCATTAAGAAACAAAATCTTTTAACAAACAGAATTTTATCAATTAAAATAAGGAAGCTATTTATTAAATCGTATGTTTGCGAGTGTAGCGTTATATGGTAGCGAATCTTGGACCATAAACACTATAGATAAAAGAAGAATAGAAGCGTTTGAGATGTGGACATGGATACAAATGATTAGGATCAGCTGGAAAGAAAGGAAATCGAACGTGGAAGTGCTAAATATGGTAGAAGAACGAAGACAAATAATCAGAATGTTGGAAATAAGATAAATGAAGTTCTTGGGACACATTATGAGACATAACAAATTAATTACAAATATCATGGAAGGGAAGATAAACGGGAAAATAGGAAGAGAAACAAATCTAAGGAATTTGAAGAAATTACTATCTTTAGTAAACTATAAAGAAATTAAAAGGCTATCACAGGCGTGTCAAACTCAAAGTATCAAGTGGGCCAAATATATTAAATAGTTAACTATGTGGGCCGCACAAAAAACATATTTTAATAAAAAAAAAAATTGTATACAAATTTTTCAATTCTTTACGAACACAAAAAAGTACAGTGTAAATTTAAAAAAAAATAACCATTTCATTCTTTTCAAAATTAAACGGTTTTGGTTGTGACATAAAATAAATATGTTATAATTTTTTTTTACTTTATTCATTAATATTGGTAGCCACGGGCCACAAAAAATTCAGCCGTAGGCCGTATGCGGCCCGCGGGCCGCGTGTTTGACATGCCTGGGCTAGCAGATAGAAGAGAAGATTGGTTGAAGCGACAAGGCGAAGCCTTTAGACAATAAAAAAAATAAATAAAAATGAAAATATCCGTTGTAGGTATATATATTTTTTTTTATCGATTTATTAATAATAATAATTTTAAAGTACGATAAAATAAAGTTTAGTGATCATTAACGTGGAAATTATAAATGCGTACATACGTCTTTTATAAATTCATATAATATTATCCTTGTGCATTGATCATTATAATATTATAGTGTACTGCGCTCGTTTAATATTGTGACACTGTGTACTGTGAATGTGTAGTGACAATGTCGGAATAGGATTTTTATTGTCAGGTCTGCAGTGTACGTGAAAATTGTCGAATTACAGCCAACTTCGTGGTAACGTGTGGTTTACCGTGCGGTACACGTTTAAACTATCCGTGTTATACGGGTATATATCAATATTATATAGTTAACCGCGGATACCGGGGATAGGAATTTCGTAGCGGAAAACTGGAATCCCGTCTTAATCGTGACGAAATAATTAATATACATAATATAATACGACTGGGAAATTTGTGTATTGGTTAGGTTAGGTTAGGTTTAAAATATTATAAGAGTATATAAGATGGGTACTCGCGATCCGGTCGTACCTTGGTATATTATGATATAATAATATTATAATAGTTTTCGTCGCGATATTTCAATCGCTCCGTATAAGCGAGCACGTGCGTGTTAGTACATTTTTATAGGTTATATTATATACATGTTACATAATTCGCATAACTGATACATTTTTCATACTTGTTTATGTCGGTTGTATTTTTGGGCGGCCGACCATACCGGGAAAGACGGTCCCGCGGGGGCACTAAACCGACGTCGGACCGGGGCGACGTATAAGCTGCGAGAAGTATTCGCCGTGGAAATTGCTTGTTTATTTATTCAGTCGCCTCGCACCCCCTCCCCCCAACACATATACCGTATAGCTTGTTGGCCCGGCTATATTTAATTAAACTAACGCCCCCCTTGGCGCGCCATACTCGGCGCGAAACGACGACGGCGGGGACGGGAATCGCGGAGCTCAAGTAAAGTTTAACCGCGGTATTATATACAATAACGCGTGGTCTTTGGACCCGGGTGCTGCACGTATAACCTAAAACATCGGTTACTCGCACGGATAGTTGAGACAACGAGGTCCACGATGGCGATATAAATCCCGTTCGTTATACGGTTTTTCTGGATTTCGGCGGCACTATATTATTATCATCATATCGACACTGTATACGCGCGTATTGTAGTTTGTAGCCTTCGATGTCGACGATTATTATTTTTACATTTCTAGTACGTCCATGCAGATATCAAAATAATTTTTATTTCGTCATGACAATGCGAGTAAAAAAAAATTTATTCCGTTAATATTTTTGTCAATAGTTTATTTTCGAATAATTCTTCTACTTCCACTAAACACGTATAGTCTCTTCATAATAAAAATAAAATTTACCTCAAATAGTAATATTCGTTACGAGCGAAGACTTACTTTTTATGAATATAAATTAAAAATTAGAGACTATTTCTATCGTAGACAGTTCGTCTAAACAAATGTTTGCAATTAAATTGATTTAAATTTGTTCGTATACGATATAAAAGTCATAATAATTATTATAAATGGAACTAAAGTTATGTGCAATTAGACAAAGTAGGTAAATGATTTAATAAATATTACAAATTATGAATAATTAAATAAAATAATATAAAAAATAAGTACGCTTGTCCCTCGCGTTCTATGTTAATTTATAAAATGTTCAGCATATATTATTACAATTGAATGAATAATACTTTTCTGATTGTAAATAATAATATTATACTAATAAAAATGTAAATGAAACGCGTAGTTCTACAACAACAATCAACCTAATTATATTCTAATGTTGAATAAATTTAATTTTAAATCGCGTTACGCTGTTTTTCGTATAAAATTTAATTATTTTTAAGATAATGGTGTCCGATTTAAATATCAAAGTGTTTTACGTGTTTTACGTATTTCGGCGTTTAATTGTTTTTGAAATTATTAAAATATTATATTATAATATTATACGATTTATTGTAAAATAAAATGATAACATTTACGCCTAAGTATGTCGAGTATATGCCTACAGGATCAATCTGATAAGACGCGAAATAATTTAACTGGAATTTTATAAAGTTTTTTCTAAATATTTCAAAACCATATTCCATCGAGGATATCAAGATGAACAGAGTTTTAATTGCGGCACTTATTAATAAATAATATTTATAATAAAATATAATTTTACGGTATTTTTTATTTAACAATCATTTCACGTTTAATCTTTAATAGAAGTCGTAGAGTTGATGATATTATGATGATACTGAATTTTACGATGGAACAATCCAATACATTATTTAGTGCATCCCTCATGGCTACACGTCTATTCTGCTCACTGCTATAATAACTAATTTTTGACATTTAAATTTAACTTTTGAAACTGTTTACGATACACAATAATATTATTAACGTCGTTATGGTATATCTGGTATATCATTGAAACACGGCGAAAATTTTTTTTTTCTACAAAAACGAATAAGAATAAAAAAAATATTTATGCAAATTATTTACATCTAGGTACTTATGTAATATTATTTAATATTGTACCACGGTCGCTGTAGGTATACCAAGTACCATTAGTGTATTATTTTATTACAGTATCAAGTTGAATACACGGCACGTACAAATTGTGTATTATGCAAAATGTTAAATTTTAATAAGTAAAAATACGTATAATATATTAAAACAAAATACAATGTTACCAGCGTTAAGTCATGAAAGTCATAAAACTAAATACGAAACGTACTATCACTTTTTATTTTTTCATAATATGTAACTTATTTTCCAGAGTATAATATGAATATTTACAAAATACGTAACTGTATATTATTATGTTTTTACATGACGTATTGTATGAAAAAGTAAATTTATTTTTATTGCATTTTTTACCGAAATATATTACGTAATATCGCAGTGAAATCGGATTGATTATGACTTCTATACACCACAATGAAAATAAAATATAATTATATAGATTACAGTAATTGTTATGACCCTATACTATAAAATTTCGGTAGAATTCCATTTTTAAGATATTTACTTGATATCAGAGTATAAAAAATTAAATAACAACGCACTGTTATTATTTATGTGTATAATACATTTAATAATAATAAATGGAATAATAATTTCACTCTAATACCTACTCTTATTATTATTTTTAAATAATTTTTCCAATAATAATGGTCAAAATCAATATAGAAGCATTCAATACAGTTTTTTTAATTTTTAACGCAAAAATATTATCGATTGCTTTACAATTTATTATTTTTAAAACATTCGTGGAAGAAACGATTATTTTTAATGAAATTTTTAAATTTCCAATACATGAATTTCAATTTTATTTGTTTACTATATATATATATCCAATTTTGTGAAATTATTATTATTTTTTATTATTATTATTATTATTACTACTACTTTTGTGATAAAGAAAAGTTCGGATTTGGTCGCGAAAATCATTAAAAATCATTTCCTGACGTTATCACAAAAATAATATGCTAAGTTATATTTTTATCTGATGGGTATACCGGATACAGTATAATATCAGCGAAATACCCTTCAATCGCAGCTATAACATTGTAATATGTTATCGTCTGCAGCCGACGAATTTTCGAATAACATCGGTACAAGTTACACGTATAAACTTGGATGGTACAAACTATTTGCATCTGACACCATATTGACCCGTTCTGAACATCTCTTGCATAAATTATGATGCGTCGTTGACGTATTGATACCGCGTTGATTTTCAGCCGACGAACGGAATAATACATTATAATATTATATTGTATAAAAAATGTGCGCACAGCCAATATTCGATTCCTACATGTTTTCTGCGCAAGTCGTATTGCAATAATATTATATTACAATAAAACGTATACATTATCAATATTATTATCAATTATCCGTATAGAATCTGTTTGTAAAACGATAATAATAATTTATAATATTGTTATCGTATTTTTTTTGGAATTTGCGCACCGCTGCCATGTATAAAACCGGTAAAATGTAAAAAAAAAAAAAAAAAACGTCAGGCTGACGGTTGTTTCGACGCCGAGGACGTCCGAAAACTTAATTTCACGTCGGATTATTAGTTTTTTATATTTTTAATTTTTATTTAAAATTTTTATTTTAAAATTTTTATTTTTTTATTTTTTTATTTACGGATTAAAACCGAAACGCAAGATTTATATGAAACGATAATCCTTGGCCGCTTTATACCTTCGCTTATTCTACAGTCTCGCCGTTTTAAAATGACCAGTGGTTAAGCTTTGGGTAATTGGTTTTAACGTGTATATTTTGCTAAACCCGTGTCCGAGTAATTGGTATACCGCGGTTTTTGTAATAGTCAAAATGTGAAATTAAGAGAGAGAGAGAGAGAGAAATTACGATAAACCAAGCGTCATTTATTATAAAATCTTTTTATTTTAATACTTATATGTTTGGTTAATTTGCATATTATTTTATGACTATTATAACCATATATTATTAGTGTTATGTATATAATATTGTCGTAATTTTTATTAATATTTCAATAACGTTAAAATATTGAATACCAGTTATTTATTTTTTTATATAAATATGAGAAAATAAATATTAAAATTCGTCCCACTCAACGTAGAATACATGTTACATCATATTATTATTGTTCCTTAAATTATGAAACAGAGATATTATATAAAATTTTATTTTTAAAATAATATTATTAAACTAATGTGTCATAGACGATATAAGTTTCTTTCTTTTTACTTCGTTTATTTTAACTGGATTGTAGTAAAGAAATCTACAATTTTACTATTATTATATTATCAAGTATTAAAATAACGTTAAACTCGTATAATTAATAATATTTTAGACGATATAAAATAAATTTAAAATTCAATAACTATTTGATTATTGATTATTTAACAAAACATTTCTTATCGATATCCTCGAATAGATTATATTACGAATATATTATACCTATATAATATATGAATTGGAGTGACAATATTTATTTTACACGTGTAAAATCAAACATGCCGTTTAAATTAAATTACATTTAAGGAATAGAGCTCTCTTTTGTTATTACGGAATAATATAGTTTCGATTTCTATCGGAGAAATAAATACAATATGAGCGTGTGATGGGACACGTTTAAATTATTTGTACTTTGGTGCATTTATCTTTTATTCCAGCGATAAATATTTTATGTTCAAGAGAAACACACACAAACACGAAAAAAAAAACAACAAAAACGTACCATTGTCATGGTAGAAATAGTAATTTAGTTATACGGTTACTATACGGTATAGTTTTGTAATCAGTTGAGTAACCACAACGAGTAATTTAATATTACGTTATTATAGCGTAGGTATATATATATAAAGTGCAACGTATCGTATATTAAATAACTAGATTGTGGACGTACGTATTCTTTTTTTCAATTTTTAGAATGTTTATGGTTTTCAGAAAAATTTAATTTAAACCAACAATTTGCATGTTTCCATACGGTAAATTAATTGCATTTGTATATATATATACCTACATTCGTAAAATGGCGAGATAAAAATTATACATTAAGAAGGACTTTTTAATGCGTATGATATTATATATACGTGTAAACGTAAGTACATTTTCAACGGCTTATAGTAACAATTCATAACGTAATCATTTTTATTACACGGATGTAGTGTTTATATTTTTACGTTTAAGGAATTGAGTAAAAAATTAAAAATTAAAACGATTTTTTTTCACGAACCACTCCGGTAGGTAAATGATATTTTTATGCGTAAAATTCTAAATAACAAAGATCGTTAAAAAAAACGTAATTTTTAATTTTTAAATTTTAATTACTCTGTACATTTGTATTTTCTTGAATCGATTATCAATTAAACGCGGTTGAAAATGATACGGTCGAGCTTCGATCTTTAGTATCAATAATGTAACACGTTATATCTATTGTTTAATTTGAAAAACGTCTACTTGTTCTTATAGTCACGAAATTTCGCGATTTCGATCAAAATTTCAAAGATTTCGTGTATGGAACGCGAATAAAAGAAATAATATATCCACGACCGAATAAAACGTATTGCACGGCGTGTACAATACGCATATATTATAATTTACTATAAAAATATCTTATTTTTTTTCTTATTTTAAATCTATACGAATCCGTACAACCGAAGACTGTTCAATTTGTCCGGCTAACGAAAACATATCTATTCAAACCCGAGTCCGGTATCCTTTATATAATATAGCGCGCAATACGTGACCACGAGCGGTTGATACGGTTGCAGATAAAGTGTCGAACACGAGTGGCAATGGCAAAAATGAACAGGAAGCGCCGTCTGTACATGATCCTAATACAGAGTACACGATATGCAATATACAGGATGATTATCGTGTAACATTTATAGGATGTTAAAAACAAGGCGAAAACAACTTTTTAAAAAATGCAAAAGGGACGACACCCTGTGTATACTATTATAATATTATATGGTATAGTATCGCGCATACCGAGATGATATTTAGATTCGGAGTCGTGCGTTTTGCGTCTTACACTCTTCCCGTTTGGTGTAAAAGTATCGTCCATGTAATCAAACGGATTATTTTTATTTCTTTTCTCGAAACGTATAATATATCCGGCGTTATATTTATAATATATTCGTTGCGCGTACGCGTGCGTGAGAGAGTTTTCGGTTTACACTTTAAGGTCGAAAAAATATTAAAAGAATATTGTAATCAATTTTCTGATGGAATGAAAAAAAAAATTATATTCCTATAAAAAATAACAATAATCGGCCTTCGCTCGTGAATCAAATAATTGAAAATTACGCACGTCGCGGTGTAAATGTCAATTTCAACGATATAACGGTTAAGTATTTTTCCTCGAAATCGTGGTTAAAATAAAATATAATAAATACGGATATACGATAATATATAATATGATAATATTATATAAATACAGAGAGCGTGATAACTAAAAACCTATTTTTTTCCGAATCGAAAAATTTGTATTTTTTTGTATCACTGAAAAGCCAAATAATGGGTCAATTGATTCCAGCCAATAAAAATTGAAACTATTGAGTTTTGTAATCATAAATAATAAAGTACAATATTGGTAAATAATTACATACGTTTAATTCGAATCCGAATTATTTAAATTACGTTTAAATTTACAATTTTACAGTGACTTTGACCAATACGAAAAGATTTATTTTGAAAGAAAAATATTTTATGGAGTGTTGTACTGCGCTGTAAAATTTCATTTTTGAGAGTTATTCGTCGATTGACTTTTTCATCGACTATGTCATGATTCATGATAATAAATTGCAATAATATTACTATTATTATAAGAGTAGACGCAGCTAATAATAATATTATTATTACTAATAAACTCGTCTAATAATAATTATTATTATACTCGTCTTATCTATGTATAGTCTAAGTCTATGCACTATAGAAAATAATAATTATGTAATTAATAGTTTCATTCATCTACGGTATATACAGCAAACATCTCTCTACTCGGAACGACGTTTTCTTGTGATGTCATTCTCTAGGACGACCTTTAGTTAATGCATAATAATATGAGTTTGCTCTTGTAAAATTGGTAGACGTAAACATATATTGTATTATATTCATTATTCGAATCGAGCGGAGACGTTACGAGTAAGAAACTGGTATATGACCTGAAATTTAAACTCAAACGCACGAATGTTATACAGCGGTTATGACGTTATAATGTGTTCATTTTATCCTAACATTCTCGCGTACTTTAAATACGTAATTTAAAAAAATATTGCTCGTATCGATTTAGTGATATCATCCAGTCGTTTTTTCTTTTGGAAATTATTGTTTCCGTGTAATATTATAAAAACACTACAGTTTTGGCGTTGAAAATCTAACAATTAATACACCTAATGGCTAATAATTATGTTAACTGATGACTGCAGCGAATCGAACGTAGAAAATAATAATATGTAAATAAAATAATAAGGACACTAAACGTACCATCATGATTAAAAGACGTTAAAATGAAAAGTTTCGATAAAATGTATGTTCTTCGCGAAGTTTTACGACGTTTTTGATACCCCGCTCTGACTGAGTGCGAGAAATGGTTGTTTTGGACGTAGTATTTATACGCGTGTGTTTTCTCGGCTCGGATAACGCTCTAAAACGCAGCCCGCGAGCACATTACACGCATCCATTGAAGATAATCGTTTTGTACACGATAATAGTCTTCTATAGTTGAATATTATAACCCTTTATCCTAAAACTAATATCCGTATATACATTTTTAGTTATAATCATAACCGAACCTATTAACTTGACTCAACGCATTTAAATTAAATTGTTATTTTAGACACGACGAAAACAATAATATAACTGCAGCCTGCTATATTATTACGAATAACGAATATTAGTAATATTAATAATTAATTAACAGTTTAATTACCTACATTATTTTTTTTTATAATTATTATTATTATATTATTATTGAAATACAACCAAATTTATATTAAAAAAATTTTAGGTTATATTATAAATATAGTAAATATTATTTTCTTGAATTTAATATGCGATGAATGAATACGGAACTGATAATTTAAAATTTTAGAATCGTTTTCATGATTTTACCAAAGCCCACGACAAAAAATTACTCCAATTAAAATAATTTTAGATTTATTTAATGATAAATAATATTCTGTTTATTATACAATTTTTTTTTTTTTTTTATTATTATTATTAAAAACCATAAAAATACATTACAATTAAAAGATGTCGAAGTCACTTAATTTAATACAATTTGATTATCTTAACGACATTAAATTATATATTGCATATAATACCAACGTGTCTTAAATGCGTACGAATTTCAAATAATTAATGTTGGAGTTTAGCGATAAAAATATTATAAACATATTTTATTATAAATAAAAATTGAGTAACTTTTATTTTATACCAGGTATATTGTTATATTTTTTTAAAAAAAATATTAAAAAACCTCTGGTTTATTTATATATAATATATATTATTAAATATAAAAACAATCGCTTAATACGATAAAAAAAGATTTAATATATGTAGGTATATTATAAAATTTAAAAGTTCTGCACCGCAGGGAACCACAAACACAATTTTTTCCGAGCTATCTCGATCTGTGTGATGTCAAACTTGGGATATTGTCGCATTTAAATGAGTAATAAAAGTCACAAACACGACGATGGCCGCACGATACCAAAAAATGTAAGAAACTCTACGGAATGATGTCACTTTAAAAAACTTTAACCTTTTCCGAGATATTTCGAAAATAATAACGAAACTTGTTAATAATATTATAATACGTTAATTTATTATTTATAACGTCACGGCGTTTATAAAAATAGACGATCCGTGGTTTCGTATTTTTTTTTTTTTTTTTTTTTTATATAATATACAATCATATTATAAATGAGATTATTAAAAAAATCCCAAACCTCGTCAATATGAAACGAAATTATTTCTAAAAACTTTGTCAGATAATGGAAAACAATACGATCGTATTTTTATTTGTGTTATACGGTATACAAATGGACGTCTAAAAATATATTTTAAGAAGATATATTTTATAGAAAACAGTCCGATGGTTTCCAACATATTATGACTTCACAATTTCGTACGATGCGTTCGAAACGTATTGTAAGTAATCGGTCACTTATTTTGTAAGTTTATTTTGTAAGTCATATATATATATATATATATATAACTCATATACGTTATATATATGTTTTCCATAATCTTTGATTGAGGTCAATATATACATATACGAAAGCATATATAATATTATATACGCGAAATTGTTGGCCGTAAATCTTTTGATAGTACATATTTCACCGAAATGATTTATGAAGTACTTTGTTGTACATAATATATATATTTGTATATATGTAGGTACATAATATCGGTATCTGGTAATAATGATGATAATGTGTACGTGGAGTCTTACCTTGTACGTGCCAAGATTGTTGACTACGCATGGAAGAGAAGCGTCCCTTCCCAGAGACACGGTAACGTTCGGTATGGGCTCCGCGAAATTCGGATCGTCCGTTAACACTGAAAAACAAAAAGGGAATTAAACACATTGTTAAGAAGTTATAAAAAATAAATAAAATAACAAAAAACCAAAAAAATTCCCAGAATTACAAAGATTCGATCGTTTTTTTTTTTTTGCTCCAGATCGAAATCTGCAGAGTATACCGCCGATACTTAACAGAATGGTTTTATATGAGGTAGTTATATAGTGTGTAAACGACACGATAATACCGTATAGGTAATATTATTATTACGATTTTTTTATCGTTCCTGAAAATGTCGTATTCGGTGTAGTTACAAAAACTAAAGAAATACACATAATAATACGCGTCTCTATAATATTGTTATCTAGCTTTTAATTTTTGATAAAATTATAATATATTATATAACCTCAGGCGGAATCACGACGTATTTATTTATTTTCTCTACAGTTATTTTAATAATACAATAATATACAAACGATGATTTATTATTTATTTGCTCGTAAAACACGCAGATGTTAAATTAGTGTTATGGAATAATAATAAAAAATAAAAAAACACCAAGTCCATTCCCCGTCGTGTGATGTGTATTATTATTATTATTATTATTATTATTATTATTATTATTATTTATTCTTATTATTATACCTACACTTGTAATACTACTTGTAAATAATAAATTACGGTTTACACATTCGATATTCATAAAATGTCGATATTTATTGGAAAAAATATTCTTATTTTAGAATATAAAACTATACATCGGAAAACCCTCGAGTCTTTTATTTTTATTTATTTTTTTTTTAAACAAAAACCTAGATAACAAAAAATCACCAACGTGTTATTATAACGTAAAGAAAAAAAAAACTGTAATGTTGTTGATGACGTCAAACGTTGAAATTCTATAGATTGCGCGTACCGCGTACGTATTAATTATTATAATATACACCCACATGTTATTGTTTCTGTTCAATCGTATGTCGGGTACATAAATAATTTTTAAAACGTGCATTATATAGTTAAGTGTCAACGCGGATTTAAAATAAATTGATTAAAAAAAAAAAAAAAATTGTTTTTTATACCTTAACCATAATTATACACATCCAAATATAATAATCGTATTAAATTTGAAACGACAACAGAATACATTTTTAATTCTATAATATTCTACTCACAATATATAACTCAATTATTTATTCTTTTGATGCCTGTTATATAAATAATAAATGTTATGTAAATAAATATAAATAAAAATAAAATAAAAAATTATTGATAATTAAAAAATTAAGACCACTTAACATAACCCAACATGATTCTCACATTATTCGAGAAATTCATTTATAAATATTTATCAGCAAAAAGTGCGAAGAAATTTTAATTTTTACCACCATGTGGAATAACAAAACAAGAAATTCGTTTCAAAGGAATATAAAGATGGAAACATAATCTAAACACTATAATAAATAATAAAAATATTATTTTTATAATAAATTCGGTAAATAAATCATTGATTTAATCAAACTTTCTTTATAATAATATATAAAAGAATAAATATTTTTTGCATCGTAACTTAATACTTTTAATTTTAATTTTAATTTTTTTTTTTACTAAATCGCGAATTAAATTATGATTCCCGTTGATATATTAATAATTATTTACCAAACTTAGTATTACGATTTTATTATTTGTTTTCAAAATATTATATTCGTTTTGTGTCGTAGAATTTTTTTTCATTTTATCAAATATCAAATATATTATGATATTATTATCATATTATATTATTATATTTTTACCCTAGTGATTTTTTGAATTTAACAAAAAAATAGAAAAACACACCATGCTTCCTATACTCGCTCGACCTATATACAGAAAAGGCATCATGAAATACATAATATTCCATAACGTCGTCGTATGCCTACACTCGGAATGTCCCCTGCACGACGTTGCCTCTCGTGTAATGTATACAGTAAAACAATTTCATCTCGTGGTACTTTTATTATTCGTGTGCTCGTGCGTGAAGTGGCCGAAAATTTGATATTATATACCTACCTACCTACCTACCTACGTCGAGTTTTTGGCGGTATACAGACGAAATGAGGGTGGTTCACGTGCACCCGGCCAAAGTGTATATAATATCGTATAATATACATCCGACAGAAGGACGAACGCGTGGCGAATTCACCTTTATATACCCAATACCCGGTCTCCGGTTACACGGGTGCGCGCAGAAATGTCGTCAAAAGCAGCCGGTCCACGAGCCGTCCTCCCCAGCGATCCACTCGCCAGATCCTCGTTGCCGGCTTGCAATGACAACTGCCGAGTTCGCATTAATCATAATATAAATATATACATAATATTATTATACGTGTGTGTATGTGTGTGTGTGTGTTTACGCGAGTTTTACGGACTTTATTATTACGAACGAATAATTGCGAATTTGCGCCGTCGACTCGCGTTTGTCCTTCTCTATGCCTCGTCGCGGGGGCAAGTATTTTTCAAGTGGCAGATTGATAGTCGAAACTTATATCTCTCGAAAATTATTTTTTAATTTCTTTTTAATTATGACGTCACTTTTACGTTGTTGTTGTTGTTTGTTTGTTTTATTATATTAATTTTACATCGTTTTATTGTTTATTCACTGGAGAATTCGCAATAATTAAGTGGCATTTTGTTTTTTGTTTTTTTTTTTTTGTTAATATAATCGATTTTTAAAAATTATTAAATTTTTTACTATAGATAATATACACAATATGTTTAAAAAAAATTAAAAATTATTCTGATCAACGTTCAGTCAAAAATATCGATAATAATAAATATCATTATTAGCGATTTTATATTTTATGCGTTTAATGATAACATTTTATTTATATTTAGTCTTAAAAATCAAAGTAATAGTTTCAAATTTCTGTATAGAAAAAAATTAAAAATATCAATGTGAATATTAAATAAAATTATAAAATCTCTATAACGTTTTATATTATTTCCTAAGTGTTATCGTAAATTGAAGTTATAATTCCATTGAATTTTACCATATTTCTGTTATTTTCTGGTAGTCTACTGTGAAATTTAAATAAAATACCAATTAGAGAAAACTTTCTATAGAATTCATACCCTATTTCTGATAATCGAATCATTGTTTCTATTCAAAAAAGTGAAAACTGTATTCAATTATATTATAAAAAAATAAATAATAATAATAAAAATAATAATAAATAATAAAATCACTGTAAAGCAAATAAATTCCAGGCATAATTAAAAATTGAAAACTTTAGATAAAATAGTTCTTATTATTTTTAATCACAATTAAATAATGACCCGAATAGTACATATAAATTTCTAAAATATAATAAAACCCATGTAGGTATATAATAATAAATTTGACGAGCGAAACATATCATATAATTTTATATTATGTTTAATATAAAACATTAAAATAGCAAAAAGTTTATGTGTAGTGGAATATTTAACATTACCGCACTGGATGATCAAATATTAATCGGAACTAACATCATATTATATTTAAAGAGGAAGATAGTAAGGATAAAAAAGTCACGATCACTTACATTATGAGGATTAACTTTGAAATTAATTTGGCTCGATAAAAAAAAAAGATCATCAACTATATTATTTAAGAACCTGTATAAAAATAAAACTTAGAAGTTTTTTTTTCGTTCCTATTTTTTTTATTTAATTTTTTTTTTTTTTTTTTTGAGTTTCGTTACTTTTTAAGTTTATGATATGATAATATCGCATATTTACATAAAAAATTAAGACGAGATCTATTCACGTTAATATGTTATATATAAAACGTATATGATTAATATAAAAAAAAAAACTTTTAATTTAAGTAATAATACGAGTATAAGAATTAAATATTAAATATAAAATTACATACCTTAAAACCCAAAACTGTCAATTTTATCAAACATTATTCTACTTAAAACGAGAATTTTACAAAACATTCAAAGTTCTATATTTTTTTTTTAGTTAAGTTTAGTTCTTTTAGTTTTAGTATTTTAATTAACGTAACGGTTTCAAAATTGTATCACACACATATATATATATATATATATTTATATATAGTATTTACCCAATAAAACTGTCAAGTCTCTAAGTTTAAAATTGCCTGAGTTATCGTGAAATATTAAAAACGAATTCGTCAAAATTTCAGTTTTCGTGAAAATTGCCGTTTTTTTATCATTTTTTGGCCATTTTTTTCTATCACATAGGGTAAATTTTGAAAAATTCGAAAAATGGTCTAAAATAAGTATACTAACTACATACACTTTCCAACCGGAAACATATTGAATCAATAATGTAATTATAATTTCAATGGTCGATGTCTGAAAAATTATTCTGTACATAGAATAGTTCTTTATTGCTTATGTTAATATCAGATACAATTTGAAGTAGAATGTAATATAGATTAATATAACAATGTATTAAAACTATTTTTATACAAAAACGACATAATAAAATTTCTTTAAAATGAAATAAACTAAAGGATAATTATTTCAAATTAAAAAAAAAGAAAATGGTTTTTCTAACGTTGAAAATTATTTCATTAATGCAGATTTTTATTTTGCTGACCGTGTAAATACCGAACAATAATATTAAAATTAATTACGGTATATTTCAGACGGTATTATTATCAAAATGAAATTCTGGCCGGCATAATGTGAATATTAAAACAATAATTATTATAATATTTTACTTTAATACAAAAAAAAAACCGAATTTTTAAATCTTGTCTGTACGTTTAACGTTCTTTAAATAAAAAAAAAAAAACTCTTTGTCATTATTTTATTTTAAGTGTTAAAATGTTTCTGCTCTGAGGTTATAGGTTAGACGTGCGTCAAATATATTATCTAAAAAAATATAATAAAATAATGTCGAAAACCTTATACTCGTAATATAATATTATGTGCATTTATCTTGGACAAATAAAATAAAAAAAAATAAAAATAAAAAATTCTATACGTGTACTTACATTTTATTATTTAAAATTCGCATGTTTTATCAATATAATAATAATAATAATAATAATAATAATAATAATAATAAAATAATAATAATAATAATAATAATAATAATAATAATAATAATAATAATAATAATAATAATAATAATAATAATAATAATAATAATAATAATAATAATAATAATAATAATAATAATAATAATAATAATAATAATAATATATAATCGTGTCCTTAAGGCCAACGGAATTCTCGCTAACACAATATTGTATTATTTATAGATATTTCGTATATGACACACCTATAATTTGTGAAACGAGTGAATTTTGACGGCACACGTCTTTCTACACATGATAACACGTCATAATATGTAATATTATGGAATATTTTTGTCTGTTACGTTTGACGTTTCTATTGTATAAAATTATATTGAAAACATTATTCCAGATTTTTTATTTTTAAGCACACAATAATAGTTATATAGGTTCGTAAAACCGTAAATAAAAGTGGCGTTAATAATATATATATATATAAACCACGTAGGAGTCGACCTATATCGTGTGAAGTCTTTTGACGCGCGCTTAAGACGGACGAATCGTTATATGTATTATTATCGTGATATTTAAAAAAAAAAAAAAAAATTCAATCCGATTTATCGCCAATTTCGGAAATATTAAATATTGTAGCAATTTCGTTTGATCTACGTAAGTACAGTCAGAATACGATGAATTAATTTTTCTCATTATTGCTAAAAAACGGCCGCATAACGTAGTTTTGTCGATTTCAATTTATCGATTATTTAATATATAGAAAATTGTCCTTGCCAAATTTTTCTATTCGCCTTCGACTCCAAATTTTTATGCCCATATAGTCTATACTTTATAATATAGTTAGGCGGAGGTCAAATTTATTCTAATGCTCACATTCTTTTTTATTTATCACACGTTGCAAAATAAAAATAAAAAGTTTTTTAATTTGTAATATTGTATTAAATATGAATACGGTCAGTTCAAAGTGTGCGTTTCTATGAAAATTTTAATAAAAATACTACATTAAAATGATATTTGTATAGAATAACAATAGGACTAAAAGGATATATTGCATTTTTGTTCTCGGAAAAGGTGAAGGGTATCTTTGTCATAATATTATTGTTATATTGTAATATTCAACCCCGAGTTCGATGGTTTTTAGTCCTGTACAGGTTACTTATAAATAGAAAATTATTCTTATTATCTTCATTCCAAAGTTGAATTTTCTTCGAATTCCTATACACATACCTAGAAAAAAAATAATACCAACATATTATTATAAATTGTTTTCTATTTATTTTATTCGAATATTGTTAATATAAAAATTAATAAATCGTGTTATACAATTATTATATATTAATAATGTTAAGTGACAATATTATTAAAATTAATAAAAAAATATAAACATTATTTCTCGTATGTTTAGAATTTAAAATACTGTTGTAAATTATCAGGTCTGAAAAAGTATTGTACACGAATTTTATTTGCATAATGTTTGGTGGAAAAATTATGAGAAATTTTTTAAACCAAATCTTAATAAAAAAAATTAAAATCTATTGATTTACCAACGAGTTAGTTGGATAAAACATTACGTAAACGAAATTATTAAATTTTTTTTTTTTTTTGGTTTTTATTTATAATATTACTGCACGAATTTGTATACCTACTCGTACGAGGCGTTTGCCTGAATAAAGAATGGTATTATTTTTCCATTTGATTATTATTTTATATCTCAAAAGGAAAACGTACACAACGCACTAAGATATCGAGATAGATATTATAGTCGAGTGAATACTAGTAGTAAAGTTTATATTTTTATTACGCGTATGTGTGTGTACCTTAAAGAAACGAGAATCGTGGAAAATTAATATGATATAATCGAAAAATGTTATCTTAGTTATCGAAGTATCTTTTTTTTTTTTTATGTACACGTAGAAAAAGAAGCTGAAAAAAAAAACATTCTCTGTTTTATTATTTTATTCTTTTCGTATAGTTGAGAAAGGTCAATTTCCTGAAAATAGATTCGTATACTGCAATATAATAGAGCGAGAGTGTATTATGAGGAATCGAGGAGACTCGAGGAAACGAATACCGTCGAACAATGTCAGATATAGTAGGGAACGTCGCAATATCATTTCGATTAAAATTTCTTCAACCTTCGTCCCTTCGTTGTCATCGTCCGATATTAAATATTAAATGTAAGTATATTATTATATTTGTTTTTGCCTTGGTGCGTTATATCGGCGAGAAAACGATAAAACGATTCAACCGTATATTATAATATTATTGTATTCACGATTCTGTTTTAAATCAGATCCGCGAAACGATAGACGTGTTTTATATTTTTATTATCATAACTCGAGACTTACTACAATATTATTATATTATATACGCGTATATGGTTATTAATAGAGACGCCTGAACCGTTCGTCTTCGGCAAAATAATACTACGTGCACATCTACGATCGAAATATTATATTTTTGCGACTTTTATGTCTATAGGTAGGCATACCTCTGTGTTCTGTCGTAGTATAAAATAATACAGTATAAAAATATTATCGGTCGAGTGTGGAATTATGTTATTTTCCATATATTCGGTAAAATATAAAAATATATCTTTGTATTTTTATTTTATACGTCGTACGCGTCGTGACTCGTGAGTCGACTGCGAGACTACACAGTAACATACGAATAATATAATATAATATTTCGTACCAGGATTATCTCTGTTTTTTTACAAAAAAAATTTTCTTTTTTTTTCTTGTTTTTTCTACGTCGTAATTATTAAAAAAATTGCAAAAATTTAAATTAATCCAGTATTTTTATGCATAATTTTTCCTACGACTTCGGCCTTATACCTCGCGTATTCTTATTATTATATTCGCGTGGGTATTTATAACAGTATATTTTATTTTTTTTATTTTTATTTGACGATATTACGATTTTACATTTTTATGCGGTGTAATCGAATAATTTCGATTATTTGAGATCGACTACGCGAAATAATATTATTATGCATGGGAAAAGTTTTCACGATGACGTGATTTTACTCACCACGCGCGCGTGTACCGCGAAATAGTTATAATTACGTAAATTAATACGTAGGAAACTGCCATGCCAGCGAGATATTATAGATTTCGCCGTGGAAAACTTGCCGGTTGTTTTGACGGAGAATATTATAATATTATGTTATGCGCCAAAAATAATAACTATAATATATAGAATATTATTATTATTATTATTATTATTATTATTATTATTATTATTATTATACACTTCGCGGGGAAGAAGTCGGCTGAGATAACATATTCAACACGTCATGACGAAGTCACGAAAATTCCAATTTAGTTATAATAATGATAATAATAATAATAATAATACATTACCGCATCTACGAAACGACAACAATAAATTCGTGTTGGAGAATAATAATTTCGTTTGATTAATGTTTTATTTGTCCATACGACAAGAAGGACGCGACAACGTCTAATTGAACCGCGTTTTGATTGTCGTTTCGGCATATCAATTCAAATAATAATATTATAATAATACGAGTCGTAATCCGTATTGAACGTGAATTTAATTAGTAAAAGTGATTACAATCACATTTTCGCGGCTATGTCTATAGAAGACGAGAACGACGAATATTGCACTTGTCGAATTATTTTGTATTTACACATTTACGCACAATACTATAACAATTATTATACATAATATTATTAATGCGGTTTTGATTTTATAACTCTATATTATCGATTTTATTTCATTTTAAATTATAAATAATATTTATGCAGGTCATCTCGTACTCGCTTCGTAACAATTATTTTTAAATATTTTCACCGCTATAATATCATAATGTGATTGCATAATATAATGGTAGGTAATAGATAATGGACATTACTTGAAAATATTTTTTGTTAAAAATGAAAAAAATTTTCAAAATTTCAAAATAATAAAATATATAATATTAAAAGTTATCGTTTTTCTATTACGGCTCGTCTATATAAAATATATAATATATACTTATATATATATTATGATATAAAAAAACGAATAATATTTAAAATTTTATTAAATGTCCATCAAAACACATCGTATAAATAATATATTATTAGAAAAACTTTTTATAAATATTCAAATACCTACCATTCGTCCTAGGCATTATTATATAAATATTTAAACTATATATGTAAACAAAGTATATATAAAGATAAAATTATATAATGCTCCCATAAGAAGTTAATGCAGAATTCATATAATTCATAATTAAAATAAAAATAAAATGTACATTTTTGAAGTTCAAAAAACATATTATTATTAAAAAAATTCAAACAATTTTTTTTTAAATATAAATCAATATAATAATGTGTTTTTTATTTATATCGTTAAAATAATTTTCAATCGTTCTTGATACGTATTTTTAATTTATTTTGTATCCGAACAGAATTTCATAAATAAAAAAAAAAAATGTCTACTATGAAAAGAATCGTTTAAATACTGCTTTATTGTATAATAATATTACTATCGAGGCGATCGTTTCTTTCAAAAAAAAAAAAAAAATCGAATACGAAGAGTCGACTTAATATTATTATTATTATTAAATATTATTGCGCGATCCCTGATGGTGAATAGACGTCGAAATGACGGAAGATCGAAAAAAAAACAAAAATAAAATAAATAAATAGGAATTTACCCGGCGTGTATCTTTTATGGAAATGCTCGTTGTCCGCAATATTATGAGAATCGTGAACGTTGGAAATAAAAAAATAAAAATGTCGATCCTATTAAAGTTCCTCCTCGCGTCAAGTGAAAAATATTTAGTGAACGCAATATTATTATCGTGCAGAAATTGGCATCACGAGCGCACATCTTATATCGTAAAATAAATTACGCGAACCAAGTGTTTCGGGCTCGGACCCGTTTCCGACCGCTGACCGTCTGTCCCGAAAACACTTTCGCCCAGGGATGCCCAGGGTGCTCGGAGAAACCGCAGGGTGGAAAAAAAAATTGAAATTGAAATAGAACTCTTTTCTCGTTTTACGGTCCGAGGCGAATACGCGGAAAAATATTATGTAGGCATACCCGTAAAATATAAAGAGATACTTTATTTTTTTTTTTTTTTTTTTATATATCATCCGCCCGTAACAGGTAATAGAATAAAAGTCACATCCCGTTTAAATATAATAACAATATAATATATCTTTATATGATATTATTTTATACTTTCGTTCTTGTTGCGCGGTCGATCCCTCGACTGTGCGAACCGTCCGTGACCCTTTGTGTTTTATCGGCAAATTTTGCAATTTCCAATGTTCATCCCTATATATTTTCATTATATGTATTATATTATACGAGTCTTATGTTTTTCTGTCATTCCGGCATTTGTGCGACAGATTCCTCTGTATAAAAACGATTACGTTTCCTCGCTCCTCGTGACGTTTGTACAAGCCGATTTCGTTGAAATGTGTATTATATATAGGGAAACAAACGAATTATATTTTTCATATCGTGCCCGTCAGAGAAAAAAAAATTCTATTTTTATATAAATTATTATAACATATTATTGTTGACAGTGTCTTCGTTGGTTTTATTTTTTTATTTTTTATCAAGTCGGACTTTTCAGAAACGTAATATTAATAGTTTAATTATAGTGATCAAATTAATAATTTTTCGACTGTTTCCAAAACGTGTGTTCTATTTTCTATAATACGTAAACATTTTTTCTAAATTTAATTCAACGAAATTCTAAATATTTATAATTTATTTATACATAATAATACGGCTATCCAGAACATAATACAATATTATTATTATCAATACAGCCTAGATACGGTTGAAAATAATAATAGTAATAAAAAAAAAAGAAACGTTTCGTTGCAGTTTTAATCGATTCCTAGGGCGAAACCTTATTATTCCATTTTTTTAGTCTATTCTCGCCCCATATAAAACGAAGAGTTTATAACCGATTTTGGTAAGTAATTCGCGTAAGAGATCGAAAAATTCAATTAATACGAAATTATTTAGAAAAAAAAAATCAATGAAATATTTATTATTATAATTTATATTAGGTATTATTATTATATTCAAATAACATCGATCGCGCTCGGTCGTGAGGGATAATTTCTTTGCGGGTCACACACGACGAACGGACTGAAATCGTAATAATTATATCATTCAAAAACGCCCGTCCGTCGGTCGCCGCGAATGGAAAATTCGATATTTTCCGTACATAATTTTCACAAAAAAAAAAAAAAAAAAAAAAAAAAAATAGAAAAAAAAAGAAAGAAAGAAAAGAATAACGAACGTCGCATTTTAAAAATATATTACAACGTCAATATTATTGTTGATTGCCGACGCGTATAAAAATATGTCATCCGAGAGATAATTTTTTTTTCTCTTCCGTATTGTTCAAACTTTAAAATATACAATAACGATGAATATTATTCAGGTACGCCTTACGCTTTTCAAACCGTCTTTCCACCGTATTGTGACGATAATAATAATATTGCTGCAGTATTGCTATTCGTGTCACAACAAGAACGGCAGAAGTGACACACATACAACACATAATAATACACCTAAGACCTAACCATTATTTTAGTTTTATCTTAATATCAATAAGTGTTGTCATACTCAGTGTTTACTTATATTGTTATAATGTTAATAATAATATTAATAAAACATTCGGGAAGAAGCGAGATATTTTTTTTTTATGTAATTTCTGTCCAAGTATTCGTTTTTCCAATGCAACGAATATTTAAGGCAATTACTTCGTCTTAGTGGTCGTTTCCATAATCCGATCGAGAACTACGCACAAAAAAATCACGAAAATTCTAGGTATTCTATTGTTCTACTATAGGTACTAATTGTGATGTCCGATTTCGTTTTATCCATGATGGTACGCGTAATATTGCCATGATTGATTAATGATGTTATTTTTGATTTTTGACCTTACACAGTTATATATAATTCAATAAACGACCTTGACCCAGTCGACTTAATTTTCACGTCAATACGAATATACGAATGATGTTCGAGCACTTTTATATTGTTTAAAACAATGTTCGATATTTTTTGAAGACAAAAAACAATTCTCGGGTAAAGTTCTCGGGCGATTTTCGTTTGCCTGCATGGTAAATATTTTGTTGAGTTGTTGTCTGTTTTCCACCTGTCTATAATAGCGATGGCAGCGACAGAGAGGGAAAACGCGAGCTTAAGTGATTGACGTTGAATTAGGAATGTAAAAAAAAAAAATCGCTCAGGAATAACAAGAATGGAAAAAAGAATTTTTGAAGGGTATAGAAAAGAAAGAAAAAAATCGACAGATAGAGAGAAAGAGAAGGAGAGAGACAGCAAGAAAAGGAGGATGGAAATATTGCTGACAACGGTGGAAACTATTGAACAGTCAAAATTTGTATAAATAAGTAAAAGAGTAAAATAAAAAAAAATAAAAAAAATAAAAATACACGAAGAATGTTGATTTTTGGGAATCCGCTACCCCTTTACTACCCTCCTCCGATAAAATACCTTCGAGGGGTATGTATAAAAATATATAAGCCCGAATTATTTATTAGGTGTGTGTCGTGACGGGGCTCTTTTCGCGTTGGTTGTCCAAATTCCCACGGACGCTTTATGTGTGCGCGCGTACTATAGTTTGGACCCTTCTCGACGATCGCGAAGAAACAATAACAAAACGCCGTTCCGTTCTAGTTTACTGTTACGTTTTTTCGTGTTATACAATATTATTGTACTGACCTAACTGTTGGCCATCACTATACATAATATAAAATAATATTATTATTATGGCGATCGATATTAATATATTATCGTTATTTCATAATAATAATCGTGAATTTTCCAGATGATAAAATTTCTAAACGTTATATTCGGTTTAGATTTATTAAAATAACATACCGATTAACAATGTTTTTTTGTGTGTGTGTGTGTTTTTTTTGTTTATTAGATTTTCAAAATCCTTACCCTGGTGGCTGAGGCTATCTCAATTCACACCGAATGTTTAATTTTTAAAAATTGATAATAATATTATAACACAATGAAGGCATCGTGTCATTCTGATCTGCAATCTATGTCATTTGCGTAGAATATAATAATGTTTATATTTTATGTTAAGGTGTATACCTGCAAATACAATATTGCTATTTTTACAAAATGAATTGATCGTTTTTTTTATTCTCGTTGTATAACGCAATATCTAAGCAATCCCCTTTCAAAGCACATAACAACATAAATTTCATAAAAAAAAACAATATATTAATAATTAAAACAATGTAAATGAACAAAATAAAAGTTAAACACAAGTTGTGTTAAAAAAATATTATTATAATTTAAATGACGAAGAGATGAATATCATTTAAATATATTCACATTATTTTCATATTCAAATACTAAAAGTTCATTTACAGCTATTTTATTCTGTAAAATGCCATTTAGTTGTACGTTGAAATCAAATTCAATTTTCTGTAAATACATATTATTATTGTTAAGTTATTTTTTTAACGGAATAAATTATAATTTGTACCGTTCGATTCGTTAAAGCGAGTTGTATAATGTTTATGGACAAAACTAAAGAATTGTATTTATATTTGAATAACTAATTAGTTATCTATTATTTTCGTTATAAATACAATAATATTGTAATTCCTTTTAAATATTATTTAAACGCTATCACGTTTGAACGGTGTACACAATTTAAGAAAATAAAATTAATTGTTATCATATGCATATCGTTGGTTATTACGGATTACTTATTTGATTGCGATTTGTTGATTATTTTTTAATTTTTTACTTTTTATAAAAGACCAAACATAATCATTAAATTTTTCTCGAAAGTTATAGATTAAATATTATTATATCGTTTATAAAAATAATAAATTTATAATATTTTCAAATCGATGTGTTTGAAATTTGAAATTAGTATAAAACTTGAGTGATATTAAAAAAAAAAAAAAAACATGAAATGACATACATGAACAATACAAATTTCATTCAGTGGCATTATGTAAAAATAAATTGTATAAAATTAAATATTTTATAATTATATGAAGGTACCTGCTATAAGTTGAGACTTCGCGAATTTATTATAGAATATAAGCTCAAAAGCTATTAAAACGTACCAACTGAATATATTATAATATTATTACTGTAAATAAAAATTATCTCAACACATTGCATGTAAATAATCTTAAATTTTTTTGAATTTTGATCAATGTTCGTTTTTTTTTTAAAAAAAAATAATTGATTCATTAAATAAATATTTAATCCTTCAGTTGAATTGATTATTGTTCAGATACGACGAAATAAAATAATTTTGTTGTAAAACGAATACGATATAATATTATAGAACATAGAAGTGCACTCGATGCTTTATATTGTTCACGAATAAATTTTAATTATCTTGTTAGATATTATTTAGTTTAATAATAGGAAATAATAATAATAATAAATAATAATCAAAAAAAGAGAAAAGTATTAAATATTTGTATAGCATATTTTTGTATTATTTTTGAAATGTTAATTTCACGTAAATTCTCGGTTGATCAATTCCGTAGTTTTTTATTACAATATTTTGCTCGTTCAAAGTGTAATTTATCATAATGTGTATAGTATAATGTTTTAAATAAATTAGTTCATTTATGTGTGCTTGTGTTTGCACGTTCAGTTTATTTGTCTACTCGAAAACATAAATATTATTAATCAATATTATTTTACTTTGAAAATAGTATTATTATTTGTTTTAGATAAAATAAATGAATATATTTTAATATTATAATACAAATACAGTCGTTATTGGATTAACGAATATTATGAGTCTATCGATTAATAATTTCACGTAAAATATAATAATATAAAAAGTTAGGTACCGTAAAATAATAGCCGTTTGGATAATAATTAGTGTGATTAAATCGTGTCAGTTTAGCGTCGGAAAATATATAAATCAAATTATATTAAATTGCATTTACTGATTCCGATCGTTTATGTGGTAACGATATTATGGTTAATTGGTTATACGATACGGTAATTGTATTCATTCACGAGCGATTTTTTAAAAATATGTACGCGTGGTTTTTTTTTATATAACATATCGTTTTAAACGTTATTTAGAATATTATAATTTTGTACGAATCGAGTGACAGATTTCGATTAAACGAATAATCCGCGAGATAATAATTAAACCATGCGGTTTTTAACAAAACAAATTTAAATAATTTGTCGATACAATTTTGTCCGGTTAATACAAAAGCTTCAAAATTATCATACAAATGTGTCCTGTCGAACGAATACTTATATCATAATATTAATAATATTATAAAACCAGCATCAATTATAATAAAACAATTTAATATTTTTTCCGTCAGCTGAGATATTTTTGTTTTGTTTTTAGAATAGATACGAAATATCAAATTGTTATTGTCGGCATATAAAATTTATATAGGTTACAATTTTTTTTTCGTTATTAATTAGGAAATATATTCATTATCAGACCAATGTAGCGCGGTCACTGCGTGGTTTTGATCAATATTTTTAAATTTTTTTTGAAACAATGGTTTCAACTGCAATCTGACCCTATTGCCTGTTGATTTATTATCGGTCGGTAATGAGTATATACATACCACAAACGGGAAACGGTAACCTATACCGGGAGGGAATATTGCCATCAATAATAATATTATGGTAATAGGCAAGTAATATTATTATTTATTTTATTTATTTATTTTTTTTTAAGAGCTGTAATAGAGCACAACAATCGTACGTGGTGTAATTCGGTAACGAGGAAACCGAGAGACGTATTCACGGCAACAGACGAAGTCTGACAGATTCACAGGCTCCCGTTGAAAAGGGTCACCGGACCGTCAAATTCCACTCTTCCTACCATTCTGTCCGCCTATCTTCTTGTGCACAATAATAATTATTATTCGTCTAAACGCTTACGTTTGAACGACCCGACCTGGATGTTGTTGAGTTTTTTTCATTTCGTTTCGTTAAATCGGGTATAATAACTCCGGTGTCGTGTGGGTATATAATTGTATATAGGGATGACGGGGGTACGGTTAGAAAAAAAAAAACGACCTTCAAATAAATAAATACGAATTTTACGACGTCTCTTGTCCGAACACGACCCTCGTCCGAAAGTTGCGAATTATTAAAACTGCATTCGTTCGTTTGTAAACCGGGAAATGTCGTGTGACTCGCGATTTTGATCCGGTCAACCTGTGAAAATGATGCAAGAAAACAATGTATACCTATCTAATAATAATATTTTTCGTCTATAGGGCGGGATAGATATAAAACAAACGGGGGGAGGGGAAATCGAGATTATTACGACGGAATGAATACAATTTATATTATAATTATAATAAAAAATACCGTCGAAGTGTAATCGATATTTGCACAAAAAAACGTTATCGTCGACAATTTTACCGCAATGTATGCGCGTGTACATAATATGAGTACTTACCTATATATTATTATTATTCGCGTTTTGTTGTGGTGTATCGTAGCAAACCTCAAGAGGGGAGATTCGTCCTCACTTACTCCCCTCTGTCAACGTACCTGGGACATGGCGTTAAAGTTTTTTACGCTCAGCACATTATCGTTCAGCCGTGTTTGTTTGGATTCTGGGAGAACGCGAGCCACTCAGTACTCGAGAAACAAAACGCCGTGTACTTATAATATAATTTCCATATGTGCCCAACACTCGAAAACTCTGTTGTCTCGAAACGTGTTAATTTTTTGGTTTTTGTGTCAGTGTTTTTTTTTTTTTTTTAACCTTCATTCGATCTTTCATAATAAAATATAACTATGCACGTTACTACTTTACAAGCTAGTGTTATCGCATTATCCAAATAATACACGTTTTGCGCGGGTTCGCGTTTACGCGGGAGATAACGAACTTATAACCTCAAATAACACTATCGACCTCTATGATAAATACCGCGTGTAAAATTAAATATTCTCGATTTCGGAAAATATTAGTACTGAGCTATCTATTACACGTGTAATATAACGCGTTCTATTATGTATGTTGTTGGTAATGGACGATCAAATTAAATAAATTATAATGCTTATTATTTGTACCTTACCAGTCACTCACCGTTGCATTCAAGACGCGATAATAACACAGGTAACATTATTGTGGGTGTGACGTGTGAAATTTAGACATAAACATATTATTGTTAGTTTGATAATTTCACGTCTAATAGTTATTGTCATAAAACAAAGAAATTTAAATGTAATATTCAATAAATATAATTACAAATGTTACGGCGTAGAAAACGTGATAATTCAATAATAAAAAGAGGAGCTTTTTAACTAATACTGCAGTGAAAGAGATACAGATATAAGGAGCATGGCGTTGAATTTCGATTAAAATATGAATCCAATGATAAATCATCGCATTCAAAAATATTGAGAAATAATAAGGAGAATCCAAATAAAGTATCTTATATTTTCGATTACACTAAAAATATCAAGTTACAGCTTTACAACAAATTGAGACTTATTATAACTTAAAATTGCCAATTTCATCAAATATAATAGAGATAAAAAAAAAAAAAAAAACAGGAATTTAGGAAATATTCAAAACTCTATATTTTCTCCAAAAACTAACGTAACCGTTCCAAGCCTCTAAGTTCAAAATTGCTTGAGTAATCGTGAAATATTGAAATCAAATTCTTTTCGAGATTTCAGTTTTCGTAAAAAATGTTGCAATTTCGTTATTTTTTCGTAGTTTTTCCTATTGCATATAGGATCAATTTTGAGAAATTCGAAAAATAACCTAAATGAAATACCAACTACGTCCACTTTTTTGCCGGAAAGGTTAGGTGTCTTCAGACATAAATAAAAGCAAGACACATCATGGTAAAAGTAAAACCAATACATTCTTCGTTTCGCTTAGAATCTAAAATAATAATATTATGTTGTCGTTTCAACGATGACCGAATAATCGATCGTCTCTCGTTGTATGCGTTCGTTTGTTTTGTCTAGTTAGGTATATATTTTTTTTTTATATATATTTTCTCTCGTACATCCCATCAGAAATACGCTTGTAAATTATAATAATAATATATTATATTGAAAATACGAGACGTTCGCTGTTATCCGATTTATCGGAAATTTGCGGAAATTCGTTACACTGTACACAGCACATAATGTATACGACGATTTTATGTATTCCGACAGCGTATATTATCATTTCGTGAAGCGCCAGAACGCTCCTTTTGTAGTCTTCGTGGAAATAGGTTGGTTTTTGGTTTTTGAGCACTCGTGTAAATATTATATCACTCGTACGTAGCCGTCAAAGAGTATTTTACCGGTTATAGGAATTTTCACCCCTCCGAACCGACTATATTATTGTAATATATAATAACATTTTTATACGTATACACGGTACGGAAACGGATGTGAAGACTCGCGAGATTGAATAGGCAATTCGTTTGGGGGCGAGAATATAAGAGGGTGCGGATTACTTTCTATGAAAACGAGAAACTCGCGAAGTAAAGAAGAAAAAAAAAATGATGAAACTACAAACATCGATTTACCCGTATAAAACGACGACTTATCACCGCGTGTAACATTAATATTATCAGTGTACCAACAGACAATTCTCATTAAACTCTCCACAATGGTTTTTTGTTGCGGACAACCAAGTGTTCAATACGTCACATTTATTCTATTACGCTTTTATTTAAGCTCGAATTCATCTTTTTCGCCAACTCGAAACAATGTTCTCCCAACACTATTTCTACAATCGTTGGAATTTACCAATCTATTACAACATTCTATCCGTATCATGTAGGTAGGTTTCTAAAACACGCGGTCGGGTCATCTCAATATCGGTAGTTATTCCCTCGCGTTTTTCTGCCAACCCGCACTATACATTATTATCCTTTTGCCAAACAGATCGTAAACAAAACGTAGCTACCATGTTTATTTAATATAATTACAATTTACTGCACTGGGAAGAAAAACGATAAGCTGCTTTATATGCGATCATCGAAATTCCATATTGTCGGGAAAATGAGTTTTCGATATCTTCGTTTTTCCTTTTACACTTTGAAACCGTTATGTTTTTTCTCTTCGTTTATGTAAATAATACGAGTATTCAAAATTTTAACGAAAGCTTTATTTTTTTTATTATTTTTTAGATTCTGAGCGAAGCGAATAATGTATTGGTTTTACAATGATGTGTGATTTTTTTTTGTTTTTTTTTTTTTTTTTTTTTCTGTAAACATTTTTACTACCCGAAATAATGCTCCGATTATCACGAATAGGGTATGTTTCCGGTAGCAAAGTGGATCTAGTTGGTACTTTATTTAGGTTATTTTTCGAATTTCTCAAAATTGACCATAAGCGGTAGAAAAAACGACATTTTTTACAAAAACTGAAATTCTGACGAATTTGATTTCAATATTTCACGATAACTCAAGCAATTTTGAAGTTAGAGACTTGAAATTTGTATTAGGTGTTGACTTAGGTACTATATATATATATATGGGAAAACATTTTGGAACCGTTACGTTAATTTTTCTACAAAATATTGGACTTTGAATATTTCGTAAAATTCTCGTTTTTACATATATAATGTTTGATAAAATTGGCAATTTTTGGTATTAGGGTCTGAAAATTTTACTGAAGTATACTTACATATTACATAACATCATACTAAAATATTAGAAAAATCCCTAATCTCAATTTTCTTTTATAGCTGTTTTAAGTTGATATTTTTAGTTCAAACGAAAATTATAATCTGACTGAACTTCGCTCAGAATCGTTTTTACGAATGCAATGGTTTATCATTGCATTCAAATTCGAATTAAAATTAAACGCTATGATTCGCACACCTGTATCCTGTGCGGCAGGAGTATCAGCTCATCTTTTTTTTTTTTTTACTTTCATCTGTCATTTCCTACATTTCTTCTTAATTATATCGGTCATTTTTCATTTAACTAAGGAATAATATATGAAAAAATTTAATTTCAAAAAAAATAATTTACTCTTACCTCTTATCATCTGCTCTACGAGCTACGACAGTTCTTTTCTACAGACGAAGCATCTAAAAGTTTACACTTACTCTCCGTCGTAACCTTTAAAAGCAATTTATTTTTGTAAAACCCTCGTGTTTGTCACAAAATCAACACATACAAGTAAAAAAAAACTGTTAATTTTATCAACAATTTGGTCAAAATCCGTTTCGTCAAACTTCGACCGCCCATTTAAAAAAAAAAATGATAATCGGTTCGCTGCGTACAAAATGAATACGAATTTATTGAAATGCGATAATGGACTCGTTCGAACGAAATGACGTATTTTATCCTACCCCCGCGACGTTTTCTGTTTTTTTTTTTTTTTTTTTTTTTACAAATTACAGCTATTTTATTAAAACAATATACAACTATTAAATTATAACAACGTATATTCGATGATAAAATAATAATAATATTATTATTATATTCGGAAGGTTCGCCGGCGGGAGTCACCGAGACGAAACGAAATAATCGCGGTCGGCTGTCGGGAACAGATCGCGAACGATAGACGACCGGTGACGAATTTGTTTATATTATAATGTGTAACGCGATACAAATGCGTTTTGAAATCTGCTAGTTATTGTGCATATTATTAATATTATTATATACAATAACGATAATATGATGTTATATAAATAAGTCTATTATATTTTAAATATATAGAAGGAAAACGATAATGGGGCACGTTAAAACGGTTAAAGAGAGAAACAAAGAAACTTTATTAAACACAAAATAATAATGATAAGAATAATAATAATGATAACGAGAGCGGAGACCTACTGTTATTATTTACCTCCGCGGAGGGCGGACGTTATATCATCCGGAACAATAACGGTCGTCCGGGTGCCACGACAAAACTAATTTCGGGATCGTCGAGAGAAAGAAACCGACGAAAGAGTGGACCGAGACGAAGAGAAAGATAGACAGAGAGAGAATGAGATTGAGTCGGTCGCGTGCACGTAATAGCGGCGGAACGAGGCTCGTTATTAATCCGTTTAAACTTTGCCGCGTTTCACTTTCCGACCATTATTCACACGATTTTCGACGGAGGGGTGTAAACGGTTTTATTTCCGCAATGAGTTTTCTTTCGGCGGCCCGTCTCATATTTCGTTACGAATCTCCCGACGACGACTTCCACCACGTGTATATAATAAAATGCATACGATCGTTACTATCGATATAATAATAAAATTTGATTTAAATATGTTGAATAATTTTTTTTGTATTTTTTTTTTTTTTTAATTTTATAAATTCTTTGAAATAGAAAAAAATCGAAAAAAAAAAACAAATAACAGTTTTTTAATCGTATATTTTAAATTAATATTTTTTTCATTTTTAACTACGTGTATTACTGTGGTTTTCCTCAGGGATACCGAGAGTGTATTTATCACAATAATAATAATTATGATACCGATTAACGCTCGTATTTTTATAGTTTCCGTCGCGCGAACGTAAACAATAATACGAAACCCGACAGATAATTTTTGTAATATTTTTTGTCTCGCTAATTTCACCCTCTCGTCTTCAGCGTTTCGCGTGTTACCATACGATACCGCGTTATAATATCATATAATTTTCACCACCCGAGCGTCTAATTTATCGCCCTATTAGTCGTTGCAGGAATTATTTATAATAATTTTTATACGTATTTGTAGTTCAATTTTCTTTCGAGTAAAAAAATACAAAAACCTTCTGCGCGACATTTTATAATAATTCAGAGGGTAAAACGTGTGTTTTCTGCGTATTTTAGTAGTAATATTATACACTCGGAGAGTTTTATATTTCTCCAACGTGATATATTATACAATAATATTATAGTCTCGTTAAGATTTCGCCCTAAAACAAATCATTATAATAGCATTGCCGTTGCCGTTTTTTCTTGCTATATACTCGTATTATTTTTCTCGCTAATTTCTATAAAGTGTAAATTTTCAATTAGTCGGCTTGATAATGCGTTTTATTTCAAATATAATAATAATAATAATAATAATAATTGGTACCGGAATCACGTAGAGGTAGACATAAATAATAATAATTTCTAAAAGTATAATTTAAGTTTTTTTAGTAGTATAAATAACAATTTTCATTTTTTTTTTTTTTTTTTTTTTTTAATTAATCACTTACCCGCGTAAATTAATGTATTTATAGCTTTATTCGACGAACGAATAAATCAAATCGATAAACGTTTAATTTATTGAAGGTATTTTTTAATCGAACGTGCTATTATTATTATATACGTTATACGAGCAGAAACGATTCTTCTTTTGGTCGAAAGAACAGGGGACTTATCAACGTGTGTAATTTAGTACCTAAGTATTAATAATACCTAAATAAAACATGATAAATTGTATGACTATATTGTTAATTCAAAATTGTATACTTACGATATTGAAAACTAATATTTTAAATAACGATAAATTTTAAAAGGGATTGACAGAAAAAGTTTAAAATTCATTTGTTTTTACGAATTATTATTATTCTTTCATCAATAAAATTTAAATACGATATATAATTTTCCCCACTATGTTGGCATTACCAAATAATTGTACATAATATTATCATACTTTACAAAATTCAAATGTTTAATTTAATTTAATTCATTATTCATTTTGTATAGGTATTAATTATTTATACTATATGTATATAGTACCTACATTATTATAATATTACAAATTAAATTATAGTATTTTACAATAACTACTGGAAGTTGTGACGTGACGAATTATTCGCACAGGTTTTCAAGTTTTAATAGCACGATACTTCCATTATTTCCATTCAGATAATTCACCAATCTTATAATACGTGGGGATTATTTGTGATGGATACAAACGTAAAAATAAAGTACAATATATAAATACACAATATCGTGTAAATGTCAATTTCGTTTAAATTTATTGCATTTTTAGTCTTTAAAATAGTTATTTTATATTTATTTTCTATCCGTGTAATTTAAACAGTTATAAATATCGTTACGTACGTTTTATATTATTATAATAATATATCGTGTCATAATTTTGATTTACTTTGTTAAAGTACGTATAATATGCAAATAAGTACAAAATAAATGCAGGTACCGTAAAATTCAACGTGTTTGTTAAAAAAAAAACTACAGTTTTACGCGACTAACTTAGTTAGACTGACTTAAAATTATAAATTTAAATAGGTAACAAAATGCGAAACGATATTATTGTTAAATAACTTCAAACGGACTTGTTTAATTTTAAGTCGATGCGATAATAATATAATTCAAAATTTCATACCGACAGACTTGTTAATTTTTTTATCGGACGTATAACAATGATAACATTCTAATTAGCATAATCCGATTGTAACGTGTTACATTAACGTTGTTGAAAAACGGTCACTCTAAGTGTTGTCGAACTCGAGGCGCGTTCCCTCCTGGATTTTCCACTCTCGCTTTTATGAACAAACTTCTTCCATTTTATATTATTCGTCCTCGTCTTATATCGCCCGTTCCGTGATAACGTATACCGTAAAAACTATTACCAAACAAACGTAATTATCATTAAACCCAGACTCTTGTTCGCATACAGAATACGTACCTACCTACTGTAAATGGAGTTAAAGTCCCCGCGTACCTAATACGGTTTCTACCTGACCGAACATTTCGGATCTTATTACATTGTTCGTTAGTTTAATTTCTCATCCCCTCGTTTTCCTTTTTTTTTTCTCCTCGCCATTTCGACTTCTTAAAAAGTCATTTTAGTTGCCCGTAAGCCACGTTAAGCTCGTATTTTTATTATACTTAACACAGTAGGTCAGTAGTTAACGTCGAGTATTCGACCGCGAGAAATGACGTTTTAGGTTATCAACGTTTTTTTTTTTTTTTTTATTAATGAAATAATATTAGACTATATTGGCATCATTTATTCGTACGTCAATTTTTGTGGACATAATATAACAACTACTTAATGTTACAATAAATTATTAATTGAAAATTATTTATGCCATTTAATTTTGTTTATTTTTATACATTTTTCTATGAGTTTATTCTTATGTATAATTTTAAAATATATCCTTCTAATCCCTTGCATTGATATTTCAAACAAAAAAGAGATGATTAAGGGATTTTTTTAATAGTTTAAAATTAAAATAGTAAGCCTCTAAATATTTTAATTACAATACCTATATAATTTATTTCTCGGAGTTTAATTCACACAAGTCTGTAAGATGTAGATCTTGTTAAATAAATAATAAAATATTAACGATAATAAAATTAATTTATCATAAATGAATTATCCACTTTGCAAATTGTTTTAATATTTCGTTTCGGATGGAACAAGTTAACCATTATCTCAAACTAATGTTTTATGTTATATACTTTCACTTCAAAAGTATTATATTCATTATGCTAAATAATACGTATATATTTTAATTGTGTATATTGTATTTTTTTTTATTTAGGGAGATGTAAAATTAAATTTTTACTCGACAAATTGATTAATTAGAGTTATGACGTTTTCTCACCCCACTCGAAACGTTGTCTCACTCGTAAAGGTTTTTTTTTTATTAATTAATTCAATTAAAACAGATTAATGATAACAATTGAGGGTAGTTAATTTTTCTTGATTAAATAAATTACCAAGAGTTATTGATACTTTTATCAACTAAATGATAATAATGTTATACTGACAATATAATTGGTTTCATAACTTAAATTTATTACTTTTTAATAGTAACTTAATATATAAAATATTAATGTAAGTCAGAATAATATGTATACGGCTTAAAATATGTCTTTTGCCATTTCGTACAATAACGTCTATATTATTTATAGGAAAGTTGATTTTTTTAAATATCACATTTTTAAAACTTTCATTAATTTTCACTAAGTAGTGAAATAACTAACGTACGAGTATAATATGAAACTCAGAAAATTTGAACACACATAATATGAATTTAATCGTAGTATAAAGCGAACGAATGTATAGTAATATTCCTCAAATAATGAGGGGAAAATACAAAGTGTATATAATTTTTGTTATTATGAAAAATGTGTCTATGCATATTATTTTATAAGTCTGTAAAAAAATATTTTGTTACTTTATGTTTTCGTTGGTAACGTCATCTCTAGAAAAATTTTCATATTTTTAAACCGAAAATATTTTTATTCAATTACGTAGTATCATATAATATTATTTTAGTTTTTTCTTATTAAAATGTAAAATTTACTACCTATATTGAATTATGTACAACAAAATTATAACACCTATAGGTAATTTTTTCACTCCAATCGATCATAACTTTTTCTATCCATTTATTATATCAGTTGATTGATGAATATTTGAAAATGTTCGAGTATAAGAAAATAAAGTCCAACTTGATATTTTTGGTTGTATTTTAAAAATAATTAATTATAATCGAGGACATTTCGTGAAGATCAAATTGGTATGAAACGCAAAAATAATATATTATAATGCTTACGATACGAACTCTTTATCGTAACAATTAACGACGTGTGTGAGGGTGTACTGGTGTAGTAATAATAGGTAAGGTACATGTATTTTATGTAATTTCAAAAATTAAAATATTACAAAAATATTACATTGGATTTTCTATCGAATAAACCGAACAAATCAATATTATATTTTTATGTCGTTTATAGGTATTATATATAGGTGGATATTTCGAATCATATTATAATTTTATATTTCCAGCTGATTTTTTAACCGGTCGTGTTCGATGATAATAGATAAGGTATTAAATATTGATTTAAAAAAATAAAAATAGCATATATTTGTCCTATACCAATAACGGCCGTCGGAGGAATATTGCGAATAGATTCGGTGGAAATTCCGTATGTTTTCAAAGTATTCTCGTATATATACGTTATAGATACCTACTATCAGTCACGCGGTATATACCTGGATCTGCGTATTCCGGGAGCGAAAATTAAAATATAAAATAATAATATAATCGTATATATCGTATCGTATTATTGTGATAATATATGGCTTTGACTGCGTACGAAAAACGTTATAAAAGAGTCTCGCGGAAGGAAGTTTTCCGACGGACCGGCAGGGTATAAAATTATAATAATATTATCTGACCGCGAGGGGATGGAAAACACGTTGAATAATGTATCCCCGTCAGAGGACGACGGTAAACAATACGTTATTGTGTACACACACACACACGCGTGCGCATAAAAGAAGCCAGTTTGGGTCATTCGTATTATTTATTTATTTTTCCCCGACCGCAAATTTTCGCAGATTTTTCATTTTTTTTTTTTTTTTTTTTTATTATTATTATTATTTTTATTGTTCGTCATTAGTATAATATTATGGGTGTGTGTGTAATAATAATAATATTATATCGTCGCAGTCGTTGTTTTCGGTATTATTAAACGCAATTATATTTATTATTATAAAAAAAAAAATATTATCATAATGTATACGCGCGAAACAGCGGTTAGAGTCTCTCGCGTCCATCGACCCGAGACGAGGTGCTCTGCGAGTAGACTTGTCACAATAAAATAATATCATATTTTTACATATTATCTTTGGAATGAAATATAACCCCCCCTTAGTACACACACATTGTTCTATGACGTCGTGTTTTTGACAAATTTCGACAATTTATTGTTATTATTATATTATGTATACAATAAGGGTAATTAGAGGTGTTCCGGAACGAAAACAATTAAAAAAAAAAAAAAAACAATAATAATATATTAAAATAAAAGGGTTATTGTTTTCAATCCACTCTTCGGTCGTCTTCCGGTCGAATGTTCGAGGGCGCGTTACATATTTTTATAAAGCTGTACTGAATAATGACGCGTATAATATTCGACTACCTATAAATTATAAAATAAAAAAAAAAAAAAATAGAATTATATATCAGAAAGGAAACTCTCTTCTAAGATCACGTGTGTTCTTAAAGACCATTCGTATAAACACAGTCGGCCATTTTGTTGTAGAAACAGATTAACGTATTAACGTATCGTAGTTAGGATAATTTATGAACAACAGTATGATCAGTTATATCAGATAATATAAAAAGGAACGGACATTTTTTCATATCTGTTTACCTGAAAAAAAATATATGGGTCCAAATTCAATATCGGCATTTTCTGTCATCTGTACATACGTAATATTATTTTATTTCAATAATCATCTCATTTTTCCTATCCACGCACGTCAGGATTTTCTTCTTGTCTATCTTCGTTTCTCGTTCGCCGTTTCAAAGACACTATAAGTATATTTAAAAAGCTGACGTAAATGAAAAAAAAAAAAAAAAATTATGTTTTTGCGAATACTTTTTCCATCTTTTTTTTATTTTTATTTTTTTCATGAGCTACAGTCAAGTTTTCGGCAAAAGTTCCACGACTATTCAACAGTCTAATACCTTTATAAAAATAATAATAATATTTTCAATAAAAAATACTTAAATAAATAAATATTAGAAATAAATAATTCGTTTTGACGCTATTCTCTCGTCGAAAATTATCTTAATGAACCAGACACGTGGTTAGGTTACACGATAAGGAACGTTCACGGGACATAACCGTAATTATTTTAAATAAAAAACAATATCGTTCATTCTTTAAACATGTTATATTGTATAGGACGTCACAACTACGTGTCATAATAATTACTAGGTATATAACTACATTTTTAAATGCGTAATTAAATACTATTAAAGTAGGTACCTAATTAAATAGTATAAATACAATTTATACGTATTTTAACGTTATAATTTGTTATAAATTTATAATTAATTTTAAAATTAATCACGAATAACAGTTGGAATTCGCAAAAATTTTACAGACGTGCTATATACAAAATTCGATGTATGCATTATATTGTAATGTCCAATACGGTTTTAATAATAATGTATTATTTAAATTCGTATACAATTTTCAAATAAACGTATGTATTTTTTCTAAAAACATCTTGTAGTAAAATATAATATAATAATATAATTATTGATGAACGGATTCTGTAAATATATTAATCCGATAAAATAGATGAACTCATAAATTTCGGCATACACACCGGTTAAAAGTTTACGATTGTTTAAAAAAAAACTCATAAATTACTGCGGCCCGTCATTAAATTATTCCCTTTTTGAAAAGTAATTCCACTATTCTTATAACTGATAATGATAATAATGCGAATGGGTAACCTTTTCCACATAGAAATACATATTGTGGTCAAAACGATTGTTATTTATTATCGTTGCAATGGGATACGTTTAATATAAAATATTGTATTGTGACGTTATGTTTATTATTATATAAGAATCAATCGTTTGTTGTATAGGATTCGGGTTTGTAAAGTTCGAATCGCAAGAATGAATTATTAAAGTTTCCCATTGACAATATCGAAATGGTCTGTAAAAATAAGATAATCCCTCTAAAAGCACAGCGTGATGCACACACGAGTGTTAAGCCGACTTCCCGTTTCCGACGAAAGGTTTACATCACTATCTGGTCGATACAATGTCTCGTGTTTTACCGTTCGAACACCGTTATTCGTATACGCAGTTCGTAGAAGACGACATTTTAATTTCGCCTTTTACTACACGCGCATGTCATCCTATGGTAACCCTCGTTCTTCACTGGTTTATGATTGAATATAATAATAATAATTTCAGACACATTCTGGTAAAGTCATTATGAATTAAAAAACAAAGTTTATTTGGTCCAAAATTATATTCCTCTCGAACTAAAAAACGACTATAACTCTTGACTTTACTAAAAAGTAAAAAAAAAAAATCACGTCATTTAACAAATGATAATATTATAATAATTATCAAAAGTATTTGTACCACTTTTTACACGCGAATCAACCGCGTTTCTTTCGATCACGAATTACATTTTTATTATAATAATAATAATATATTATGAAGTATGCGATGTTACGGGATCTGTGAAAAAAGTTGTAAAATTCACTTTATACTCGTATTGTAGTGTTGCGATCGAAACGAAATTTGGAAACGCAGTTCGTGCTCAGAGGGGTTGATACGGTTTCGAAACAATATAACGAATTATGACATGTAGACGTAGATTTTGCTGTCTCCGAAGGGGTCGCGACAGGTCAGGTTATCCATCAGTTTTCCTGCAACCGCGGTTGTTTTTATGTTTTATACATATTATGTTCGTATATTATTATTATTATTATTATTATTATTATTATTATTATTATTATTATTATTATTATTATTATTATTATTATTATTATAATGCGTGTGTATTATACGATCGTTATGTGTATGTGTGTATAACAATAATATGTTTCCAAGGGGTGAGAAGGATTTCGGGGAGAGGGTAGACGACGTAATAGAGGGAAAGTCGGATACGCGAATACTATGATTGATGCACTCGGTCGTGCGGTCACGTTCGTATTGGGACAGCATCGTGAGGGGAGGGCAGACTAAGGAGAAGGGATGGAAACGATGAGAGAGAGAGATAGAGAGAGAGAGAGAGAGTTAAAAAGTGACGGGAGCGAACGGGCGCGGATGTTTTTGAAAACCTGCACGTTATTCATCACGACCAAAAAATAAAAAATAAAAATGAAATAAAATAAAATCATACAAACGAACACAGGGTAGTTTTTCCGGAGGGAATAGTCACACGCGCGGTTTATATACCAATATTGTGGTCTTCTAAACGTGCATACGATATATGGTTATTCGTTTCCGCATTATTCAATATTCTTTAGCGCACGGCACTCCAATTATATTATGAAACGTACGACGTTCTCGTTTTGTTCGTTTCAATCCCATTTTGTAAATTAATAACGCCGTACATAATAATTATAATATTTATATAAATATAAAGAGATAAGACTCTCTGATAAGAATCTCTGTGATTCGAGTAATTTATTGTATATAGTTTCGTTATGTATTATTAATTATTATACGTATTCGATAATTTTGTTTTAAATATTAAAATGATTTTCATTTTCTGAAATTTTCTATCTCTTCCGTGTCTAAAATATAAAAATATTTTTTCATTTCTCTGAGTGAAATAATACACAATAAAAGTTGATAATAAAAGAAAAAAAACCGTTTAATTTATGCTGAAATATATAAATAAATCGTAATATTATATAAAATTATCTGAATGAAAATACGAAATTTACTGAAACTATTTTGGGGTGAAGGAAAAAAAATAAATTCACCCTGTATATATCACGGATTTGTGAAAAACCCGCCGATCTCCTGACCGCTGCAACAGCCGATGTGTCCATCACAGTATCTGTCAAGTATAACATATATACGTATTATATAGGTAATTTATTTGGATCACTATAATAATTATTATGACGGACGGTCGCCATTATGTAAAAATGAAAGGGTTGTTACAGTCGATGCTGAATTCGTGTGTCTCCCGTTTTGCAGTGAAATGATATAATACGCTGTTATAATTATTTTCTCAAAAAATAATAATTAAAAAAAATTCCAATTTGTTTACATTTATAATAATAAAATTTATGACGTAAACGAAATGGGTATAATATATTTAAAATCTATTCAAAATGTTAAATATTTTATTTTTGTTCTTACACTAAAATTTTTCTTCTATTTTATGAAGATTACTGCCCATAGGTAATATAATTTAAAAATTACGTATTTTTATTTAAATTGTAACAAATTTTTATCGCTGATTTTCTACAACTATAATATTATTGCATGAATTCAAAATAATTCGCAAGAGTATTTTTAATTTTTTATTATAATAATACTCACATATTATCGTATTATAGGTTTAATTTGTTCATTCGATATTCGATATTTTATATATTTTTATATTGATCGTGATATTTTTGGTTAGTTTTCATAATAAATATTTATTTTCAATAAACATACTGGCAGTAAATATGATAAATCGTATTTTGTAAATAAAATATAGAGTTAAAATAACATTACGCTACAATTGAAAAATTATTCTTATTGTGTTGTTTCAAATTGTATTATTTTCATTCAAACTTTTAACAGTTATAATAACATCTCTCGTTATTCGCGAACAATTCTACAGATTTATACAACGACAGCGTGTGTCATATAAATGTATACGGAATGCGTGGAAATTATTATAATAATAATTGTTATACTAATAATTTTAATAGTTTCGAAATTGTGTTTTAAAAATAAATTATTAATTAATTAATGTAAAATTTCAATAATAACAATGCAGTTTAGTCACAGTGCACATATTTTGCTTACCTTTAATAGCTATAACGTTATAAATTTATTAAAACACTTTTTATTATGGATAGAAATTGCACGGATAGTTTCATTGAAATTTGTAAATATGCGGTTTTACATTTTCATATATAAAATTCGTACTATTTGCGCGTTGTAAAATACATAATATGGATGGGATTTAAATTTAAAATCAAACATTATAATGAGTCGCACGGTTTTCAATTTTACATAAATAATAATATACGCTTTCAGGTTAAAAAAAAGAAAAACCAATTTTATGAAATTTATAAATTATTGTAAATAACAAAATATATACCTGTATCTATTAAAAATCGTTTTTATATTTCGTTGATAACGTAAAAAATAATTTTGATGTAATTTTTTTTTTTTTTGTAAATAAAGAGTATAGCGATTGGAAAGGATTTGTTATGGGCACGTATTATAATAATAATATTATGATATGAACATTAATTTATTATAATACGACGACGAAGAAATCTTATACGCATCTCATTATGTATAAATTTTGAATAATTATAATAGGTATAATATTGTGTTTAGACACGACACATGAATCAAGTCTGGCTTAGCGCGAAGTTAATTTTGTCACTGCAGTGTTGTTACGGCCGGTATACGGGCTGCGTGTACACTAATATGCGGTTTCAAGACACTTTATCAGAGACCAAATTACGAGCAATTGTCCAACTCATGGGCATAATAATATATAAACTAACCTCTGAAATAGCTGAATTAAGGGTTAAGGATATGAATTGGTATAGGTACACATCCTCCTACAGGGGAAAATGAAATTATACACTCTAGGTAGGCGATATATTATATGTTATATTAAACGAATATTAAAATAATAATTTACAATTCATACAATATTTACGGTGCACGTATTCCGACGTGTTTTACCGCGGCCTTCATTCATTACTTATGCATTCGGATTTTTCAAATTTACGTCTTGCGAACATAAAAACATGTGATATCACGATATTTTTATATTCACCTATACTGCGCAGTTTTTATTTATTTCAATATAATTTTCGGCTCGCTCAAAATCGAATTTAAAATGATAGACGATTTTACTTTGATTATTTTACAAAATCAACAACGAGTAATTTGTAAATATGATATCACCGAAGTTTCAAAAATGTAATTTCCATTAAGTAAACAAGAAGTTACGGATACTTTTTAATATATAAAAAGTTTTTGGTTGGCGGCCTACAGTGTATATAGGTTGGATTAGAAGAAATGACACTCTTATACCGTCCTCGAGCCTTATTAACTTTCGAAAGTCCATAACCGTATATGAACACTCGTAATGGATATTAAAAATTTTATGTTTGAAAATGAATCTATAGTTTATAATTATTATTAGTTATAATAGGATTTTAAAAACAAACGTTTTCTATTGCCTATAATGAACGATTGAAAAACAAATGTCTACAATTAATCAGTATATGTGTGTGAATAATACACATTTTCATTTAAATTCTGACATAGTAACTATATGGATATACTTAGTTCGGTTCTCTTTTATCCTCGTCAAACGTTGGTTGGTGTTTATGATGTTTTTCATTGTCCAGTGTTGTATTATATTATTCTAACCTAACACGTTGCTTTTATAGTTTCTGATGTTATGTTCATTCACAAGACTTTTCTCACGTCTCTTTAACAATACGACTTTTATTATTGTCAAGATTGCAAATTTAAATTTTTTAATTTTACTCCACTAAATTGTCTGTATTTTGATTTTTTAATTTCGTATCAATATCAACGTATTATTAATATTATGGTGGATATTAAAATAATTTAATGTCATGCGTATATCTTGCGAAAGTGATAAAATCAATATTAGACTACTAACTAATACTTAATATTGACGAGAAGTCGAGAAACGTTCTATATATAATTAAAATTAAAATATATATGAAAATTTGACAAAAAGAGACATACATTTTACAATTAATAATAAAATAATAATAATTATGAAAAAATAAAAACAATTCGAAATGATGTCCGGAATTTTTTGCGAGATGTTTTTAATTATAAAGGTTATGTGTGACAAACAAATGATTGTATGGAGAATCTACATACTCTCTATAAGAGTACCTATACAATCTTGTGCGATCAGTGTATAGTGTGCGTTTTGATTCTACAAAAAATGGATTTCAATGGTTTTACGAGTTTTAATTGATGAAAAATAAAGACGGGTGATGAGAACGGTAAAAAAAATAAAATAATAAAAAAAAATATATATATATTTTAATAATGAAACTACCGTGTTTATATACCATAGTTGTCTAGTTGTTCTTTATTCTGAGACTTGAATTTAATCAAGACCATTTTTTCTCTCTTTTTTTTTTTTTTTTTATAACAGCACGGAAAAAATTCTGAGCAAATCGTATAACTATTATGTGTAATATTATAAAAGAGAACAGGAAGATAAAATCCCGTCGAAATGTTATAAACTAACCACTAATGAATATAATATTCATACGAGTTTGCGATGTATTTTATAGTTAGAACATAATAAAAATGATAATAATTATAATAATAATAAAAAATATCTAAAGAGCGAAAAAAAATATGGAATAAAAAGGTGTAAATAATTAGAATTTCCCCTCTCCTTGTTCGAAATGTATATCGTTAATAACTATGAAACCGCGGTTATTTCTGTTATTTTGTTGAAAAGAAATATTGAAATGATAAGAATTATTATTTTGAACGCGAAGCGGAAATAAATTGCGTGGAACATTTTTTCTTTTTTTTTACACGACAGACACTCTTGAGTATTTAAAAAATATATTATTAAAAATACGTTGACGTGTGCTCCTCGCATTTCGAGAGAGGGTGAGAACAGACATAAATAAAACAAAAGGGTTTTTGATTATAAAATATTTCTCGTGTGGCATCCCGGACATATTAAATAAAATACAAAAAAAAAAAATTAATATTAATAATAATAATAAAAAAAGTGTATTTTATTCGTATTTTTAGGTTATATATTTTTTAATGTTTTAATATTATAATATCGCGTAACATGGGTCATGATAGTAATGAATCCTCGTCCATTATACGCATTTACATAGTTAACGACTTTGATAGCGTTCTGGTAGTTGTATAATACGTATAATATTATAATATTTATAATAATTTAATAATAATATACATCCGTACAATCGTAACGATACGAGCGATCGACTTTCTGACGGGTTAACATCAAACGTTGAAAATTAACTATATTGTAAACTTTAAATATATCGTAGGTAGGTTTATGATCTAATTATTATAGCGGCTAGTGATTAAACATAATTATGTAATAATTCTGAATATTTATTTAAAAAAAATTCAAATTTTAGTTTATGAATATAATATATTATTGCCCGAGTTATCGAGAAATATAGAAATTGAATTCGTCAAAAGTTCATTTTTCGTGAAAAATGCCGTTTTTTCGTCATTTTTTCGAAGTTTTTTCTACCGCTTATAGTCAATTTTGAGAAATTCGAAAAATGACCAGAATAAAGTACCATCTACATCCACTTTTACATCTGAAACTAGCATAATATCACAATATTGAGAAAATCATATTTCGTCAGTTTAATAGACCAACAAAAACAATAATTTGGAATATGCATAAATATTGTTTGAAAATAATGATAATTCCCATGAAATACTGACAATGCCGAAAATTTTAACGAAGTGCCGAATTTGCCGACTTAATATTAAAATTCAAGACTGGGGGGGGGGGTTAGACACCCCTCCACCCCCCTCAAAGGACGGCCCTGGCCACAATGGACTGTGGCTTTCGGTAAAGAATTTCCACCAATTGCAGGTATCTACTTTATTTACGTTATTTCTTTTTCAATATTATCAATTGTTCTCTTACGAGATAAGAAAAAAAATGATTTTAATATTGTACTATGATAATCAGAGTATACCTATATTATATATTACGGTTATATTTTATAAAGTCGTCAAAATAACAACTGTATAATATTAATTTATTTTATAGTGCTATTCGACAGATCGGATCATTGCTTTGAAATTTTGTTCGTCACTATTCTTTTTTCCTTATCACATCTTTACCCTGTTTTATCCGTTAAATTAGAACACGTTTGTACAGTCGAATAAAAAAAAATATATTATATATACTTAAAACCCATTATAATTATAATATTATTTGTTAACATGGTATATAAAACATTCGATCCGATGTTGTGCTTGAATACATTTTCATTCGAGTATTCGTACATTAAACTATTTTTATTTTATTTTTATTATAAAAGCGAGTTATTGAAAATTCGTTATTGTGCGGTATATCGCATACTATGATTATTATTATTATTATATTTATAAGGTCTTAAATAGAAAACCCCGTACAAACGTGATTTCGATGACATCATTAGATAATATCATTGTTCCTGCGCGATTTTCCTTTGAAATAGTATTATACCTTATCGCAGACCATCCGCACGAGGTCACAAACACCGTCTCTTGACGTGTGAATATAATAATAATAATAATAATAATATTATGTATATTTTAAGGGCGGGCAAACGTGATTGTTTTGAATATGATATGTATATCCACAATATATCGTATATCGCGTAGATAATAATATGTTAATTTATTATAAACGCATATCGTTCACGTTATAGGTACCTATGATACGAGACGCCAACACATATTATACGTAATACGTCATATTATATGTTTATGTTATTATTGGTATAACCGCGCGGTTAGCTGAGCAACAATGGTATGGGTATTAAAATAAAAAAATAAAAATAAAAAATTATTATTTTTATTTTTTGTCGACGAACAATTTAAATTACAATGACACCCCCGCCGAGTAGTCGCAGAAAGAAAAAACTGTCGACAAAAAAACCGTTTTATATATAATAAACGCGTAAAGGTTAAAACAAAACAAAAACTTTCCTAACCAAAGACTATATATATAATTGTATTGTTATGAAGAGTAACGTTCAAGACATAATGGCCGTACGAGGTATAAAAGATATTGGGTGAAAAATTCGTAGGTAGGTATAGTTGTTAAAAAAAAAATAATAATAATAACGTTGTCGTTGTTATGCGGCATTTTTATTATTCTTTTCGACTAAATAATCGTATATAGAAATCTCAGTTATTTTCAAGATGTCGTAACAATAAATTTAAATAGGTTTCATCAAATTAACTTTATACGTGAAAAAATAAAATAACCGACAAAAATGAACGATAACATTTTGAACCGCGGTATACAAAAATATATTTTAATCAGAAAAGTCGTGTATTTTTCTATACCGTCAACGGGCAAAAATTGAAAACGTTGTTACAACGTAATGAAACAACGATAATAATAAAATCAAAACTTTTATATTGTAATATTATAAGTACAAGTGTTTACGAGATTCAAAGTTTAAGTAATTTTTTTTTTTTTTTTAATAAAATATTAAATTGATCGTTTTTAACTGGATAACGAGACGACGAGAACAAAACTTTTATTAGAATAAAAAAAAAAAAAATACTTTTTTCTTTACTTTGATGACGTTTGACGAATTTTATTCAACGATTAAATCGTCGTGTAAAAACCAAAAATAATAGAAACGGTGCATTACAAATTTAAAATAACTAAATATAATCGTTGCATATTCATTCGTCATAGAACGAATAATTAGGTACATGAACTGGGCTTTTATTTCGTAAAAACTGATGGTAAATAAAATATTAATTCATTATATATATATATGCGGTTCTGTTAGTTTTTATGAATAATAAGATCAGTGGAAGGCGCATCCCACGTACAATCAATATTTCTACGAGTAGGTATATTATAGATTATAGATATTAAAAGTAACTTTATATTTTTCTAATGGCCAACTATTATGGAGGAATGTAATATTTTATATTTACTTACCTATAGACATAACCTATAATATTAAGACGGTAAAAATAAGGACGAGTGATGTTACGAGCAATGATAGCGAGTAGAAAAATTAGCACCAACCGGTGTAAAAATTGTCTTTTTAATACGTAGCTATATGACTATAAAATATACATTTATGTGCATATAGTATATGGGGCTGTGTGCCGATAATATCGGAGAAGACGATTAAGATATTTGGTAATATTAATATTCCCAAGCTGGTTCATTTTTAGTGAGACCAAAAGTTTAAAACATCATAAAATTTATTTTATTCTTATCGGGGATAAAATGTACATAGTCTTACTTATAATATGATAGTAAAGGTCTCAGAGGTTATCGTTATTAGAGTAGAGATATTTGACGGTGTTTTAAAAGTACTGAAATTTGTTTAAATTACTCACTAGGGAACGTGTGTAATGTGTGAGGTGAGTATAAAGAAATGTAAATTTTTCGTTGAAAATTATCTAAGAAATAATCTCTATGTGTAATAATATGGATATAAAAATACAATATTATTTTTGATAATTTTTGGAAAATTTGAAGAAATAGAAAACAGCGAAATCGCAGTAATTGTGACTTTGAAATGATTAAATTATGACTGTATTAATTACACGACTACGGTAACGTCTCCTATAGGATTCGTTAAACGTTACACGAGGAACGCTGATCAGGTATAGGTTTATTTTTTATTTCATATTTTCCAAAATGATTGCGGCAAGCATCCGCATAGGAAGGAGAACAAAAGATGTGTAGGGTCTCATAATGTTACGACGTTACCACGGTTAAACACACGGGGATCGGATGGTAATCTCACGCGTTTTATAACGGGGATGTTATTGGCGAAACACGGTGTATATACGCGTCTACGTTACATAGGATAGATATATTAAATGTACGAAAATATCGTACGAAATGAGACGGCGTGAATTTGTACACGAGGAACATAACCTATAAATAAATAACCGTAGAAATACGGTTTGCACAGTCTCGCGTGCGAACGGTTAATCTGTTTGCCTAGGAGCTCTCGGCAGCACGGTATAAACAATAATAATAATAATACAACGACTACCACGACGGTTTTCCATGTCTTGTTTACAGAATTTCAGGTATTTCTCGGCTCTCCTTCAACCTCTCTCGTTTTATTCCTATCGCACTATCTCACTCTAAAACCCAGCCAAGTGGTAGTGCGTGGTGTTTACTCGGTTGCGGAAACGACGATTTGCAGGCTGAAGCTGTTCGAGGGACCGAGAATTTTAATCCACCGACGGTTTTCCGCACATGTCGTTTAGTTTAATATAACAATAATAATACCGTACACTTATCGATACCACACTGGTTTCTACATAGTTTTCTTAAGCGAATCATAATATTATACATGATTATTATTTATACCCACATCGTACAAAAGGAAAACGGTGTTTACAAATAAATTTCTGTTCTAAAATTTGCACGCGGTAATGCGGTATCAAATAATAATAATGATAATGATGATGATGATGATAATAATAATAATAATAATAATAATAATAATAATAATAATAATAATATGTATACATCGTTGATTTCGCGATGTATGTCTTTGAATTGCAAATGTTACGATTTAATTAATCGTAAACAATAATACGGAAACATTACAGTATAATATTAATATTTAATGTAGATAATATGAAATGAAAATAATAAAATCAAAAACAATTTTAGAATTTTTTATTATTGTCGTTAGAATACGTATTTAAATAATTAAAACTATACCGCAAAATATGTAAGGTTACGTCACAAGTATTGGTTACCTTATATTGCAAATAAATAAAACACATTTGTTGAACCCTAATTAAGGTATCTACTACTTTAAAACAAATCAAAACACATAGTTTTAAGTGTATTTTGTTTAGTTTAATAGCTGTATAGACTATAAAAACGAATATACGAGACGCGTCGTATAACGTTTCAATAATTTAAAAACTCATCACTTTTATCAATTATTACTGATAACAGAGTTCCAAAGATTCTGTATACCCAACTTGGATAGTTGGGTTAATTTAAAACAATATAAAATAATACAATCCATTTACTCAAATATCTAACTTATATACTTCTTTGTTTCGGAATTTCGAACTTGCTGATACGACGCAATTGTCTCATAGTTTGTTCTATATATATATTTTTTAAAATATATTATTTACGTATTATACGTTATTACATATAATATAATATGTAAAATTGTAACCAAATGAAGGAATAATTGTAAATTTGTAATAAAATTGTATTACGAAATATAAAAAATTATCGGAAAGAAATCGAAAATGGACTCGTTTATGATTTATTTATTATCGTTGGAGAAAAAAAAAGCCAGATTAGAATATCGTATCGAAGATCGTTCTTATCATTTATTGTCTGTACACATAATTATCATAATATTATTAACTTTATTGTCCGTCACTGTCAGACGCATAAAGTTTTTCGTTTGGTCGAATTCGACAACGTCGCGTTGTAATATTCTACGGAATGCTTAACGATCACGTTCCCGTACGCGTTCAATCCTAAAACGACACGAAGCGAAGCGCGTAATTTCGCAGAAGACGAGAATATTGTTCTCTTCACCGATTGCGAAATAAGTTATATCATCACAATATTATTAGATTTAAAAAAATATATATATTGATTCCGCGGTTCGATTTTATATCGTATATTTTTCTTCGTATTTCCTCGCGCAAAGTCTTATTTCAATAATATAACATAATTATTATTATTTTAGATATTATCATTGTAAATAACGCCGTCGCAGCGATGATAACAATCGCAAAATAAGCCCACGAAACGAGTAATTGTTTGCCCAGATTTTAATTTTAATTTATTTTTTTCCGACGGACGCCTGTCCTCCTGTGAAAGTAATTCTCGGAGGTCACCAATTCACCATCGCCTGCCGATGGTATAACGATCAAAATAATATCATATAAATATCGTGTAGAATAAATTTCAAACGACTTACGAAAGTTTAACGTACACGGTTCGTTTGGGGATTTATTTTTTTACATTGTAATTTGCACTGGAATTCTGATGAACGAATAGGTACGAATGAAAATCCAAAATGACTAAACACTACAGAAAAATACATTTTAAATTTATTTATCATATACGAAAAAAACTAAAAGTATTACATTGATAATTAAATTTAAATAAATGCATCGTATATTACAGTGACCTTCTAATGTTTGATATACTGGTTTAATACTATTAAATGAAGTATTAATAAGGAATAATTTATTATTAATGATAAATAAATAAATAATTAATTATTAATGATCGTTATTGGCTTTTATCGCAATGATAAATTTCAAATTTGATTATAAATTGTCATTGTATTATTAAATTGATATTATTATTACAATATTATTTTTATACACCTAAAAATTTTCGAAGAAGATAAAATGTTTGTGAAAAATGTTTTTAAATATCAAATAATGACCCAATATACTTAATTTTAATGGAAATCATCAATAAATACAATATAAAAATACAGAAACACTAGAATCAAAAAAAAAGAATCAAATTCCCAGCACTAATATTTATAATGTTTAAATATCAATTACTTCCCTCCCCCATCAAGAAAGCAGTAAATGTCATAATATTTTATACCTACTAATAATTGAGGTTATATAACCTCAAATTAGGTCACTTTGCCCATAGACGCGCGTACAAGTACACAATAGCTTTACCGAGATCTCATTATAAAAAAAAACTTCCTTTGTGCTTTAAATAAGTCCACGGAATTTTTTATTTTCCATTAATGCTCCAAATCATATTTGTTGTGCCTAAATAGCATAAAATAATAATGGGGTTCATTTTCACTTAAATATATTATTAAAATAACATAAATAATATTATTTACCTATAACAAAACTATATTTTTTTTATTATGGCCCGAAAGAGTATTTCATTATATTTGACCGAGTATTGTTCACTGGGGAATATTTAACGAGAAAAAATTTCGAATCGTTAAATGTTTAATTTGCGAAATTTTCTATTTTTTAAATCACAACATGGATCGAGCGAGTGTTCGCCGATTAATGATCGAAAAAAAAAATGAAAAACCGAAAAAACAAAATATGTAGGTACATGATGATTATTATTTGTTACATAATATTTGCATTTGTACGCTTAATTCAATAATATCTGAACATCAAAATAATTAATTAAAAAAATAATAATAATTAATTATTTAATTATTTTTTTCTCGTGTACATTTCGTCTATCTATTATTGCACCTTTATTGTTATAAAAAATTTCAGTTGATATAAATAATATAATTTTATGAGTGGGTACGTCATATTATTATATTGTTTAAATATTTTAGGAATTAATTTTAAGTTTTCTCTTCATAAGTATACACAATACGGTACAACTTAAGACTCAAGTTACACACTTTATATTTAACTACTATAAACTTAGGTTTTTTTACGGTTTAATTAAATAAATTTTGACCTGAAATTTGATGAATTTACCTACTCCGTTCAAGTGTATTATTATCATAATAAATTTATAACAATAAAACCTTATTTCGAACAAAACAAAAAAAAAACAAAAAAAAATATATAAAATATAATAATTATAATAGGTAATATAATATATTACTTGGGTAATCAATTGTTTAAAGTTATTTAATTAATAATATTATAAAAAATAGTTATTTTAAATTACGAGGTACAATAAAAAAAAATCAAAAAAATATATGATTTTATTCGAACCTACACATATTTTCATCAGGAACAGTTTTATTTTTAAACCGTTTTCAAATGTAATAGGTATGATAATTAATACGCACTTCCCTAAAATGATAAAATCAAATAATTGATCATAAAATGATATTCAGTAAATATACGTTGGAATAATTTTTCAAAAATGAAGTTGCGACCGAAATGGGAGAAAATCTCGTATAAAATATAAAAGTTCTTATTATTATTATTCTAGACCAACCATTCGTGTTCCATGGTAACATATTAGGTATATAAAATGTGGTAAAATTTACAAGGACTGTTTACAAACGAAATTATTTCCTTGGAATATTTTAAATAATACGGTTAGGAGGTTATTTATATTAAATACCATAATTTTATCTTCGGTTCATAAAAAAAAAAAAAATCATAAATGTCATAATCACTGTTGAATATTATTATAATTATTATTTCGTTTCGTCCTGTCGATAATAAATAATAATAAATACGCGTACAAAAAAAAAAAAAAAAAAAAAATACCACTCAATATTATAATAAAACATAATATAATCGGTTTTCATATAGGAAAAACGTACAAAGTACGATTTTAAAATAAAATGTACGAAGAGCATATTATATTGTTATCGTTTGTCAGAATAATATACGTAATAATATACTCGGGCTATTTCGCATTTATACGTCGATCGGTTTTTTTTTCTTTTCATCCGAAGAATTAATTTCACGTTGTACACTGGTACCGGTTAAAGGCCATAAGCAGATTTACGTTCGTCGAATCCCGCTTTTTACTAAATCGTATATAATATACGCTCGTGCATTTACAAAATAATAAAAATAATACGTAATTTAAAAAAAGTTGTTTTTACATTATTTTAACAGTCCTCTTCGTCGCCGTCCGTCATATTGTATATGAATATAATATCATGATATCTAAACAGAAATGGATAAAAACGCTCGTTTAAATACGAGACAAATATATAAACAGGTAAATATTGTGTTGTTATACTCGCAAGGGTTCTTAAATTTTTTTTAAAAAAAAAAAGTTTTATGTATGCGTTTTTTTGCGGTTTAAAGAAACTCTAGAAGACGTAGTAGTAGTTAAAATCCGTCCTCTCGTCGATCCGACTCATCTTACGAACGGGTAAAAGAGAAATAATACGTGCGCCGAGTCGAGCCGTAGGAGTTTATAATATTATATTTTAGTCGGATCGTGCGAACGCGATACCGCCGCGTATATACCGCGGTTAAAAGCATAGATGATGAAATAATACGGATCAAGTATGAGTTTTAAACGTAATATATACGTCGTTTTATTTTCCGATCCAGCCGTGAATATTAAATTATAATAAAATATTTAAAATTAAATAAATAGAACGTAATGGATCGTCCCGTAATATTGTACAAATAATATTGTATACAGTACCTATATATTGCAGCCTACTATAATCGTATACCATAGTGAATCGTTGGAAATACGATTAATAACATTTTATTTCCAACGGTAGATAATATAATATAAAATGTTTCGTGGTTAATACGGTAAACACGGTTAGAAATGTCCAATATGGTATAGTACCTATAGGTCCGTGAAGTTAGCCGCGCAATTTCTAAAGGTTGAACTTTAATTGCTGCCAATATTTAGTAAGTAATTAGTAAGTATTTGTAAGCTCAAAATTAGAATCGCTGGTCACTTATGTGCGCGTAGGTATTATTCGTTTGGTTATGTCCACGGACTTCGAAAATTTCTATTTTACAACAGATCATATAATATAATATTTCTTCATAATAATATTCTCTTCGCTGGATGTCAGAATAATATTATTATACGATGCGAATATGAATAATGCACCGAGTGTATTTCGTATTAAATTGATTTTCAAACATAAATACAGCAGTCCGTTAGACTTTTTTTTAAGTAAGCTTTTGAAGATATACACGGCAATCACTATATTAATATTATGCATTATATAATATATTAATATAATATAAAATTAATTTTATACGAATGGAAAATATTGGCATATGTAGGTACCTACTGTATACAGTATTTCTGTGATTTCCTCGTAGACATAATAAAATTATAAAAAAAAAAAAAAAAAAATATGGAATAAATAATTTGTAACCGCGGTATAATACCTGTATAATATTACGATCGTTTCATCTTGACCGTCGCGTATTATATCCAATGGATTTATTATTATTATACGACGCGAATATTAAATTCAGAATATAATTTAATTAATATAACACCTATATAATATTATATAAAATAAATTTCGATTTGTCCCGTTACGATGTAATAATAATATCGTGCGTTCGACTCAAAAGTCAACGGTTAAAATTTCTAAAATAAAATAAAATTATTATGGACGTTTTGTCATATACGGTATAAAATGTATTGTATAAAATATTTATACCCTTACAACGTGTCCTTTGTGTAATATTACTATAAGGAAACACTGTTAAATATTTACGTCCGCATTATTTTAACGGCAATACGGCCGCAGTCACTCACTTTATCCTTACATTTATTTAATATTTACCTCGAATATAATAATATTATGTTATTATGACGTGAACGCCAATATGTCATATCCATTGCTTCATTAACGACTATACTATAATATGATAACGGTTAAAAGTTTGATAATATTTTACTTTTTTTATTTTACTTTTTTTTTTATTTTTTTTGTTATCTTCGTTGACATCGGGGCAGACGTACGAAACTCGTTCCGGTGATGGCTATATTATTTTTATAAATATATAACCGATCGTTGAATTCAATGAGTTGCATAATTATTATTATACTATTATTTATCGCGAAAAATATTATATAAAAGTACCTGCGACACACTGAATCTGTTATTCTCCGCTTACGTGGTTACCCCGGTTGCCGATATTACCGCAACTGATACCGGGATAACCTCATATTACAATATGAAATAAGACTCCGAGGGTAGAACAATATAATATAATTTAATATAATACATGGACATGTAATAACCTAACTTTTTTGTATACAGCCCGGCAGGATTGGTTAGTGGTTACCCATTACTATACCTTTGGAATGATAGGTTCCTATATTGTATTATAAGTATAAACTAATCTGAGCTTGCCAAAAGTCGTGAAACAAACTTTTAATTTCTATAATTAGGTACATTAATAAAATATAAATAAATGTTAAAAAACACACAATATACAATTTAATTTTTTAAAAAATTCGAACGATTTGAACGATTCGACATGTTGAAAATAAACGAAATACGGACTGTAAGAAAATATTATCGTTTTCTTTACGTTGGAAATATTACGTAAAAGACGTATAGCTTCTGTTCTCGTATAGTATTTAAAAAAATAATATCGCATATTTCGTATCAATATGTTATTATTCTATATAAAGACACGTTTGAATATTCGCGAACCGAACCGCACGACGAATCCTTTTTAAAAATAATAATTATAATAAATTATTTTATTATTATTTATTTATCATCATTATTATTATTATTATTATTATTATTATTATTATTATATTTTTTTTTTATCCTGAAAAATACGAATCGTTTGAATCGCGCGAATCGACGTGTTTTAACGAACGGACGTTTTTTTCAACAACGCAAAATAATAATACGCGTTTCCGGATTATATCCACACCGCATCGCGTGTATAGACGCCACGAATCCGAATAACATTGCGTTATCAATACGATATAATACGATATATATTTATTCGTGGAACGTATAAATGTATTATTATTATTATTATTATTATTATTATTATTATTATTATTATTATTATCATCTATAACATCCGACGATAAATTCGGTTCCAGTGAAAACACTTTGCCGCGTTTTCCGAATACAGTTTCGAAATAATAATAATAATAATGATAATAATAATATTATGATAATATATACGCTCTCGTACGTGGTGAGATATATTCGACGGGCAGCATCTCGACGCCAAACGGAATCGTGTGTATTTGTATTATATTATTATAGTCACGATATGGGCCGAAGACTGGCGAGGTCGAGGGTGAAGAAGTCGCTAAATGGATATTTCGCAGGAAACGCTTCTCTGGAAACTTCCCGCCGGCTAGTTACGAGCTAGTAGATTATTATATAATAATTTATAATATATTATTATTATAATACTTAACGCGATACGTTATTATTATTATTCGAGGCGTGATGCACGTCGTATTATAATATTATTATTATTATTATTATATACGACGTTATAACCCAGTTCGAGCTTTGAAGACCCAAACTCGGTCCCGACGGACAAACGTTCGTTTCGTTTCGGAAAACGCGTATTACAAAATAATATAACATATAATATTATTATTATTATTATTATTATTATTATTATTATTATTATCGTGTTCGACGATATTATTATAATTATTATTATTATTATTATTATTATTATTATTATTATTATTATTATTATTATTATTATTATTATTATTATTATTATTATTATTATTATTATTATTATTATTATTATTATTATTATTATTTATTTTTCCAACCGTAATTACTAATTATTATTTTATGAATATAATGACCGCGCTCGCATACATTTTCGGTTAAAATTCTTCATCGCGGATCGGTTTTTTTGCTCTTTCTCCATCATAACGACTCGTTTGTCGAAATTATTCCCGAAATGGTTTTAGTACGCGGGCACGTGCGTTGTACATCTGATGATAATAAATCGCGGTTAAAAAATAATAATAATTAACAATTTATACATACTTATAATTCGCGATTCGTAATCTCAGTTATGGACAAGAGTGTTGTTTTTTGATTTTATTTTGTTTTTAATTTAATTTTTTTTTTTTTTTTTTTGCGTTTCACGTCTGACCGACCGGGATAACAATATTTATTATAAATTATACGATATTATTATGTTTAGGTATATTGTTATTTAGCGTGATTTTATAGGTTAGCCGTTCGTTTTGTGTTTTTATTAAATTCCAATAATATTATCGAGACGTTTTTTTGTATAATTTTTTAGCCAAACTACGAGTTTATACGAAAAAACCGTTTAAAACGAATGTCGATTTTATGCGATATTATAACGTTAATCGCAATAACAGAATACAAATATAAATAAACAAATAAATGAATAGTTTATTATCACAATTGTTAAAATTTCACCATATAGTTTGGCTAGTTAAAATATTGACAGACATTGGTTACAAAACATTAAAATATAACGTTATATTGTGTTAAAATATGTTATGTGTGTGTGTGTTTTTTTTTAAAGAAAAACAAAACAATTCACTCATATTCTCGTATAATTTTAACGTTTATTGGAATATTTTTTTAGTGTACCTAATTTATTTTTGATAAAATAATATTAATTCTAAGATGTTTATTTTTAATGAAAACACAAAAATATAAAAATTATTGTTAAGAATTATAATTTACATTATAATTTTCACGCTGTTCTCGTCGAGTTGTATTTAAATCGGATTTTTGACGAGAACAAAAAACGACGACAACTTACTGTATAATAATACATAACAGTTGGTTGAATAAATAATATTCTTCTAAAATAATTATTGACATTTCAACGGAGAATTCTCGAAAGTCGTATTTTTATAGTTGTTTGCTTTGTGTTTATTTTTTTTAAAAAAATATACGTATTTATTGTTAAATTAAATATATTATTCTTAGAAATGTCCAAAGAATATAATTGGTAATAATTTCATATTGATTTAAAGTTATATAACTTTATAATGTTAAAAGTTAAAAATAAACGAGTATTACGAATATTATCTAACTAAACTATATAGTGTTTGATTTTAAGCGTATGGATACGATAAGTTCAGTTGTTATAGCCAGTAAAAAATATGTTACATCCAGATCGCGTTTGAAAACGACAAAATTATTGATTAAATTAATTACAAAAAAAAAAATAATAATAAAATAAAATTAATTTTCATAAAATTTTCATTCAAGAACATGAAATTATGTTTAAAAAAAATATGCTATATTGTCATCATGCCGATTCGGGTATTTAGTGAAAGGTTTGTAAAATCAAGACAAGTCTAAAAAATAAAAATTATTATAATTTATAAATATATTTTATGCAAACAACTATACTAAAGCAAAAAAGAAAAAATGTATATTTTGTTATTTTGTTGAAATATATCGCATTTAAAATAATTAAATTAATTAAATCTATATAAAACGTGTTAAATGAAACGGAATAAATATATTTGATAATAATTTTCATCTATCTCGAGAACATTTTTAAGATGAAGAATTTGTGTAAGACATTATGAGAAACGAGCTTCATTAAATAATTTAATAATTTAATGAATTCGCAGCCCTGCGTCTATAACCGGAATACCGTCATAAATGCCGTTCTTTTATAATATTTCCTATTCATCGTCTGGCTGGAAATTCACGTTAAAATAATATTACCGCCGCATAAAATATATTTCTATAATTTGCATATACAAAACATGAAATTTTTATTTTTACACGATAATTATAATGGTCCGCTATTTTCCAACAAATTTCTCGTAAACGATTTATTCAATATATACGCGTTTCTATATAAAGTGAGTAAACTTATTATTACACGGTTCACATGATGCGTTTGGTTTATAGACTATAGGCTTTTTTTTTTTTTTTTAGGTTAAAAAGTTATAATACAATGTGTACATTGTAAAAAATATATTCGATATTGCCACGATAAAAGGAGGGAAAATATTTTATACATTTTGCAGTTTGTGACTTCCTTTGAGAATTCATATTTTTTTACATTTTTTTTTTTTTTTTTTTATCTATTTTGATGGCGTCTTCAAGACGTACGGGATATAAAAGAAGGTAAAATATCACGTGTGTGTGTGTTTTTTTTATACATATATTGCATGAAATTGAATATAGTAATATTTGTTGCAAACGACGGATAAATAATTTCATACGTTTATTAATAATTTAACATTTATTGGGTACTGTTTAAAAGATCAAAGAAAATGATTATTATTATTTTCTACATATTATAAATTCATAAATAAACTTAATAATTCGTTCAAAACGTAGCAAATGTACATCGATATTATGTAATTTATATGAGTATAATGGTTTTCTTTTTCTTTTTTAAATTATTACAGTAACAAAATGTAATATTTAATGATAATATGTTTTTATAATGAAATAATAATAATTTCTTTAAATGGAAATAGTCAAAATATATTACTTATAACGTACAAATATTGTTCATCATATAAGATATAGCGATAAATTATTTATATCAATAACATTATTAAAATTGAAAATAATTTGTAATCAGCAGTAATTTATTTACATTCATTCGGTTAACCATAATAACGTGACTGAAAAGATACCTAGGTACAATAATTTAAATTGATGTATTCAGAGTTATAGCTTTCAATATTTTACAAATTATGGTTTGTAGTTTATAATAATTATAATATTTATAATACATCTCCAATTAATAACATATTTAGTCTGTACACAGGTATTTTTCGCAATCGAAAAACGTTTCATTAATTTAACTCGAAACGATATGTCATTATTATCTTTAAATATTTCCTGTACCTACGCAGTACGTATACAGTATAGTTGTGTATCAGTGAAAACTAACCTATATTTTCGAGACACGGTATACAATTATGGATAAAAAAAAACACCCTATTTATGCCGTCATTAGAAGACATTATATTTCCCGGTCATATTATTATATCGGTAAGAGTTAAAGAATATAAAAAAAATATTTTATTATTATTTTATATATGGAGCAAAAGTAAGAATATATTGGTTTTATACGCGGTTTAAGATAAAAATTATCATTATAATTATATATATTAATATCTTAAAACGTGGTTTTATATTATTATTTTATATAAATATTAAGGTCTTATTTTCAGTATTTTCACACAATGGTTTTGCCTACGGTATAGAAAATTTCATTTTCCACGTGTATTATAATATACATTATATAGTTGATACTTCATTTTTTTAATTTATCAATAGTTATATTTTATATGACAAGAAAAACCGATGTAAAAAAGTATTGAGAAAACGGTAATATTTATGGAAACTATAATTATTATTATAAGTTATAACGAACTTAATTTTACTTATATTATTATTTAATAAATGAAATATAAATTTGAGACTTGAAAAATTAATTTAATATTCACGAAGGACTTTCACATACACACGTGATAATATGTTATGTTACTGTTATTGTGATTTTTAAATATTATAATAATATAAATTATAATTACCCGATTATACGTATATCAAAGTATTAATTACTAATTTATTATCATTAATCTATCTGAGAAATTGGTTTTCAAAAACGATTATTCATGAATGTTGTAATTAATACATCGAATTAGTTACCTATAATATTTCATATTGTAATAAAAAATGATTTGAATTGTTTTATGCATATTAAAATCAATCAAGTCTAAGTATACTTAAAAAACAATTTTTATTTAAATCTGATAGAATATTGATGTAATATTCTATATGTAATAAATAGTTCAATATTAATAGGTATGTTCTAATTATGTTTAATCAATATCGCCTGCAAGATTTAATGAATGTGATAATAATTTTCAGGCATTTAAACAATCCCGTTAAGTGAATACTAGTATTAAATCTAATTGGTAGGTACCTAATACTAGTAACATTAGGGTAGTTGTTATTTATTAAATTTAAATATTGTCAAAAGATATAAATAAATACATTTTATGTTATTGTCTACACCAGAAATATATTATAATATATTAATATATAATTAATAAATACTTTCAAGTAAACTAAAAACTATTATTAAACTTGAAATATATGTTTTAGAAATAGTTTGCGGCATCTTATGGCCATTGGACTTAACATTTACATAGAAAATACTAAAAAAAAAAATAATAAAAAAATATTGGTTATTTTATATCATAATATATTGAATAATAATATTATGAAAGGCATAATTAGTATAAAACACAGTATTAAAGTATAAGTATAACACCATTTTCTAATGAATTTTCATTAATATAATTTATTATTTTGTAATTATTTTGATATTCACTCATTTTAATATTTTATCATTTTAGGCAAATCGACATTAAATGTACTATTTCAAATTTACTTATCCCATAGTAAAATAATTTTAACATTAAGTTGCTAAATAACAATATGCGTATCTTGAAAGGATTAGGTACTCTTACCGGTATAAAATAATATTTTAACTTATTTAATAAAATAATATTCTATAGGTGTAAAAATGATTTTTTAGTTATTACTACCTATAACAGGTCTAATTTTTATTTTTATTTTTTGCCCGTCGTTATAAGAAAGGTAATATTTTTAGAAAAATATCAACTTTTGCCCGTAGTATGGTTTTCCTAACGCGAATTTCAAACGAATTCGGCTGGATACTGCTCGTAAGTCGTAACACGTAAGTAAGTACGATATTTAAATAATAGCTGGTATATTATGACGTAATGTAATCGTTTTTCGGACCATGATAGCAATGTCTAATAAATTCGACTTACCCGCACAGATAACGGTGAGAATCTGAAACAGCCAGATGATCACGTACCGATCCGGTCTTTGGCAAAACAACAACATGATTGTGGTCGAGTCACTCTACTCTATATTATATATCGGGTCGCGGTAATATTATACTATAATAATAATATAATATTATATTGCTATTCTCCTAGCCGCGAGAACACATAATTTCCAACCTCCCCGGAAAGGGAAGTGTTTCTGTAACTTGTTGATATCTTCCGTGTGTGTTTTTGTTTATTATTATTTATTTCTTAACGATAAAAATATTTATATCGTTATAAATAGTGATAACTGAACGGCGGGTGATATTGATGAGACGAAAACACGTGGGGCGATTCGTGACGTGTGTTCGACACGCCGACACGAAACAACGCGCGAAGAAACGACAAAATGTTTATAAATACGTATCCGAAGTGTGGACGTACGTTCGGTATCGAGATCACTGACGGCGGCGGGCGGCGTGACGCCGTGTTCGGTGCCTTCCTACTCGGTGGGCGGCGCCGTACGCATGTGCTTTCCAAATATTGTTCACCTCACATTTTTATATCATTCTCGTGATAACTATTATTATTTTGATAAAAGGACAAAGTCGAATATAAAAAACAACAAAAAAACGAATTAAATCTGTCTTTGAAAACTCTCACTCGTAATAACTCACTTGGACTTGTTCAACCCACTAGCACTTTGCCCGTCCAAACTCATCGATTTCATAATAATTCTAATATTATGAAATTAAATCGTATTGCGTATCACGTTTAAAATGTTTGAAACCGCAGTGTTACGATAAAAATACTATAATTATTATCATATATAACTCACGCAGTCATTTCTCAATCCCGACCACTGACAATTTATCTAATTTAAAATTCCAGGGATCGTCAAAACTGTCGTTCCTCGCCACGTGCGTTATCGACTCATTGTGAGTAGACATTATAATTATGCTAAGTTTTTGATACCAAAATATTATACTCCTTCAAGATTACCTATACCGCTGTATATACCTTGTCGTCGTTATATATCTATGTGTATATACCAATATAATATTATTATTTATTTATTATTATTATTAAACGTAGATAATTTGGGCGAAATAATATAAAATATATCGTCGTAGTAGCGACTAATAAGTAACAACTATAATATTATAGTGTGCAGCATCTTAATAAATGTTATCACGATAATAATATTGGAAATAATTAAATCAAGTCAATTTGATCAGTCAATTCGAACAAATTTTCCAGTCGGTTAAAAAAAAATAATAATTTCGTAACTTTCCCCCGAGCAGACGACGGGTACGTTTAAATATAAACTTATAAGTTATAACCATAAATATTTTTGTATTTTCAAACGAAAATTAATACGAATGGTAAAAATGGATTTAATATTGCGGTTGATATTTGATCCAAATCAAATACGCAGCAGGTATTATAGGAGACGAAACTATTATACTTCTTGTTACCGTCAATCTTTCGAGAGTTAATAAATATTAAATGAACGGCGTATAAATAATTCAAGACAACTTACGTAATGATATTATTATATTAGTGTTTACACGTTAATCGTTTTCCTTTTGAATCTTTGCCAAGACCGCGGTCGAATAATAAATTGTATACCTCGCATGGTCTGCCGATTGCGTGTTTTTTGCACACAGAAAAAAAAATGAGAGGAATTAAAATTCGGCGACACCTGTTAACTACAGTTTTATAATGACTGGGATGTAACGGTTCGTAGTCGATTTCGATTGTAACATATCAATAGTAAATAATAATATTATATGTATATTATATAATATTATCTTTCGTAATCAATATGGTTATGTCTATTATCTCATTTTTTCGGGAGATTCGATAAAATTTTTTCATCTCCAAAGATAAATTACATTTTTCAACAGTAGGAAATAACGTTAAGAATCTGAAAATAGAAATCGTCATTTATACGAATGTCTGTCCTCGCTCCGACATCGTATTATCGGACGTACGAAAATAAGATATCGTATATATTTTAATATGATAAATTTCACCCCAACTATTATTATAATAGTATCGATGAAATAATAAACCACTAAACCAGTAAATGGTTTACGACCGAATAAACTATATTATAATATCCTATATAAAGATGATCATTTTAACAGTAATCAACGAATATTATTCATGATAATATCATCATATATTAGTGTTCTTCGATTACTTTATTAGAGCTAAAATACGTATTTCGTATACTTTGGTATCCCTTGTGTTATATCGCATAAAAAATAAATAGATAGAACGACGCGTTCCAAACAACATTACACATATAATATAATAATATGATATTAAACCGAGTTGAAATTTATGCATTTAAATTGTCGTAAATTCTATTAATAATCGATTACTGCGTGTTTCACAATAATAGCATATCGTTATCACACAAATCAAATCAAGCTGTATATAGTAATATAACCAATATGACGGATTTAATATTAATAAACGACGATTAACCGAGTTTTTGTCAATGAAAATTTACTAAAGATTTTTTAGTTGTTAATGTACACGGAACGATTTAAAAATTTAAAATCCGATCTTTGGAGTATTTTAAAAATATACACTATATAACGCATCATATAATTATTATTATTACACCATTATGCGTTATGACTTTATTGTATTTTTTCCTTTTTTTCTGTCGTTCGCTAAATTCGATTTCTTTAAAACAAGTCTATTTTAAATATCATCGTACTATATTATAATATACAACTCAACACCTGACTAATATATTGTCTAATAATAAATTATTATTGTATTAATGACGAATAAGCGAACACAATATAATATTAGGATTATCATTCGGTTGTTTGATAAAACGCGTTTTAACTTTTGGTAATTTCGCGTTCTTTCGCATTGCTGTCGAAACTGAAAAATTAAAATGATCCGTACAACGAGTTTTGAAATGTGTAATAATAATATGTAATAATATTCAAAACACGCGTTTTATTCGAATACTTTAATCACGAAATATAAATAAGTACTCTGCACTCGATCGTATATTACACACTGCTATATAGTACATACGATATACCAACCAGCAGGTACAGTCATCGTCTTAAGATTAGGAGAGAAGTGAACTTTGTTTATCGTCGCGTTATGTTCAAAGGGAAACTTACAACGAGGAGATATTTTCTCTGTATAAGAGCAATACGTACGTTATTAAAGTAATATAATACGAACCTTTATGAATATTTTAATACGGTTTTATTAATATCCGACTATATATTATAAGTTACTATATACATTACGATGGTTATAATTTAATTTGGTTTTTATCGCGTTTCCAATTACTTAAAGAATTTATAAAGAGAGTTTTAGGTTAGAAAAAAAAAATTCCCATACGAGTGTTAAATATTTCAAGATTCAAGAATATATTTCATATATTATTAATATTTAAAATAATATTATTTCGGCATTTCTGTGTCAGTTATAAGAAAACCCATATTACATAAATAATAATTAGTGGACTGTGTAAATAATATAATATTAAATTAACGATAATTTTTATTTTAGACCAATCGCGATTCAATTTTTTAATATTGTATACGACTTGTTGCGTTTCCAGGATGGCTCGTAAGTTTTTTTCCTACCGATGATATTTAACTCGTATAGTCGCGATAAAAAATAGTACATTACGTATAATCAATAATTAATCGTTCAGTCGAGGACGGATGAGTTATGAATCGTTATAATATTATTTTTTACGAAATTTTATATCTACCAACTATCGTTTAATTGAAGAAGAAATCGTTACGATGTTTATATTGTAAATTTTATAACAATTGATTGAGTATAATTATATAATTGTCATGGCATTCACAAAATCGTGTGATACGAAAAATATTTCTTCAGAATTTAATAATCTTATTGGGTTTAGGTACGTGTTTTATTTGAAAATATGATTTCTTGGAAAAGTAATATGAACGCGACCGTCAAATCAATTTTTTTATTTTTTCTTATTTTAATATCATATACGACCTAAAAAACTAATTTGTATCGCGGTGTGATTAAAATATATTATTATCTGCAATGACGTGAGTTTAATCTTCAATTTTCTTCCATACAATAATATTATTGTTCCGATATTGTTCACCCAAGCATCAAAAATATGCTCATGGCATACATGTACAATAATACGATGTTTACTATTATAATAATGTTTATTATTATTTATTTTTGCCAGTCTTGTTTTTTTTTTTTTTATTTCCTTATAAAAGAAGATTAAAAATTCAGCAGGAATGAAAAATTATAATAATAATAATAATACCTTTTGTTGATGTTTATATTTGTCACATAATTATTTGGTTTTATAAAGAAAGAAAAAAAGTATAATATTACAATAATATCGTTGTAATAATATTTCCAAAAATATATTTTGTGTGTGTAAAAGTCGTTTTAATCATAAAATGATGACGGTCTGTACCTACTACTGTTTATGTTTTTCGATTATTATCTAATAATTCTAATAAATTATTGGTAGGTATACTTAGATAAATTAAATTGTTAATTAAGCGTTCTATAATTGAAGTTTTCTTTCTAATTGAGGTGAAAAAAACTATATTCAAAGTACTAACTGTAAGACTGTAACACATTTAAAATAAAACATGTGAAAACGATTTGACGAAAGCAGCCAATCAATGGAGACACATTGAAAATTTTTCATATTATATTAAAAATAATCAATTTATTATGATTTTATTTCATTTTTCTCTCTATACTTACATACAGTACATAATATCAGAGTAGATATACCTTATACCTTAATGTATGTTATACTTATAATATTATTATTTATAAAACAACGTTTAGGGTTAAATTATGATTTTAAAATCAGGACTGTATATTCAGTTTTGATATTATGTAAAATTTCCAAATTGTCAAAAAATTTTTCTGACAATATGCAATTTTCGTGGTATTAATGGAAAATATAATAAATTTAATAATAACATATTAACTGATATGGATTATTTTTTTTTTTATTTTTTTTTTTTGGCAAAATAAAATGTTGCTTTATTTTATTTTCCTCTATCGTTACGTCTGACGTGAATTTAAAGATTTAATGTCGCGCCCGACGGTTGATAAAACATAATATTGTATTATAATATATTATTATAGTTTGTTTATATTTGCGGGGTGAATCGTTGACCTTATTCGGTTATTGGACCACGGATCCGACTTCCAATATAACTTGCGTTCCTCCGCAAGAAAATAATATTGAAGATGGAAATTTTATTCATTGCTTACATTTTCTTCTAGTTCTTCTGTGTAACCGATAAACATAAATTATGGTTAATATAATATAACTAGCTATATAGTGCCGGCGACGTCTGTTTCACACGGATAAGCCGCAAACGGTGTGACGGTCTTCCTTCTTCCAATCACATTATTATAATACAGCCGAAAATAACAAACAGATGAATACAATAATGTTATAATAACACGACCAAGTCGCCGTCCGGTTTCTAAAACAGAATAAACGAGAGAAAAACGCTCGTTTCTCGTAACGTATAATAATAATAATAATTCTCATAAAAATAACGGATACGGAGTCCGCCAAAGGGGAGAGATAAATTCACGAAAATTTTAATCTAACAGAAGTAATGAAACCATAAATTAATTAAGAGGGAGGAAAGTAAAAATAAATAATTGAACGAAAGAATAATAATTGTAAATTATTTGATAAAAAATTAAAATTAAAATTTTAATAGTGAATATTATTTACATAATATAAATAATGTCTGGATTGTAGTTCATAATAATAGTTGGTCGAACATAATCTGAAACATATCACAGTCTTGATAAAATGTGCAATTATTATAAAAATTATAACATATTTTCAAATAATTAAATATGTATTCAAATACCATATTTTACAACTATACTACACCCGTACTTGGTTATGATTAAAAGGCCTTGAATACGTTTTCAAAGATTTATAAAAATATAAAATAATAATATTTATGTGAATTTATATGATTTGATTTCAACAATTATACAGAAAATTAGACACGATATTATTACGATAAAAATTTCAGTTATGAAACATAGTAATAAACTAATAATTAATATTAACAAAGATTATCTTGTAATATTTAATATTAATATATTAAATTATTAACTATTAAAAATAATTGAAACGACACAACGGTGTAATAAGATAACTCCTAATTCTTCGAGAAAACGGATAATAATAATTTTCCTAGATTTTGAAACTCTAGACTTTACAATATCTGAAATGTGTTCAAATTTATAATAGTTCCTACTATAGTATGGTAAAACATATTATATAATTATTATAATATAACAGCAGTTATTTATAGCTATAAATAAATAGCTAATTTTACTTTACACTAATAATTTACACGGCAATTATTATTTATTTTAATAATAAGTATATGAAAAAATAAAACCGCATAATGTATTTCCATCGGGATTTTTTTTTTTTAATTGAAGTTGTTAAAAAAAATAAAATATTTTTTTCTTATCTATTTTTTTTTCTTGATAAGAATTAAAATCAAAAAATACGGCGATGTATTTTATAAATTAAATTAATATGTTGAAAAATGTATTATGATGCGCATGATAAATAATTATATTATCATTAAGGCGTATTTATGAATATTAAAATTTTGCAGACAATAAACACGAAAAAAATTCATTTTTCCATTTTAATGATATGAAAACGTGAAAAATTAAATAAAATTACCTACCTTGTACTCGTGTATAATAACAACAAACTATAAATAATCTGTTTAATGCGTTTCACTCGAGTCTTCGTATCTATTTTATAGTCATACAAATTTAAATAATAAATCGTCATAAATTATTATTGTTATATTGGGAGAGTGACGATGTCGATCTCGATGATGTTTTTATTGCCTGTTACAATATAGTAACCAACCCCGATCACAAAGTATTACTTCCAATAATAAATAAAATAATTTATAGATAATTTTAAATAATTTTAAAACGAATAGATTTGTTTGAATATAATAATGGGTATATCGTCTTCAAACGGTACGTTTTTCTAACAACAAATAAACAGTTTACGAATTTTAATTAGTATTACTGCAGGTTGTAATAATAATAGTTGAGTTTATATTATTATTTTTCATAACCAACGTTAAACTGATCTGGAAGACAGAGGCTTTTCATGTTTTTTACATAATTATGTTTCCGCGAATTCTACCGAATTTCTCGTGGACTCAGAAATACGAATGTATTTTTATTGTCATTATCTACGATATTCCAAGGAAAATATTGATTAAATAACATAAAAATTCCTAAAAAAAAAAATCTCATGAGTATAATATCCTTAACCTTATTCCATTCGAATTTACGATTACTATTATTGTTATTATTATTATTATTTTTTTTTTTTGCGCAATTATTTAGCACGTAATTAGCATGAATTCGCGTCAATAATTCCAGAATTTGAGTTCTTTTAGTTTTTCTTCGAATTCAAAATATTACTTAACGGGTTGGACTGGTGACACGTGTCCCTCTGACTCCGCTCACTATTTATGAAATTACATAATTCAATTTTCTTCTACGCTTTCATTATTAGAGTGTAATTGACGTGAATTTATACACACGAACGACTACAGAATTCACACGACATTAGTCCTTCATAGATTGACTATTATATAATATTGTAATATTTCAATTTAGGACAGGATTTCAATCTTCCAGTTGTTCTCTGAAATTTATCCAAAATTTATTCATCGTATAAATTCATTCGAGAAAATAGTGATAAATATTTTCCAATTTAATATTATCTTGAATTCTTACAGATAGCAATTCTAGAAATAAATTTATTCGGCGGTGCTCGTTGATTATACCGTTATGAGTTAACTCTAATGAAAGAAATTCTAAATTTATTTCCTGACATATGATTCATCAACATTTTATGATCATCATATTGATACTGTATATTTGATAATATATTTTGGAATCGTTAGGTTAATTTTTCTACAAAATATACAACTTTGAATATTTCTAAAAATTCTCGTTTTTATCACAATAATATTTGATAAAATTAGCAATTTTAAGTTTTAAAGTATAAAATTTGTATTTAAGTATTCTCACATATAGTTTGTCGTGTTACTAAAATATTAGAAAAATCGATACTTTAATTTATTTTTATAGATGAGTAAAGTTGAAATTTTAGTAAAATCAATATTTATAAGGATTCTTATTTTAATGTCTTAATATTTTTACAATAATGATTAATAAAAAGAACGAAAAATTTGAAAATTTGATTGAAACTCAATTATAAATTAATGTGAATGATACAATTACAATTACATTTTTTTTTATGACTGTTAAAAATATAAAAAAGATGATATGATATTGCTGTAAAGAGCTTAATTTTGATTGAAATTTGAATACAATGATAAATCGAAATTCTGCCTCATATAGTGATTTAATGGGCATTTATATTGAATTAAGAGACTTATATGTCTATATAATATAACTATAATAATTTAATATATATGATAAAATTTTGGAACTCTTTCGTTAAAATGTAAATGTAAATGGTACGTTGCGTATACGTTATGTTTAATAAAAATGTAAAATTTTTAACCAATACCTATAATATTCGACTGAACTTTGCTCTGAATCGTGTTTTCGAATATCAAATTTTAATCAAAATACAACACTATCCTCTTTACACCTGTACCTCTTTCAGAGCAGAATCAATTTTTTTTGTAGGGAAAAACACAATAGTTTAGTGTAGAGGTGTAGACCCCTACACCATTTTAGTGAAAACAATTGCGGAATGGCCGTATAAAATTAATTTCATGAATTGAGAATTTTATTCATAATCGACGTTTACGTATTGTCTTAATAAAGAGTTCATAATACTGTCGTCACAGCTACAGCGGAAAATACCAAATCTACCTGGCCCACCTATACGGCTATACCTGTAATAGTGTGGTTAAAAATATGTATTTAATTCAAAATTAACGGTCTAAAATTTAAGCGAACACGTTACGATTCGCGTAGGATCCCAATTTATATGTTATATTTATTTCAGTTTTTTTCGTCTTTCCAAAATCGTTTTTCATTCGATCGTTACAGTTGCATTTTCGAGCCGCGCCCCTCGTACAATGTGTATAGGTCTTTATAAATAAAACGCGCCAGTGTGTTTTATATTCCGCATGGGAATAACGGTAACATATTACAGTGCACGCGTACCATATATAAATATATATATATATAATATGTATACGGTTAAGAAATCGTTTTTTGTTGTTTTTTTTATTGTCGCATAAAAAAGTAGTTGTACGGATTTCTTATCAATAATGGGTCAAGTTTCCCGTTGTTAATTTGCATTTTTCAAACTACCCCGTGCCGACGCCAAGACGAAACGTTACAGACGAAAATACATTATCGTACGTATATATACATACGAGTATAATATTTATATAAAATAGTCACTGTTCGCCGAGAGAATATGCGTACGAGGAAATCAAAACTCGTACGAGTTCACAAAAAACATCATCTGTCGCGGTCTATCCCTGCAGCTACACTCGTCCGTTCGTAAATCCGTTATTCCAACGAGCAACGCACTCCCGTTTTATCGGCGAACTATACGTCATACAGATGCTAAAGTTAAACAATAATATACGACCAGTTTTAAAATTTCCGAAATCGTTATATGCACATGCAAGTAAAAAAAAAAAAAAATTCGCCCGAACACAGAATAAAATTTCCTAGTATCGAAATGACGTATTGTGTATATATTTCATTTTATTTATCGTCAAACAATATTAAAATCGTAATAATTATAATTTCCGCGAATTTTACCGCTTTCCGATAGTTTTTCTACTTTTTACTTTCGTTTAATAATATAAAAAAGCTATATTGGGAAATTTAAAAAAAAAAAAATATTCTAAACTAATCGCGATTATCACGAATAATCATGGTATTTCTACATTTAATATTGTTTTCATACTAACTATAAGAAAGGAAACCTAAAAATAAACTTATGCGAAAAAAAAAATGTTATTATTTTAGTGAAAACAATATTTATCGTATATAAATAGTATACGGAAAATATATAATATTTCTATTGTATTATATATAGTGATAAACTGATAACAGATATGAAACGAATAAACCACTGTAATATATATTAATTATCATTATATTACTTTCTTGCGAGGCTGGGCAAGTTAATGTAATTTTTTAACCGAGTTAAGTTAAGTAAATTGACACAAACAGGAAGAAGTTTACAGTAGATAGTTTATGAATTATTCTAATGTCCATTAAGTTCACAAAATAAAAATAACTTATTAACTTAAGTTAAGATACAATTTGAAATAAATTATCAAAATCTCAACTATTCGTACTTTGTTTTATATATTATACTCAATAATATTTACTAGGTATTACATTTAGTCGTTATAAAATGTGTATAAAATAAAAGTTGGTATATTAACGTAACTTGAATATTAAACAAAATTAACTCGTTAATTATGAAATTAATTCATAATAATAAGAGTTAAGTTTATAAATATTCAAAATTTAAAAGTTAAGTTAAAAAGTTTAAATTAACTTAAATTTAACTTATTAATGCCCAGCCTAGCTCTTTTGTCAGTTTATTATTATCTCTGTAACATTTTTAAAAACGTAATTACCAAAGAGTGATTTTTCCTTCAACGTCTTGTATGTAGTACATTTTCATATTCATATAGTATTCACAATATATGGACGTTTCGATCTATAATGATTAATTGATAAGTATAATATAATTTAGTACAGGTGTTGTACACGTTGGATAAAGTAGGATAAAATAATCTCAAAATAAAAGTCGTATAAGATTTAAAATTAAAAAATTGATTACTCATCGTTTTAACTAATGCTAATTTATTCGTATTAACATACGATTTAAGACAATATTGTGAAATGTTTGTTGATATATAAATTTTAATTCAAAGTAATGTATTTTATTTAAGAGTAGATTTTTTTTAAATAGGAATGTGCTATAACGTGCGATTTAAGATGATTCCTGTGAACGCTGAATGTTTAATAATTGATAATGTGGCGCGTTTTGTTTTTATGACGATTATTACGTTTTATGACTTCTCCTAAAAAAATATACTCGTTGCGGTTAAAAAAGAACAAAAAAGAAACACATCGCAAAATGTTATTTAGCACCGAAAAGTGTATATATTCACCTATTCGTTATTTTTTTAGGTAGCGTGAATATATAACTTTATGTTTTTAATAAATTTTACTTAAAATTAACACGGAAAAGTCAACATTTGACTACAAAACACGTTTTATTTAACCTACAAAAATAATAAATACTACTTTTCGTTTATTCATCGATATAAATCATTAAGTAAATAAAATTATTGCAATATTGTGTAGAGCGTTTCGCCGTATACGTTCTCCTCAATAAATATTTTCATAGGTACCTACATCATAATATTTTTAAATGTAAATTTTGAAATTAATCGTATTCATGTGCGATGTATTATTATTATTTATGTATTTGCCTTTTGTATATAAATTTCAAATAATAAACTATAAGATTTGCACTTTTATTATTAAATAAAAAAAAAGAAAAAAGGTAACTGTAAGGCTCTTCTACCGTTCGATTGCTTATAAACTTCAAAAGTTACTACAGCTGTTTCGAAAGTACCGGAAAATTTTATTGAAAATTGAAATGAAATTTTTCAATTTCGAATTTAAATTAACGATGGAACATACGCGTGTCACCGCACTCCCGCGTGACACTATTGAACACGTTTTATATTGTATTATTTTGCTAATAATTTCACATTTCGACATTATTTTCCCCCCCATTTAAAACGTTAAAATCGTCAAATTCTTACCTCGTGCTTTTTTTTTTCGAAGTAAGAAAACGTTTTTATTATAATATTATACTCGAAAAATTTGATGTGTACTATGCATATTTTAATGCTCGAAAAATCAAAAAAAATCATCGGCCCGAAATTCAAAAAAAAAATATATAACTCGTTATTCATCGTCGTGCATCACACACGCGTGACAGAGTTAATTCGAAATAACTTTCGGAGCGTTTCGAATCGTAACGTTTGATCAAGTCGTATACGCTCTTGGACGTACCCATCACGAGAAACGATCGCTATCGCGCATGGAGAATGTTAATCGTACGATTCTCCGTTTGGTTTCATCCCGAGCGGAAAATTGTATTCCAACATAACAATAATTGCTGTACGTCTGTCTGTAATGTGTGCGCGCGAAAATTTTATAAATACTTGATGTTTAATTCGACTCTCATTCGGACCAGCGCTTTCTGAAATGCGGTTTTTTCTTCGTCTCGACGTCCCGTTTCTGCGATACGGTCCATTAAGAAACGGACTCGTTTATGGACCGACTACGCCAACTGTTTTGAGCTCGTTCGCACCACGTGTCGACCGAAACGTAAAAACAAAACATTATAACGCCCTTACATTTATGATTATTATTATTATTATTATGGAAGCCATTATATTGTACCAACTCGGTAATGTATTATTAGGTTTTAGACCAAAAATGTAATATTGTTTGTCTAAAACGCAGATTAGAAAATTCGTCCGAAAACGAACGCGAAAATCTTAGAACGAAATCGACTTTATTTCCAACGATGGCGTCTTCGTATTAAGAAAAAAAAAAAAACGAATTTTTCTATGCCCGTATTATTAATATCACGGCGATAATTGAAATCAGAAATGTTACCCTAAAATTAATTTCATCTAATCCGTTCGATTTAAAAATGTCCGTTTATAAATAAACGAAAATATCGAAATAAATAATAATAATCGAAATATTTTAATATAAATTATAATTATTTTTATTAATATCGCATTGTTATTATCATTATTATCGTCTAAAACGGAACGTTATTGTCGCAACGCACCAATTTCCGTCTGTTATGACGACCGCGTAACGAAGCCGAATCGTTTCTGTTTATCTTTAATTTCGTTTGAACATTTTATAACTTGTGTGTATAGCACACAATCTTTATTGAAAAATTGGCAAAATTTCGTATTTTCTCGAGCCGATAATAGTAGTTATTTTTCCACCGCTCGTATTATCGTTATACCGCTAACCACAATATTACTATGATACCAATACAATATAGTGCGGTATCCGGTTAACAATCTAGGAACATTCGAACGTTATATTATATTTTATGTCGTTATAAATAACATAAAATCCACGTATTGTTTCGTAGTGCGTGTTGTGTTGATACTAATAAATTCGAATGTATATAAAAGAGATGAAACATTGAAACGTGAACACGGCGTTTTATACGCAAAAAACAATAAGAAAATCGTGAAGAGATAATTATAATTACACGTAAAATAGTTATTATATCGGCACCAAAATAAACAAAAGCAAGGAAAAGGATACTGGTGTGGAAGGGATACAGATGTAAAGAGGATATTATTGAATTTTGATTAAAATTTGAAGGCAATGATAAATCATTACATTTGAAAAACGATTCTGATCGAAGTACTGTTAAATTTGGATATATAAATATAGGTGACTCATTTAAGGGTTTCATCATAAATTATTTATGTCGAACGTAGAGACTGATAAAAAATGTAAAAATTTTAATCGGTACATATAATTATTATCTGATGAACATGAACTTCGCTCAAAATCGTTTTTCAAATGTAATGATTTATCGTTGCATTAAAATTTCAATCAAAATTCAATACTATCCTCTTTACACATTTATCCCTTGCCTTGCTTTTTATTTTTGAATATAACTAGATATTTAATTAGTAATTAACTAAAAGCTCTTATTTATTCACTTATATTATTTTAATTATTTTATATGAAAAAGAGCAAAAACTAATTATATATTTTAAACAAATTACAAAAATCGGTTAATTTATTATTTTATATAGATATAATTAATAGGTAGACATATAGATACCTATAGTGTATTTTAGTGTATTGGAATGTGTTAAAAATGAAATAAAATAAAATAAAAATTTAAACGCTATCAAGTTATAGATAAAGAAATAACTATGTAGGTACATTTATGCTGATACAGTAGTATCAGCTCTTATTTTTATACTTTAAACAGATATAAAAAATATTTAATTGTAATATTTACAATAATTTGAAACTGAGTTAAGCAATATGTATTTGAGTTTCAAAAAATTTTCAAATATATTCAAAATTTGTTGTTAATTTTATTTAACATTATCTATTGTAGAATATTGAAAAATAATAAGAAGAATCCATATAAATATTATAAATATCGATTTTACTAAAATCTCAACTTTGAACATCTATAAAAAAAATTGAGACTTGAGATTTTTCTAATATTTTGGTAACACATCAAACTATGTGTAAGGATGCTTTAATAAAATGTTTAGACCTTAAAACCCAAAATTAAATAATAATAATATTCCTCTTATGAATATATTTGTATGTAACGTTGGAAAACGAATAAATTTCCTAAATATATTATAACGCATCTCATATAATATCGTTTCGCACAATAACGTCATATTATTGCAATTATTATGTTATTGGGTAACGTTTTTTTTTTTTTTTGTTTAACGCTAAATGTTGTATTCATGTTCGTCAAAATACGAAACGTCACGTACGTATTCACTGTTATGTTGTATAACATTCAGTCCCCCGAAGAGGTTTAACTCGGATGATACTGCTCGTGTGTGCCGTCATGATAGACTTGAAATTACCTTTTATTTTTTTTTGAGTGACGGACCTTTTTCCTTTTACAATTGATCGGATAAAACGCCGGAGGGAATTCGAGTGCATCATCCCCCATCAAGACCGGACTCGACGGGTAGAAGAGAAATGATCGTGTCAAAAGGATTTTCGTCCGTATACGCGCGGGTCATCGTCGGGGACTATAGAATATAAAATTGAAATTTCGCGTCATTCGATGTTTACGTTCACTATCGTATTATACAATAATATTATTATATACACGCAATATTTAAACTTACGTGACTAAAAACTTATGTTCGCCAATCTCTTTACAATGTCCTATATTTTGTTATTATTAGCACAGACCCGCCTCGCCATCGACGATCGTGTGTATCGAGTTTTATCACAACTCGCTTATAATATTATACTATAAAAAAAAATAGATATTTATATTTTATTATAACCTTATACCGCTGTTTCGGTATAAATAACTCGGTCACAACGTATATTATTATATTTTATTTTTATATTATCGTCGTAAGGAAATTAAAGAGAAAATACAAAAATATACCGTCCGTACGTACAATATACTATTATTATGACCGCCAATATAATAATATGTATATAATATAGGCTTCGCGTGTCGTGGGCCACATATTTAATTTATTCGAATCGTCGTTCAAGTTTCGACCAAACTATCCGATTTCGGTTTATTTTACCAATACCCTTAGGCGTTCTGAATTATTAAAGTGAATTCAATTGATTTTCGTATCGTGCGCATATGTACTGTATAATATAGCAGCAAATCGTACACGAGGTCGACGCGGAATCGAATCGAAAAGTAATTTTCGTTTAAAAAATAATCCCGACCGAAAAACACCGTGTGACATATGCCGTTGTATAGTTCAAAAATATTATTAGGTGCCTATAAATAACATCATTATTATCTTACATATAATTATCTTTCTTATTCTAATATTGTACGGATTTCGATAAAACGTACGCAAATCAGAAACATTTTTAAATATTCTTAATACATTACGTATTACAAATTATTATAATTTTTTATTATTAGTTATTCCAAAAAGAAAAATATTATATTATTTTTCACTCGTTATAATCTTAATAGAACAATGCACACGCACAGCCTACTATGAATCGGATATATTACAATATATCATTTAATTTTGAAGATTTTAATTATTTCGAAAGATCAAAAATTATTAACGTCCAATCAGTGGTGTGTATACGATGAAAACGATTTTAACCAGAAAAAAATTAATAATAATATAATAATAAACTTATTAATCCACATAGGAAAATGTTTAAAATAAATAATATCGTAAATTTATTTCGACTAAAATTGATTTCATAAATACGTCGTTATTTATACATTTAATAAATTGACGTCTGAATGTTTGATTATACGTATAAAGTATAATATGTTATAATATACGTCCGTAATAATTCTACAGACTCATTTCGATGAGGTCATCCTATACCTCTATAATAAATATTGATAATAACCGTAATTATTACCATAATATTATGATATTAACGCGTATATTTTAGCGACTTTTTCGAGGTTTGAAATAATTTCCGATTTCCATTTTCATAGAATTTCTATTTTACATCGCTTAATACGTATGACAATAAACTGTCACGTCAAAAACGTCCATGTCTGCTAATGTATTTATTTCGTCAATATGTTTATATGAAATATTAAAGCTTTTGTCCCGTATGTAAATATTATCGACTAGAAAAGTAGAAACAAACTGTCTAATGGTATTAATACCTAATAATAATAATAATAATAATAATAATAATAATAATAATAATAATAATAATAATAATAATTTTTGAGTAATATTTTCTCTCTCTCTCTCTCTCACCCTCTCCCTATCACTCTTTAATATTGAAATTAAATAATAATATTTAAAGAGATAAATATTCCGTCCCCGGGTAAATGCATTAAATTGTGCACGTAACTTTCGAGTTATTCGTAGAAAGAAAATATACGTTTGCATAAATATAAAAATTACATTTTAATGGCGGACAGTTTTAAACAATAATCCCACGTTATACGCACGTCGTGTAAATCTGCGTTCAAAGTGGGCACGGATAAAATAAAAATATACAGCGAGCTGACATTTATTTTTAAACTAACGGATGAAACCTTAGGTATTTCTACCATACTTTTATTATAATAATATACTAAAACTTAAGTTTTGACATTTGACATTTAACAGTCGGCATAAACTCGATGGTTCGTTTAGTTTTTTTCGATTGGAGACTTAGAGAAAAATAATTATTATACTTATATCATAATAACGATATTTTTATTATTAAATTATAATATTATGACCGTGTTTAACGCTATTAACGTTTAATTTGATCTATATATAAAAGATTTTTCTGAGAGTTTATCGTGTTCGTCGGAAAGAATGAAAAATGGAAAATGTGTGTGCAAATAATAAACTATTTGAAGAATCGTAGAAAAAAAAACCCTCGATGAACAATATTTATATTATAATTAATTTCTATTCGTTAGCGTTTAATTTTTAAATTTTTTTACCGTTATTTTAATATCCGTTTTCGAAGAAAAATAAATCTTTATCGGGTCTATATATTCGTTGTCCGCCTGTATAAATAGTTAAATTATCCCATTTCTCGTTTGCAAACAATACCTCTCTGGCAATAATACACGTTTCGCGTTAAGTAATTGTTAAAAAATGGTAAATTCAACGGATCCGGACGAAGCCGAACGCCTGTATTACACAGTAAAACGCGCGATATAATACGAATAATATCGTTATTTTTTTCATACCCCCCACCCCACACACAGTTTTTTACCGGTAAAAAGGTTTAAACGTTATTTATTACAAGAACCCGCGTAAAAAAAAAAAATAATAATTATAATCGGTATAATATACGTTACATCGTTATTATACTGTATAAAAAAAAAAAACAAAAACAAAAAAAAAAAAAGCTTTTCGTTATAATTATTATTATTGTCGCGTCGAGTTTACGCGCATTATGTTTTGCCTTTTTGTAATATGCGTACGCAATATTATTATCATTCATAATATTGTGATATAATATAATCAGATATAATACCGTTTATAAACATTATAATAATTATTATTGTATATTATAATATGGCGATAGAATTGATAACACGAAAAAACGAGTGACACATACGTACCTGGGTATCGTATAATGCGCGTTGTCAAATCCGTAACGGGGGGAAGATTTTTAGGGGTTTAACCACGCCGCCCCGCCACCGACCCCATATAATTGGTATATTATTTAATTGGCGAAAATTATTATTTTACTTTTTTGTTAATATTATAATAATTTGTTATGACGTATAAATTTGTATAGTAGGTAGGTACCTAATAAAAATATTATAGTTTCATTATTATACTCCAGATGCGTATTATTGGTTATTATTATTATAATTATTTATCGTTTCAAATTACCAAATAACTATATATTATACGATGTATGAATAGGATAAGGGTAGTTTTATTTTTCAACCCCTTCGAAATTTTTTCTAGGTTTCCATACGGTTATTGTGACGTGTTACTACGAGTTGTCGAATACTTGGACGACGATATTTTTAATTGTTTTCGAAAATTCAATAGGATATACGTCTACATGCGTATACCTAATGTTGTATTTATTATTACCATGGTATATCGAATTATCGAATATCATTGTGCTATTTTTATTTTATTTTTTATTTTTTTTTTTGTGTTTGTACATTGCGGTGGGCCTCATGACGTTGCCATCGACAACGATCGGAAAGTTAATCGGTTTTTTTTTTTTTTTTAATTTATCCATGACAACTATATTATAACTGTCAATGCGTAACATGAAACAAAAGATCGCGCGTTTTACTTTTATTTAGAATTAATATTATCGTTATGTAAATATTTACCGTCTACGTTGTAAAAATCAAAATCAAAATCTATTATAACAGTTAATACTCATATAACTGTTTTGAGTTGGACGAATGTAGTCGTAATATGATACAGTCAGTTTTATGTAAAAAAAAAAAAAAAATATTACTTGCTATTTATATTAATTTATATTTACTCATCCAAAAATATTTGTATGAATTATTCATTTGAATATTATTGTTTAGACTTCAGACGTTAAATATAATATTTGTACGCTAAGCTCAGAATGTAAAATTTTACAAAAAAAAAAAAATAAAAAATATTTTATTTCAAATAATTATTAAAATATCTATTTTATTATAATTATCAATTCACTTATTATTAATACTTCGACTACATAATGTCCGTTTTGTCGATCTATTTTCAGAATCATACCGATAAAGTGATAACAGTATATAATATTATTTTATTCGCGAACAAAATAACTGTTATGTGACTTTGATAGTTGTCAGAATTTTATAACCATTTAATTTCTAAATAAAATAATAATGTTAAGCCTTTTATATCCCTTTCACAGCTCTATCAGCTCTTATTTTGATAATTTAACAGCTACAATAAACTAATGGTAAATGCAATATTCACAAGTATTTGAACTGTTACTTTAAGTAATATGTATTTAAGCTTTAATAAAAATTTTAAAACTATTATATTATATATTAATTCTTTGATTTATCATTCCACAAAAAATGTCAACTTTAAACAACTGTAAATAAAAATTATTGAGTCTTGGGATTTTTCTTATATTTTGTTAGTATGTAGGTATAATAATAAATGAGTTTATTGCAGTAAAATTTTCAGACTTTAAAACCCAAAATTGCCAATTTTATCTAATATTAATGCTAAAAACAAGAGTTATAGGAAATATACAAAGTGTTATATTTTTTCAAATATTATCATGTATAATATATAATACCTATGTAAACAACCGAAAATTTTTTCTAGTCTCCATGTTCAAAATTGCCTGAGTTATCGTGAAATGTTGAAATTGACTTTGTCAAAATTTCAGTTTCTGATTTTAAATGTTAATGCTGTATTTTCATTATTTTTCAACAGTTTTTCTTATCCTTATATAGGCTTATAGCCCAATTTTGGAAAATTCGAAAAATAACTAACTAAATCCACTTTTCAACCGGAAACATTATCATATATTTATATCATTTACATACTATTGGTAATCAATACTAAATAATATCTGTAATGGTTTATAATTTGTAATTAATTTACTATATTAATATGTAATTTTCTCGAATATAAACGAGAGTTTGAAAGTAACGTTTTTAATTGAAATTGTATTTGACTTCAATTACGAGAAAAAAAAACAAACATCTATTTTTGACCAATATTATAGTGTATCGCGTATATGAGGTGAGGTTCCCTACATTAATCAAAGATTGATTTAATTAATATTAATAAAATACTTTATTAATTATTTTTCACTGCGGTTGACAAATGTTAATGAAATATAGGTAGGGTAGGTACTTTAAACGCATATAATTGACAGTATACAAATCTCTCTTTTTCAAACGCATACAATATTTTGACTGGTGTGTAATTGGAAAAGTTATAAATTATTATTCGGTTATTATTACCATACAATATTTATGATTATATTTACCTTTATATACATATTTTTTTCCAATTATCAATTATCATTAGCTATTACAATAATTTATTTATTATTAAAATAATATTGTTTTTACGTACGAGAGTTTTCATCTTCTTTTTTTTTTTTTATTAAGTGTTATACAATAATAATTAAAACTTAACTAATAATATTTATAATAATAATAGTAATAACGATAATGGTTGGTAAATAATAATGTCCTATACAAAAGATAAAATAAAATGCGTAATATTACTGAATAAATTATTATTTAAAATAATACAAAATAATACGATTTACATTCTATAGTATATTATCCAATAATTCGTATATAGAGGACCGCCCTATAAAATAATATCATTGCGACGTTTCAGTCCCTACGAAATTCTCGGCCGTATAATGCCGTTTCGTACGAACATAGGTATATAATAATATTATAATATAATATTATACGAAAAGAAACTATAACAATATATTATTATACTTAATGATTCGCATATGACACGGTGAATTCGAACCGTACACTGAATAAATCATTTTAACAATATTCGTACGAATGCAATGGAAACCTTATTGAATAATGCATTTGATATTTGAATTAAATATTACGAAACGCATATATGCATATCCAGAATGCACGTGTGTGATAAGAAGTGTCATAGATAGCCAGACAGATCTATATATTATGATATAGTGTTCTATTTACCTTTTTCTCATCCGTCGACACTAAACAAACATTACGATAATATTCTATTAAATTCGTGTAAATTTTAACGTTCGTCCTGAATAATATTTAATTAATTATTGAAACGTAACCTATTAACACTATATTCACACGTCTACACAATAATTGTGATAAAATTGTCACACGTTTTATATTATGATTCGCGTATACAATATTATTGCGAACTCGGTTATTAGGTTTCAAAAGTTTTCATGAAGTAAGGTATACTTCGCCGGTAAATAATATTATAATTTATAATATTTTGTATTTCAGAATTTATTCCAATTATGCCGCGTGGAACACGTATTGTCAAATTGCATAATAATTTGCCCTTCGAACAATGCAATGCGTGATGTTTACTGTTTATTGAAAATACATACGTATATTACGTATTATTATTATTATTATTATTATTATTATTATTATTATTATTATTATTATTATTATTATTATTATTATTGTGTACAAAAGCAGAAGTCTTTCATCGAACAAACGAGTGTTTTACTAACATAATATTATAACGTAAGCACGCGCTGAAAGCGTTTTATTTGTAATTATTACAATAATCGTACTTTGAGTGTTCCGAACGCTCAAAATAAACGCACTTAATATTTTTCAGTCACAATATAATATATGTATATAAACTAAGACTGATAATTATTTCGAAAGTTTTACCGGTAAGCGCCAGAGATAATATTATAACAAATACAGGGGGGCGAAAACTAAAATGTTAATGCTGTGCACGTATTTCGCTCAACGAACAATATTAATAATAATATGTGCCTATACGTTATTTGCGTTTCCAAAAAAAAAAAAAAAAAAAAAAAAAAAACATGGTTATAATAATGCAATGAAACAGAAAGAATATATATCATGTAATTCATTATCACGATTTCACTATCGTGTGATTAAATGAAAAAAAAAAAATAATTAAGAATTTGAGTAGGTGTAAAACAATTAAATATTATATTTTTATCCAATACTAGTGAAAATTTATAATCTAATATAATAAAAGTTATATGTATAATATAATACTATACACCTAGTTTAAAATATATGACTGGAATATACCTAATAATATTTTTTTTTTTGCAAATCAGTAAATGTAGTCAATTTCTACTCTTCGTCTGTCAATATTATTATATTATAATCAATATTCCGTTAATTCTCTTAACGATTATTACATTGTAATAAAATTATGAACGAGTTAGAATATTGTCGAATTCGTCATTTAAGTCGATTATCATAATATTATTGATATTATGGATTTTGGATTCGATAAAAAACAAATAATAATAATAATACCTATACGTGGCGGGTAATAATAAAACTTATCCGCGCCTTAAAACGCGTATTAATATAAATAAAAGCTCTGGCGAAAACATCACTGTTGAATCATAAATCATAATATTGTTACGATGACTCCCGCGTCTTACGGCCCGTGACATATTTTCAAACTTTTTTTATGATTTGTGTACCCGAAATTGATTATTATCGATACATTATAATAAAATATAATCTTACGACACCTTATACTCGTTTTCCATCACATTTTACGATATTAAGAGTTATATTGTTTTAAATTACTTTCTTTTATTTTGCATAATAATATTATAGTATAATGCAAGTCGCCCCGTCGCCCGGTTCTATACGCTGCGTTACATCGCGAAGATTACAATGTGATTTTCCTCATAATATCGCTCAATTTTCGATTTGTGTGTAATTCCAGAGCCATCTAAAAGAAGTAAAAAAAAAATGAACTTTATATTAGTTTATAATGATGATATGTAGTGTGTCTTTCTTAGGTTTCAAAGAATGATTTAAGGCAATAAAATCAGTCCGAATACCGTGTGTTTTCAGTATAGAGAATTGTATCTAGTAGGTATTAATTTAAGTCATTTTTTGAATTTCACAAAATTTCTTTTATGCGAAGAAATTAAATATAAATGATTGAAAACTGTAATTTTGACGAATTTGATTTCAAATGTTTTAAGACAACTTAGGTAATACATTAGTACATTACTAATACAATACTTACATGCTTGAACGTTTTATCGAATAAAAAAATATATTTTACGCATGCGTCGTAAAATATTTTAATTTCAATTTTAAATATAATATAATTTTAAAAATTTACTAAGATACTTAATTTTTCTTAAGAAACGTTTAATAAAATTGGCCATAACTATACATTATTGCTGTAATTTTTGTTTTTGGATAAGGAAAAATACCAAAAAGTCACGTAAATTGATAATTTTATTATTTTGATTTTATACTTAGTTTATGATGATGATAATATTAATGAAATGCATAAATCATAAAGTCATATAGAGACATGAAAATTATATTGAGTATTCACGTGGATATTTTACACGTGGGATGTAATTTTGTAATTGTTAATTACATTTTTAAATTTAAATAAGGTTACATAATATTTTATTAAATGTCTAGAAATTTTAATCACTATACTTTATTTTTATGTGACGATATACTTTGATTATAATCGTTTTTTCGAATGCTATGATCTGTTATTGAAATATTAATATTATATTATACTCGTAATACATGCACGATACATTATCCTTCCAGTCTTTTACTTTCCACAAATTTATCAACCACTGTTTTTATTTTTCTTTAATATTCTATTGCTTCGAATCTATATTATAATATAAATTAACGATATTTCCGTCTTAATAATATAGCAGGTAATTAATCACGATTGTCGTGGACCGTTTTAAAATTTAATATTTACGCGTCCAATCAAAAATAATTGGATTTCATATTATTATTATTATTATCGAAATGTAGGCAAAATCTATATAGGAAAATGATGACGACGCGTATATTCATATCATATATTCAATATTCGTATACATATTTATACGCTTATTAATATATTATTATTATAGGCGTATAGGTACCATGTTTTGTTTTCCTTGTGCAAATTAATTATTCCAGACGATAATAATAATAATAATGATATTATAGCATAATGTTATACGTATTACTCAGCTGCGACGCGGAAATTCACCCCGCAACCAAGAAAATGTGCCCTCGAATAGATCATCCCTTATACGCGTAGTGAGCGTAAAAGCGTCTCGGCGTATAACTGCGGAGGAATATAAAATATTACATTTATAATAGTATAATGATATTCTCGTTTGGCCCTTCTGATGGGATATTTTATTAGAAAAATAATAATAATAATGTATTATATAGATAATAAAATACTCGTTTTATAGCCGAAGACCACGACGACGAAGATGCGAAAAACTTCGACCGAAAGTTACGCATAATAGGCGCATTACATTTCAGACGCATATTACGGCGCGGCAAGAAAATTCGATTTTCTAGACGAACGATTGACTCGGTCGGGACCAAAGACACGTCAATTTATTATAACGTTATTTGTATACCGCTGTATAAAACTGCAGTTTATTCGATAATTATACCGCCGTATTGTGTCTGTACCTCGCGCAAGGTTAGCACGTAAAAATAATAATATAATAAATTAATAATAAAATGTATATTATATAATATTAATATTATTTTTGTTATTATTATTATTATTATTATTATATAAGTACGGTTAAAGATAATCACGGTTACCGCCGCGACGGTTAAAGTACGTAGCAAAACGATATTGTCTGACCGTAATCCACGGATGCGCGTATATATCACAACAGCGGTAGTGGTATCATCGTGCCCTGTAGTCTTGGCTTTGCAGAGGTCGCGGAACGGAAAGGATGATCGTCTTCTCGCAACTCTTCAAGAAAGTTTTGCGCGAGCGACGCGCCGCCACATATATTATCAGTTCGCGCACAATGCACCGGCAGGTCTTTTTACATCCATATAAATTACGTAATAAATATGTTTCATCCGGTGAAAAACCTTCGACGACGGTGGTCTGCACGAGGGCATAATAATAATAATAATAATAATAATAATAATAATAATAATAATAATAATAATAATCTGCGAAAGTTCTACGCATTGTACGACGTATATATTATTAGAAGAAACGATAACGTAATAATAATAATAATACGGAATATAATGTCGACTCATAAAACACTGTCCAAAACCGCAATGGCTGCAGCCGACGAAAAATAATGTTATTTATGTGCAAACTCATGTGCGGTCGGTTATTTTTTATTACGCGCGTTCATTTATTACAATATAAATAATATCATTATGCATACAATACCTATACCGCGGTCATGGTCACCATGCGAAGAACCGACCATCTATACGTTGACGTGGAAAAACGAATGCGGGGCGAGTGGTAACCAAATTATATCCTTCATAATATGTACACGACGTTGACGATGGGACATGGGTCCACGAAAAATCCGTCACGAACGGTTTATGCAGAAAAAAAAATAAGTATAACAATAACGAGATATTTTGGAATGTGGACGATCAATGACGACACGAGACTTTATAACCGCAGTGGTTCACAAAAGATTTTTCCGTTTTTATTTTTGATTCTAAATTTCTAACTTCACTGAATTCATTTGATTTAAATTCATATCGGTACACGACGGCGACGTGTTGATCACGTGTCACTTTAACAACTACGCGTGAATAATTAGATACGAAAAGTTAGTTTTTAAACCAAATTAATATAATGGTGATTAATGATTATAATATAGATATCCCTTAATAATATTACGAAGTTCAAAAACATGAGTCTATCGACAAAAGTTATTTTCATATTTTTATTACAAAATTTTTGGTTTTTCTCTTGTGTAATAATTTTGGTAGATACATTGTTATAATATTATTTTATACCTATACTTCGAAAAAAGCAATTTTTTCGAAATATAATATAATGTTGTTTCGTCGTTTCGAATTACGGTTGGTTAAACTATATATAGTAATAGTGAAATCATAAAAGATTTAAAACAGTTTATCTACCCCTGGCACGTGGTCAAGACGTATTATATTTCGTCCCGGCATGGACGATAAAGTATTTATTACTGTTTTTATGAATTTAAATAAACGATATAGTGCGGGCTAACGAAAATGGGTGATTTATTCCTTGGACTGCGGACATCTTGCGTCTAGAATATCGAAATTCTTATTATAATATTATATATTTCATATTGTTATGCAGAGTCCGAGAGGACGTGACGTGTACCGAGGAGTATCGTTCAAACTAATAATAATATTTCGAATATTCGGATTATGAAATATAATATGCCAAACCGTTTTTTCGCTATAAATTATTATCGTAAATAATAGTACGAGGAGGGAATACGTTTGGACGTGCGGCAATATTTCACTGGCAATATTATAGGTATGTATGGGGCTATTATAATATTATTATATATTAGGTATATGCCAGCGTGGACGTATTTATAAGTTATAACGAAAACTTAAAAAAGAGACTTTTGTTAAGCTATAAATACGTATAGTTATTTTTTTTCAAAGAGTTTTGATTTCGCCGACGTGTTATAAAAATAATATTATTATGCAGTGTAGTCATAGTGAAAAATATAAAATACTAAAAATAAATGTGCGATATTATATTATTATTGTAATTTTTTACGGATTAAACACACCAGTGTGTAACATGTGCAACATAAAATTCTGTTTTCTCGAAACGGTTACATAACCGTGCGGCCATTTTATCAATAGGTAATACATTATTAGGTATATTATCATATTATAATAGTAATTCAAAAGTTTTATATGATTCGTACCGGACAATGGTATTGAAAATTATTAAAATTTTCTCGTTGCCTAATAATGATATCATATCATTATTCAAACGTTTCGTTTCATTTTATATAATAAATACCTACGTTAATAGCATTTACAATAACTCGTAATAATTATAATTTAATTTCACATGTAAAATCACACATTACGTACCTACCTCTATATCAATAACGAGAAACAATTTATTATGATAATATCACAACGAACCTTTCAATGACAACTTTTATATACCAGTCCAGTATAGTGGTAAGGGGCGTATTTTTGGTTTTCATTTAAATTATTTTAATAACGAATGGCAGTTTGTTACTCGACACCACTGCGGGGAAAAGTATACGGGGTTAAAAATGCGAGGAAAAAAAAATATCGTTTAAAACGTGTCCGATTGTTTTTAATTATAAAAGTTGCGTCGAACTTCGTCGGTGTGTTTATTTATTTTTTTATTATTATTTTACGTTATACGTACCATAATATAGTTAATAATAATAATAATTATTAGTTATTATAACCGTCGAAAACTATAGAACTAAGAGGCGATCGATAGGTGTATCGGACCGTTAGCAAACGTCGTCCTGCAAGTATTGCCGTACATACGATATATTTATTATTAGTTATTACCCGTGTTATTATTATATATTACATATCTGCCCGGTGTGGTCCATTTATTATTTACCGATCTCGATGTGAAAATATTGCGCTTTTAAACGGATTAAAAATAAATAAATGATCGCCATTGAATAATAAAAACGGTCGGGTCGAAGACTGGACGCCGCCATTATACCGTATACGTATCTACGCCGAAGACGATAATGTACGTCGTGCGATTCCACCTCCAATAACGGCCCTCTTTTCTATTTCTCCCCAAAACGTAATTATTTAATGCATTCAAATGCAGCAACGTCAACTCTCTGGTCTTGCATCGCTACCGCCGAATAGGATCGTATTTACCGAACGCCCGTGATGTTTGCCACTCGATGTTTAAACTTTAAAGTACATTTTTACGTACACACACACATAATATATATATAATATATTTGTACTTATATAACGGTATATAGATAATATTATTTCAGTCCATTAACGTGAATAATTAAGTTAATTACGATTTTCCATACGACACGACGTTTTAGAATATTATTATCGTTATTAAGTCTTAAGAATAAAATAAATAAATCGTATAATAATATTACGATATATTTTAATATTTAAGTAAAATGTCGAGTTCTAATGATGTTGTATAATATTATAATACTGCAGTATTCGTACGAAAATTGTGAATTTAATATTATAATATTCTTCGTGTTATTAATTTAAATTAATCTTTTTTTTTTTTTTTTTTGGAGAATTTTCTTTGAAACGCTCATTAATAAATAAACAAATACTCAAAAGACAATATTATTATGTCTTTAAATTTTAAGTAAAAAATGTATACTTACCCATTTCGTTTGCACTTTGTATTGAGACTGATGGAAAATCGTCTCAACTCGTATAATACTCGAGAATTTCCACATTTAATCATAAACATTATAATAGTATTATAATATTTAAAAATAAATAGTTTATTGTAAATTAAAAAAGAAGCAGATTTCAACGTAACATAATTACGAGTACAATGGTGAAAATTATTATCAAAACGAAAAATAATCGTTCAAACTACTCAATCGTATAAAAACTAGAAAAAAGAAGTACGGACACAAAAATAAATTATCGATTACAAATTTCGAAATATTTAATAAATAATGACTTCGTTTAAGTTAAAAAATCAGAACAATAATTCAAAAACACCATCACGGGTATGTAAAATATGGGTGTGAATACCCAATATTAAAATCGAGTCCTGAAGCTGATCAAAATTACGGTTTTCACGAATTTTACCGTTTTTTCCTTTTGTTTTTTTTCTTGTAGTTTTCCTTGCCCTGAAAATTCTCTGTCGGAAAATTCGACATAAATAAAATGCGTATCGACTGGATGCAATAATTTTCTATTGAACGCGTACCGTGACTTTTACACTGATCAAATAAGACTCTTCGTCTAAAAAAAAAAAAATAAAATAAAAAAAAAACGTTGATTATAGTGAAAAATCGATATACGTATTACACGTATAGATATATCTTTGGATATACGTTTAAAATTCAAAATAAAACGGGTTTGAACCTTGAGTTTTGTATACACTTTTATTCGATCGGGCAAAAAAGTTCCGTCGAAAGTTTGACACGCGGGCCGAGCGATTTTGTCGCCTGTGGATTTACACGCGACGACGCGAATTCTTACCGACAGTCGGCCGACCGAAAAAAAAGTAAAAAAACAAATTAAAACTCGACGAACGCGGATCGCCGACTGTCCCCGGGGAAATAAGATCGGTATCTCGCGGTCGGAGCCGTCTGTTGGACTGCGTTTCGATAATAGAATTGGATAACAATGTACGGTGAAAAAAGAGAAAAAGAAAGGGGACGTGAATTCGCAACAGGTTGAATAAATGGGCTTTTTCTCCGAAGTAAGTATTATCGCGCGTTTCCGGGCCAAAGGTAAATTCCATCCCGTGGCCAACCAAAATAATTAGCGTCCGGCCGAAATGCGATTTCGTACTGGCTCGGCCGATATCATTATTATTATTATTATTATTATTATTATTATTATTAACAAAATATTATTATAGATACGAGTTTTTCAAAAACGACATTGACGTAATAGAAATCGAACAATACATGCGAAATTTGGTCCATTCGTTATCCGTATAAAATATATTTTTATGGGATATATGGTGAATAGTTCTACCGTGAACGTGTTTTTAGATTCGATCGAATCTGTTGATATTTTATTTTATAAAAATATTCGAATTAAATCTGTAAATATTACAATCTAACGTGATGTTATGTAATTATTAAATAATCGATATATTAAAAAAAAAAAAAAATCGTGTTCTGCCCGAACGAATCAATAATATTCAACCATACTTCGGTGTTTTCGTCATAATATATTATAATATTATTAAAATATAAAATTAATTTAAAATATACTATAAATCTCTAGACGAACGCGCGGTTAAGAATAATAAAATAGCAATATAATTACCAAAAAATAAAAAACAAACTGCAAAATACGACGTTATAAGACCGCGGAGAAAAATATTTATTGCTATAAATAGTGTAATATGTTATACGTAAACTATATTAATCAATAATCAGTGTGAATAATGAAATATTGTTTATATATTTACGTGTAAAATACAATAGAGCAATAATGAAAACAAATAATAGAAAAGAATAATATATTTATATAGGTATAAAATCAGTTGACATTAATAATATTATACACGAGTGTATAATATAATAATATTATTAATATCGTTAAAATATATAAAACGTTTTTTTTAATTAAATAATATCCGAAAGGACAATAATTCAACATTGAATACTTAAAGTAAATAATATTATAATATTAATAACAATAATAATGTTACTAACATATTGATGTATAATAGTTGTTGTCGTACTAACCGCGATAATAATTTAAAATCAAATGACATATTATCATTATAATAAACATTTGGAATAGAATGGAAATATCGTATACAAAAATTGATTATACATTTTAGTTGTTATTTTGAAAACCCGCGGGCGACGTTAACGTATAATAATATAATTATTACGTTCTTGTGCAACGAATAAATTTATAATAAGTACACATCCGACATCCGTATTACACATAAATTGTGATCATCGCGAGATCCAATTTCCTTCCATAGATACCGACTCGATTTGTTTTAGTTTTCGAGTGGAAAGCCAAAGCGTCATCATCCGCGGTAATAACATACCTACATTATTTAAAAGACGAATACCTACGTCACGTTTGAACACTTCAGAAACGTGCGAGCGTACAAAAATTCGTATAGATTCGTATTTCGCAGTTACCAGACGAATGAATAGATAGATACGATATATTATTATAGGATGGTTTTTGTCTCGTGATTTAATTACATAAATATTATAGTGTGCATACTGCATATTACTAAAACGTGATATCCGTTATTATTATAATTAAAATTCCTTCACTCAATATGAATTTCAATTGATAAAACTTAGTTTTGTAACAAATAAAAACGCTGTGTCGATGAATCGCAAGTTTATCAACGAAAATACGTTAAGTACCTATATAACAGTTCGAAGCGCATTACTATAAAGTGTATATTATTATATTATATAAAACAAACAATGCGCCTATATACAGTAGGTATATACGCGTAATACAAAGATTACAATCACTTATCGGATTAATTATCAATTTATATCAAAGATAAACGATAAAGATGCGGTAACACGTTTCATATAGTATTCGTTGACCACGGTAGTCATAACATTGTATAAATATAATATTATTATAACCTATTATTTACGTTTTGCGCACTTTCCATGATACATAATTAAAAAATAACTCATTAAAATTAAAAATTACCTATATTACAAAAATAATGTATTTTTTTTTTTTAATGATAAATTGTTACGAATATTATAATATATTATTTCGTTATGTAAAAACGTTATTTCATATTAAAATCGGGCGCAGAGTTATTTATATTTGGATTGCTCTCCCAAAAACCGCGTGTCATATTATAGTATTTTCATTTTTCATAGAAAAATCTGAAACGAGCTCGATCAATAATTTATTGCAGAGTCACGTAAATTTACAAAAAACTACTAAAAACAGTTAAATGGTTTATATCCGAACAGCGGTAATTTGCATAGCAAAACTACAATATATTGAAAGTGTTTTACAAACAATAATATTATATAGTAATATATTTTACTAAATACTAAATGGATTAATTTACGAATAACACATTTTGTTTTATGTTAACGTATCGATTTTGTAAATGTGAATGGCGAACATCAGTGACCACAAAATGCTTTATAATGTTTTATGATATTTGAACGGCGCGTGTTCCTCAGTTGTTATTGGTGGGTTATATATGATCGTAATAATAATATAATATATTATTTCGCGCGAAATCGACCGTTGAATATAAAAAAGATCAGAGCCAAGTAAAATTTATTGAATTTATAAACATTTTAAATTGAATACGATATACTTGGATAATTGTGTAATTATTTTTATCGTCGAAAACAGGTCGTTTGAATTTCAATATTGTTGTAAAAACTATAATAGATAACTCAGGCAATTTTAAACTTAGAGACTTCAAAATTTTATCCGATCCGAAAATGTTATCAAAAATCATTCGTATGGCATTATTAATTTTAACATGCGAAACTAATATTTTTATATAAACATCAAAGTCTATTATAATATTATGAGAGCGTATAATATCTTATTATATTATTATGACTTAATAATAATAATTATAATAATAATAAGGTAGGTAATAAAAGCAATAATTTTTTTTTTTTTAATTTTTCGACATAATTTTCAATATTACGTTAAAAATATTATTACGTATAATAATAAAATATATTATTTCATAGGAAATATGGTTGTTAAAGGGAGAAGAATAAGTACTTATTTTTTTTTATTACGAAACGCGCTAAGTAGGTATATTATATTATGGTATAACAACTATAATAATAACAATAACAACTTTTTCCCTCGCGAGAGCATCAGCGAGATAACAAAAATTAAAGAAAGGAAGAATAAGATAATAATAATGGTTTAAATAATAAATATTTCTAAAATAACTTTAAAACATAATTATTATTTTTGTCGTATCGTTAAAATATTAACTGGTGCGTACAATGTACATATTACGTAAGTATTCAATAAAATATACTAATAAATATATTAATCATTGGCGTAGCCAGAAATGTGTTAAGGGAGTTAATTAAAGGTAATTAAATGAATATTCATATACAATATAGTTTTACAATATAAAAATACACCATTACTATATTTACACATATAAATATATAAATAAAGTCAAACGGGGTTTTAACTCTTAACCCCCCTTGGCAACGTCACTGTTATAATACATACGCAATAATTGGTGTTAAAATATTCGTCTGCAAATACATTATACTATAATATAATGTATAATGATGTACAGATTGATAACAATATTAATAGGTATTCTAATTCTACGATGGAATATTTTGTTTGTCATGAGTACTTAAGTGCATATTTTGTATATTTAAATGCATATTTGGTGACTTTTTAGAGCTATAAGTCCTCTGTCCTAGTCATGGCTCATGGTCGATGGACGAGGGTAAAAATAACTTAACGCAACGTGTTTTTATAAAATATAATATGTATTGTGCTTTTTTTTTTTTTTTTTTTTACTAACGAGACGATATTAATTTTTCTATTGGAAGAAGCAAGGTGCAATAAATATTATTATTTTGATATAATTATTTCGACGTACGAGTAAAATCGAATCGGTTGTCGTCGATTATACGGGGGAAAATAAATACGACGTGATTAGGACGAAAATCGTATAACGTTGTTGATATATTTAATAATATTGTCCTTTCGATCGTAGTATATTAATTAAAAAAAAAAAAAAAAAGAAAAAAAGAGAAAAAAAGAAACAAACTAACAAACAACCCTCTCGACCGTGTTCTGTCTAGACCACGCGGTATCGTCGCGAGTGTTCGCGTATAAATGGAAGGTTTAAAAAGAATAATAAAATATAAAAAATTTCCCGAGCGATTTTTCTTCGGATAAACTCGCGTACACGTATGCCACGTGACAAAACGTACATTATATTATATTAGGTTATGCGTATATATATAAAATAACAATAAATAATAAAATATTATATATCATACGAAAACTGATCTCGCGTAATTCTTTTCGTTGTATACTTCGTAATAATATATCCACGTCGGATGACGGTTTTCATACAGTTTTCGGGGGCCGAGCAAATGGAATATAATATCGTATTATTATTATTATTATAAATATAACCGGCGTGAATAAGCGCTGTTGTTCCGAAAACGGCGGCGCACAGGTAACCTGCGAAAGAAACATAAACGACGACAACAAGTAAAAGCTCGTTTCGCGGTAAAATATGACGCGCGGACGATTTATCATCTTCCCCGTTCGCCGCAGACTCGGGTGCATTATATTTTATTTTATTTACACGCATTATAAACAACGTTTAAAAAAAAAAAAAAAAAAAACGTTTGAAAAATGATGGTGACAAAACGCGCGCCGCCGCCGGAATAACACGCACGGGACCGCGGTTACCGCGCGCGCGTTTAACCGCGTTACTCTTTGGACGCGCGCGTACGAGACGTCCATTTAAACGAGACACTAAATAAAATAATATTATGATGAATGGATTATCGCTACACACACACACACACATACTTACAATTGAGAGAGGGTAAAAAAAATAAAACCGTCGAACAGAATAATAACTCCGCCGTCGTTTATCATTATTATAAAATATATAATATTATAATAATATAATAAAATTTTAGTTTCCTTTTATGGGAGAAAAAATATTGAATAATCCCAACGAATCGGTCATTGCTCGTTGATCGATTCTCACGAAGAAATAATCGATAAATCGATTAATTTTTACTTTCAAGAGTCGCAATAATCGAATAATATTATTATTTTATTAATATATTATTGTAATCATTTTTTCGGGAAAATTATGTTTAGAACGCCCAAACGTTATTATTAGTGTAATAATTAATTATTATCATTTTTTTTTTTTTTTTTATAAACGTAAGTACGTTTTTTTATTTGTCCTTCGTGACGAATATATAGTTACATCTTACATAATAATTTCACAAAACACAAGAGATAATTTACTTCGAGATTAATACTGTAAACAGCGCGTGTAAAACCATGAGAAACATAATATAATAATAAAACGGTGTACGTTTTCAGTTACAAGCAATAAATCATATCTTAAAATGAAATGGTATTTTATATATTTATTTTTCAAAAAAAAAGAAAAAAAGAATAATAATAATGGAGTGAGCACAACAAATATCTCTTTTAAACTGATATTATATAATAGTTTTAGTAACATACGGAAGGCGACGAAATCTTCGCGTCCTGTTGTATAAACTTTTTATTATAATATATGATATGTACTTTTATTTATTTATTTTATATATTTTTTAATATTTTATATATTTATGATGATAACGTTATGTAAAAACAACATTTTCAAAATTAGTATAACAAATTTCACAGGATTAAGTAAATTGTCATAAATTGCTCATACTCCCATAGTAAATAAATGTACACTTCGTTTTATCTGATAAATAATACATTTTTTTTGAGTATTCAATATTATAAGCGAATTAAATATAATAATTATTATTTAACGACAATGTAAAAACATTTAATTTTGATTCAGCATCACAAATAATAATATTATTTTATAAGTTTTTAATCAGTATTTTAATTATAATAATGTTTACCAATGTTTTATTTATCGTCAAAACCAAGTTGGTTAATATTTATGTCAACTTTATAGTAAAATTAATTGAATTTCGTGAAATTTCGCAATTCAATGGTTCCGAAGCATGACATTTTTAGTCTATAATCTATATTCTTAATCATCATGCTGAGTTATTGTATTAACTGATATTATAATATAGTATACCTATTCATAATTAAAATAAATAATGATCCGGTTTTATTATAATTTTATTGTTTTATATCAAATTTGATATTAAGTATACACTTATTTCCATTATTTTAAAATTGTAATGTTTAATGTTTTAGATTTAAAAGCGACTGACAACGGTCAAAAATTTGAGTTACACGATTTCAGTTAAATAAAATTATATTTTTGAAATATACGAAATGGTTTTATTTTATTAAAGAATTCTAGTGGGTCAAATCATATGGTAATATTATTGTATATTATTAAATTTTAGAGAGATCTATAAATACGTGCTCGGGATTTTAAAATTTTAAGAAATAAGCATATAGCTTCTTAAATCAATTTCATTTCTTTATATCAATGATACTTATTAAAATAACCATCAACGCGGTCTATTGAGTATCTTACTTTATGACCATCTCTTCACAAATCACACATAAATGAAAGAAAAACATATTTCTGTTTAGTTTAGGTACGAATTGTTGAATTTTTATTGTATATAGGTTGGACCTTTTTGATATTGTCATGTAACTAAATGGTAGAATTCATAAATATGTTTTTGACGAGTATTATAATATTTTAATTGCAATTTTATAAATTATTAAGTTTTATATTATTTGGTGAAATTTGAACATATGATTTGATTTTGGCCTGTTGAATTATGTTTTGGCATTTACCTAGAAAATTACTATTTATTTGTCACATCAAAATTAATTAGGATTTCTTGTTAATTTTAATAATGGATTATTATTTCAAAATTATATACCTAAGTATTTTAATTTTATACATTTTCTAAAAACTAATTTGAAACACAAAAAAATAAATATCAATCGTTATTTCATAAAACCATATAGAATGTAGTAATGTTTGTATAGTTATTGTGAATAATTACATAACATAAATTGTGCACTAATACGTGAAAAAATCATTTTATCAATATTAGTATAAAAAATACATCGATGGTTATCACATATGATAATTTTGATAAAAATAATTTTGAATCCTACAATAATTTAATATAATTAGCACTATAATATATTGAATATCTTCTACAGAAAATAGGAAAATCATAAAATTCTTAATCGTTATGAAATTAAGAACTATTGACCTATGAAAATAAATTTTGATAAACATTTAATAAAAATATATCGTTTAAATTCAATCAAAATGCACTTAATTGAAATTATATTTTAGATATAAAATACATATTTATTCTTACAGTGGTCAAAATTTAAATAAAAATACTGCATTTAAATATCTTTATTTTGTAGGTAATATTATATTATATAATATAATATAGAGCGTATTGCGTATATTATTAAATTCTAAGATTTTATGAAAACAGCGCACGCTAAATTTCTCACGTTTTAATCGAACTAGAGATAATATTATATTTAATATGCAAATCACGAATGAAGTATGGCAAACAGAACGTCTAATGTTTTGCGTGTCTAGGATAGTCGAGTCAGTCGCTTTATTTTTACATAATATTATGAAATATTTAGAATCTTCTTCCTCCGAGTAAAACCACGCGCCGTTTGAATATTGGTCGCTTAAAACGAACAGTGGTAAAAACGTTTAAGAATAATATTGAAAAATTGAACGTAATTCACTATAATATTTAGATAACGTTGGGTTTTCACTATAGTTTTGTTATATCGTTATATATTACGATGGTGTTATTTTATTGATTTTTATACAAAATCATTCCGAGATATTAAATATCTAAATTTAATATCTATTTATTAAAAAAATTCTTTTTTTAATAAAAAACATACAATAATATAATAACAAAGAGTAAACAAATACTTCATTTTTTTAAAAAAAGGTTTGCCAGTGACTATATAATATATATAGTTATTAGTTAGTAATAAAAATCCAAAGTAGTTATTTATATTTTATTGATAGTTTTTTTCCATCGATTCTTGAGTATAAAGAAATTCCAACCTTTAAAATATTAATATGAAAAAAAAAACTATTAAAAAATATTTCAACATTTTTTTTAATGGAAAACTAAAAGTTTAATTAAAAAGTACATCATAATGTTACAGAACTTTCATGTATATTATTCTGTCTCTAGAGGAACGAAGAACTATTGAAGTTGAACGTGATACACGCGTCTATACGCGTTACTAAAAAATAACATAATAATAATAATAATAATAATAATAATAATAATAATAATAATAAT
>JAIUCT010000017.1:458139-478723 GCA_021307375.1 Tetraneura akinire | reverse complement strand
TATTATTATTATTATTATTATTATTATTATTATTATTATTATTATTATTGTTGCACACGCAGCCAAAGTCGATAATCCGTTTGAGTGCGACATGCATCCGGCCCTTTTTGATTGTGTACCGCGTAGGAGATAATAAGTTACCAAAGTACGTGCACCATCACACTAGATGAATTTGTCATAATTAGTTTTTTAGCTACTTGTTACAGTTTTGATATTTTATAACTTCGATAAAATATATACATATATAATAAAACCGTTAAAATTATATTATAGCCAAAGAAAGACGAATTCGTTTTTTTTTTTTTTTTTTTTAACAAGCTTTTTGTTATAAGAGTAATATCATGTCTTACTTTAAATTTAAATCTCTTTTGTAATATCTTGTGTCGAATTTTGTGAACACTTATAGATTACTTTATTATTTTAATAAATATATTATTGAAATTTTTCGTTTTACTATATAAAAAAAGAAAAACAATTCAAATCTGCTTCAAATCTGTGATAAATTTATATTAAATTTTAATATTGTGATCGTTAAATTAAACATTTAAAACATTTACAAATGATAATATTTAGTAATAAATAATATAAATATCAAACAAAAATTGTAGGTAACATACCATTCTTAAATTTTGTTTTTCTACTATGAACCACATCGTTTTTGAATAATTTATAATTAGGTGATAAAAATATGATAACTTTTTAATATTATTATTGAAATCCCAATTTAAAGAAATGAGGTAATGGAAATTGAAAAAAAAATATGAATGAGCTCATTTTTAGACACTCTATTATTTTATTTTACTATTTAAAAAAAAACTTTATAATAATAAATTATTATAAGTTTTGAAGTAGATACTTTTGAAAAATGCTTAAATTAAATATACAAGTACATATTGGTTAACTTTAGTGGATGGAATAACTAATTAAAAAAAACAAATATGTAAAAATTATAATTGTATTATTCATATGCTAATAATTATAACAATAATAAAAAAATAATATAATTGAATGAAATGGAAAACATAAATAATATTTTATTCTCTATTTCTGAAATTGAGATATACTAATGGAATAGTATAAATAACGGAAGTATAATTAAATGTTAATATTTCTCCAACAAAACAATATTTTATTTTTTGATGTTTAAAAAATTAATGTTATCATAATATAACTTTTATATAGAGCAGAGAAACTTCCGTGTTGGTATTTTTCTTAAATTACACATTATTTATATTTAGAAATGTCTTATGAATAATATGTTATGGATAGAAATTTGAGAAGTAAGTAGATAAAAATATGCAATTTTGATCATAGAATAATTTGTTTAATTAATAATAATTATACTTTAAATAAATTATAAATAAACATTATCAATATACTATTGTTTCAGAGTTAAATTTAACAAAATTCATTATGATATAAGTAATAGATAGTCAAATTTAAGTTTATTAATTTACATTAAAAAACACAATTTGACATTTCTTATGTACAAATAGGATAAAAAAAATTATTATTATTTTTAAAAAATAAAGTTTAATTTGTAAAATTATATAACAAAATTAAGTACTTAATAATTTATTTTGTACTATCTGTCGGACGATTTTGACGTATCACAAATATCATGTAATAACGAAATACTATACACAAGATCGCGCTATAACAAAGTATTTTCTAATTTTCTATTATAATATATTTTTATCAAATGAATTACTGTATAATTAATGAATTGGCATAATTATGAATTTATGAACAATTAAAGTTAAATCCTTAGACTCATCACAATAACAAAAAGTGATAATATTTCTTATATTTGAAAATAATAATAGTTCTATATCTATATAAATTATTGCATAGGCTATGGAGTGTCGCAAATTTATTAACAAATAATTTTTTATTTAATATTTCCGTGAAAATAGAAGAAGACTATATTTTTAGATAACAATATACAATTATACAATTACAAAAATTAATCATTGAATAATAATAATTTTCAGAATATGAAAAATCTCCAAAATAACATTTAGTTACATCAAAATATTAAACAAACTACTTACTATATTAAATTTGATTCGACAAATGATATTTATTTATTTTTTTTTTTTTACAACACGATTAAATATTCAAAAAATAGTAATATTATGGTGAATTATTTTAATAATAAATTTAAAAAATAAAAAAAATTTAAAAATTTTCATTTTTTCTGAATACAATTTGTTTATAATATAATATTATGTATACAAAAAAATGACATAGACACAAACATTTATAACATATTAATCAGTTTTCTATAAGGAAATTACCTATCATTGAATCATTGATTATAAATATTACGAAATAAGAAAAATGTTTAAAAAATATATATTGAAATATGAAAATTAATGTGAATACGTCTTATAATGAAATACACAAATTCAAATCTATACGATTGAAAAAAAAACGTTGTATTTAAATAATATAACTTAATACTTTCGCCTTACGTATAATTTCTAACTAATTATTATTCCATCGATTAGTTTATTATAGTAATTATTTATAATAACAATATTACAAAATAATAATTTTACATCTTTATTGTTACATCTTACTAAGGTATGTATTGTAAATGTAATTAAAGGTAAAACGAAATACTTACAACAACCTTCTAAATTATATTATTTTTAATAAAAAATATACTTAATAATCTTATTTCAATTTTCGTCTTTATGGTAATATTTTGAAGGAAACTCCAAAGAGTGGATTACATTTTTAATACGGAGTAGATACCACGAAAAGTTATTTTTCTATATATTTTTTTAATCAATAATTTCATACTCGTATCTGTTTATAACGAATACCAAAAAGAGAAAAAAATTATTATAAATAATAAAATAATAATACAGTGTAAAGAAAAATAATATTAATATTATTACTTATTTGCATTTTTCGGCATTCTACACGGGAATGTAGTAATATTGCCTACACATAACGCCGTATTACATTATTAAATCGTAATTTTTTTATTTTAATATTATATTGGACAAATTTGACGGAGTGTGGTTAAACTGATTGTTTAGTTCGTGTGCATCGTCATCAAACGTTTAAGTATCAAACAGATTTAATTTGTGTTTAGTAAACAGAGTACAGTGATACATAGATGATAAAAAAAAAATATATCTATTTTACTAATTTGTTTTTTTATGTGAATATTCACATCATTATACATTATATTACGTTATAAGATTATTTATTTTTGATGAATTTTTGTTGACTTTTGAATGTATAATTTTGATTTGAAGTTTGATTGTTCATCAAATTTACACCATTTGATGTTGAAAATTGGGTGAAAATTACACTCAGACCAAATTGATATCCTAATACCTGAAATATCAAAAAAAAAATTTTAATTTGTTATTCTTTTTCACTCGCTAAATATATTATTCTCGTATACCATGATAAGTAATTCTTTATTTACGTCATAGAAACCCCATGCTGAAATTTTTACATGACGATGAAGTAATTGGTTTAAATAATCAAATGCCTAAAACAATATATTTCAATATTTATATTAATTATTAATTTTACCGGTTAAAAAATAGAAATAAAATTGAACTCAGTGTTTCACTTAGATTAAACCATTATTGATTATAAATTATAATAATGAAATTGAACATTTTTTTTCTCAAAATAATCACCAAAAATAATAATTAATTACCATTTTCCTCGTGTGTTCTGGATATGAGTTAATATTTTTTTGTAACATTTTTTTTAATGTTAAATGAATCTGTAAAAAAACAATAAGAAAACACATTATTAATATTCTTATTATAAAATTTTCGTTTTATTTTAGTTTCGACGATTTCTGGAAACGTACACGGGTGATTAAACCTTCGATCCGGTATGTTATCCACAACAATCGTAACCAATAGAACGACCACTTTATGGAGTCGTAGATGATCGCAAAGTCGGGGTATGACAATTCCAACCTTTCGTTGTTCACGACCACGGTCACGGCGTCGTTGATCGAATATACCTGTCCCAACAGCAGGTTGAACGTGGTAAGAAGCAACGGCACACCATACTCGTCGTTGAACAAACGGACCAGCCGGACGAGGCGGCCATGTTCAACGGCAACCTCGGCAAAGGACCGACGCGTGGCCGCTTCTTCCGTCCGCCGGTTGATCGCATCAAACTCGTTAGAAAGCGCGGTGCACGTGCTCGTGTACTGGCATTCCATGAACGAATCTCCGGTCATGCTGATTATCACAGGGATGGTCACGGATTTGGCGATGTCAACGAAACTGGCCGCTGTATACCGAGTGTATTTGTACTGCAGCAGACTTGCCATGAGGACGGACGAGAACACCCGGGCCCAAAATTCCAAGAGGCATCGACCCGACTCCACAGTCATGCCGTAAGTCTCGTGTAGCAAGTTGGTAAAGTTTGCGTTGTGTCGGGAGTTGACAATTCTGCGAAACAGGATGAAAATAATGTTCATCAATATAATAAAATGATTGTAAAATATTGTCATTCCGTTAATATATTTCAATATTCACAATCAAATTAAAATTATATTTACTCACAGGTATAATCACTCATTTCACAAATTCCACATTGTAACACCCAAATCCATTTTAATCCTCTTATTTCTAAATTATATAACTATCGAATTTCTTATAAATTTGCGTAGTCACCTTAAATGAAGTTAGCCTTAAGATCTTCTTTAGATCGAACAATTACTTAAACTGTTAACGTTATTCGTATAGATAATAAATTACGTTGTGAAGTGTGTCCAGTAGACTTTTTCTTTCGTGTTTTTCAAACAATTTAAATTATTAATTAATTTAAAAAATTATAGTTTTAATTTAATTGGTACGTTATTCATTTACTTATTGTATGTCTACAAAGATGGTATATATAACTTTGTCGTTTATCATCCGTTACAATATGAACCATATTATAAATTGTTTGCAGATTATCCACTAAATTGATTAATAATAATAATTAATTTGTTTGATAGAATAATTCTTAATATAAATTATTAGTCCAAAATAATATCATAAATTCGTAATAGAAACTATAAGATATATAGGGTTTGTTGAAATAATTATTTATTTTAATTTTATTTTTTATTATATTATTATGATTAAAACTTAATAAATTAAATTTTTCAAAATTTAGAAATAATCAAGTTACAAATTGTTTATTTCTAAATTTTATTTAATATAATAACATTATTTTTAATTTATATGCTGAAAGAAAAAATACTTATTTATATGTAAATAAAACACATAAATCAGAATATTATTATATGTGATAGTAAATAAATAGGTAAAATAGATGTTATTAACGCAGAAAAAGACCTGATGGGTCATTCAGATCGATGCCTGAAAGAAACGGTTGTGTATAGTTTTAATACTTATTGAACTAGTAGTACAATAGAGAGTTTGGAGAAAGAAGATATAAACGTTTTCTTTTGGATTTAAATTTTGACAAAATTACCGTATTCAGAAATAACTATTAGAAAAACGGAAATATTTCTAATAACTAAACTGGTAGGTATGAAAATATCAATAATTCACACAAATATCTCACCTGTTTACAATCATAATTCCGTTGTTGAAATAAGTGATTAAAAGTATCAGATATTGTGGCTTTGAGTTTAACGTGTTATCAGTGACAATTCTTATAAAGAGCCAACTAGCCAAATGGTAGAAGTTACAGAACAAAATAAACTGTATGATAAGAAAGTAATAACATATTTCGTAGCGTTCGGATTTTTTGTTCCATAATAGCATCCAAGTGCCGAACATGCACGAACAAAAACGTACAATCGGAAACATATTTTCATTGATAATTATGTGTTACGAAACCACGAAGATAGTGACAATATAACTAAAAACGCAGGAATACAAAGATGTGAATTGAAATTAATGACAAAAAATAAAAATACGCATTTCGTGAGTAATTTTTCAGAACAATCGGCATTGACTAAAGAGTCGTTTAAGCAAATAATAAATACAAAAGCGTCTAAAATGTAAGCATATAATTATTATCGTATCAGCTGTCGACTGTGTTTAAAATGGTAGGAGAGAAATAATATTTATTGTTAAAACATAAACCACGTTTCGTTATTAAAAGGACATTATTGTTACTCATATTATTACTTTTAAGCGATCGTCAATTTATATTATTTTAATATTACATATTCTAAATCGATTATAATACTATACCTACTAACAACCTACTTCAAGAAAATTATGTATAAATGTTTTTCTTTTAGATTCTGAGCGAAGCGAAGAATGTATTGGTTTTACAATGATGTGTGATTTTTTTTTCTTATTCTGTAAACATTTTTACTACCCGAAATAATGCTCCGATTATCACGAATAGGGTATGTTTCCAGTAGCAAAGTGGATCTAGTTGGTATTTTATTTAGATCATTTTTCGAATTTCTCAAAATTGACTATAAGCGGTAGAAAAAACTTTGAAAAAAATGACGAAAAAACGGCATTTTCACGAAAAATGAAATTTCGACGAATTCGATTTCTATATTTCACGATAACTCAGGCAATTTTTAAGATAGAGACTTGAAAATTTTTTTTAGGTATTCACATCACTACTACATATATATGGTAAAATTTTGGATTCGTTAAGTTTATTTTTCTACAAAATATTGGACATTGAATATTTCGTAAAATTCTCGTTTTTACGTATAAAATGTTTGATAAAATTTGAGCAAATAGAAAAATTTGAATTTTTTATCTATTACATTGAATGTACAAGTAAATGTCGTATATAAAAAATTCTAAGTGTTTCATTTCGAAAAAGGATTTGCGCAGGGGTCTTCCTATCAAATGCGTTTTAATTTTTAGCTGAGAACAAAAAAATTTCTACCTAAATTATGTATATTGGAGGAGATAGAAAAATTTGAATTTTTTATATATTACATTGAAAGTACTAGGAAATTTCGTATATAGAAAATTCAAAGTGTTTCATTTCGAAAAAAAATTAGCGCAGGGGTCCCCCTATATAATGCGTTTTTAAAATTTTAAGAATAATCTTAAATATCTAGATAAAATTAGAAATGTTAAATATTACAAGAGTTCTATATTTTCACGAAAAGTTCATGTAACAATTAGATACCAATAACTACCCATTAAAATTTTCACGTCTCTACTTTCAATATTGCCCGATCATTAAATTATCGTAAAATATAGAAATTATGTTATAATAAATTCAGAAATTTTATAAACTCTAAACCAGTGGTTCCCAACCTTTTTGGTACTACGGACCACTAAGAGAACTTCCGATACGTCACGGACCACCTAAATTTTATACCTTATTTTTCTTATAAAGCGGCCCATACACGATCAATATTATTGCTCAATATCTAAATCAATAAATATTTCAATAAATGTTTTAATTTCTTTTGCACTCACACGATCAATATTACTACTCAATATTTACATCAATAGGTAAAAGTTTCAATTGAATATATTGTTCAGTTTCGGTCAAAATGTCTAGCGAAGAGAACGCGATAATTGCTATTGCTATTGCTCTTGCCTTGTCACTTGATGAAAAAAAAAAACCAAAAAAGGTAAAAAAAACAACGAAGAACCTAGTCAAGATTGGTTGAAAAATAGATAACAATATACTCACGAGAAGCTATTAACAGAGTTGCGCAATTTTGAAAGAAATGATTTAAAATTTTTTTTAAGAATGGATGATGAATGTTTTGATGAAATTTTAACTTTGGTGATTCCATTTATTAAAAAACAAAATACGTCAATGCGAGAAGCTATACCAGCAAGTCAAAGACTGTCTATAACTCTACGTTATTTGGCTACCGGAATCACATTCGAGGACCTAATAATATTGACAGTTTATCAATAAATATCAAAATAATTTTGATTGTTTAAATATATTGAACACGTCTTCAATATGATCCATACACTGTCAATATGATTGTCAATATCAAATATTGAGCAATAATATGATCGTGTATGGGCCGCTTTATGCCTCAAAGGAAAATTAAATTATTAAAATATTTTTACATTTTTTAAGTGTGACTCGCGGACCACCAATCGGTTGTGTTATGCCCTAAACGAACACAATATTAATTTCATAATATAATAATTAAAAATTAATATTGCATATGTAAAATTAAAAATTTTATTAAAAACTACAAAAATTTAATAAATAAATTTACAGATCGAATACCTATTATATTTAGTTTTATATTTCATTCATATTTTCTTTAAAATTATTATATTTAACAAATGTAATAAATATAGTATTACATAGGGAAATTATTATCTTTTATTTAAAATATTATTAATACTATCTTTGTATAATTTCTTCACTTACCTTTATTATAATGTCCAGCACGGAATTTGCATTTCCTTAGCAGTTGACGATTGTTGAATTGACGTGTACTTTCATTTTCATACGTGATTGAATTATATTTTGACTCATTTTCGACTATTTATTTATTTATAAACTTGCAACTACGTTAAAATAAATAAAATAAGTATAACAAAAAATTATTTACACGAGTATATATAAAAATAATATAATAATAATAAAATAACATATAAGCGTCGCAAATTTTTAAGAAATATTATAATAATTATATGATGTCCATCGCCATAGAGTATAAATGTAAAATACTATAATGTAGTTAACCGGTTGATGTGTTTGATGTCATGGAATAATAATTATTGTATTATTGAAATAAATAATAATCCATACATAGAATATAGGTATTATGGAATATACATTATCAATTTTAAATAGCGATAAAAAAATTTAGACTGGAGATTTTTGTAACTTTTTTAAATTACGCTAATGAGCAATATGATATTATGCTTCAATAAAACTTTCAGACCTTAAAACCCAAAATTGCCAATTATATCAAATATTATAAAATTAAACTAGAAATTTAGGAAATATTAAAAATTCTAAATTTGCTCAAATAATAAACGTAACCGTTCAAAAATTTTATTACGTTAGGTTAGGTTATGAATATTACCTATATAAACATACATTTTCAAGTATCTAAGTTCAATATTGCCTAAGTTATTGTATAATGTTGAAATTTATTTAGTTAAAATTTCAATTTTTGAGAAAATTGACGTATTTTTGACTATTTTTGATAGTTTTTCTTACATCACATATGCCCAATTTTGATTAATTCGATAAATGGCTTAAATAAAGTACTAACGACATTCATTTGCTTATTAGAAGCATAAAATGAAATATTAAACCATTATTTAGGGTAGAAAAGTATTTTGATAAATAAAAAAAAGATACTTCATTGTAAAATCATTACAATAAATAAAAAAAATAAATAAATAAAATTTAATAATCAAAGTAATAATAATTTAATTACAATAAATAATTCTCAATATCTGATTGTGTTATAAAAAATATATTTTTGTAATATAGAAAATAAACAATAAATTATACATTATAATTAAAAATAAATCTAATATCTCATTAGAAATAAATAGATATGATACAAAATATTGTATATAGTATAAAGTGTACGTATGATAAAAAAACATAAATATATAATTTTAAAGTTCATTATATAAGATGTGAATTATAATAAATGGTATCCGAGATCTATATATTTGTAAATAGATCTGGGATATCATTTATTTTACACAAAAAGAATGAAAAATGGCAATTATTAAAAAATTAAATTAAAAAATTAAAAATATACGTGAATTAAACAAGAACATAATAAATAATATAAATTGATGAAAATAAATTAAAGGAAATTGAAACATAATATTATACAACCATCAAAAAATTGACGTTATTTTTATTTTTTTTGTAATGATTGAAATCATCTCTTCTTTCATAAGTATCTGAATTAATATCGTCATTTTCTGACTTTCTCTTCTTAGATTTTTGTGGTTCTGTCGGTAACAACAAATTATATATTATTATATTGTTATTGTTATTATTTTTTTTATTTTAAATACTATTTACAGTGTTATATAAATTATCGTAATAACAATAATCAATATTTATAGACTGTATGTTATAGGTACGATATATTATAATAATTAAAAAAGAAGAGCTGATACTCCTGCCAGTGATAAACCATTGCATTCGAAAAAACGATTCTGAGCGAAGTTCAGTCAGATTATAATTTTCGTTTGAACTAAAAATATCAACTTAAAATAGCTATAAAAAAAAATTGAGACTAGGGATTATTCTAATATTTTAGTATCATGTTAAATAATATTTAAGTATACTTCAGTAAAATTTTCAGACCTTAATACTAAAAACTGCCAATTTTATCAAACATTATATATGTATAAACGAGAATTTTACGAAATATTCAAAGTCCTATATTTTGTAGAAAAATTAACGTAATGATTCCAAAATTTTACCACATATGTATAATACCTATGTGAACACCCCCAAAAAATGATCAAATCACTAACTTAAAAATTGCTTGAGTTATCGTGAAATATTTAAATCGAATTCATCGAAATTTCAGTTTTCGTGAAAAATGCCGTTTTTTCTTCATTTTTTCTTTGTTTTTTCTACCGCTTAGGGTCAATTATGAGAAATTCGAAAAATGACTTAAATAAAGTACCAACTACATCCACTTTCCAACCGGGAACTTATGATATTCGTGAAAATCGTAGCATTATTTCTGGTAGTAAAAGTGTTTTCATACATAAAACAAAAAAAAAAAAGACACATCATTGTAAAACCAATACATTCTTCGCTATACGCTCAGAATCTAAAAAAATTTAATTTAATTTTTACGAATAATAATTATTAAATGAAATTAATAATTATGATCTGTATAAGTCGTTAAATTTGTCTTAAATCGTAATAATTAGTATTAGTAAATATTATTTTACACTTAGGATAAACTACAAAAATTAAATAATATAATATAAAATATTAATATAATATTAATATTATACAGGTATATATTTACCTGTAATGGTGTTTATATCATTTTCTTCTGTTACAATTATAATTTGTTTGATTTTTTTCTTTATTGCTTCATGTAATGTTATATTTTTATACGTAGGCTGTAAGGTAAATAGATATTGTTTTTAAATTTGTATGGATTTAAAAAAAATAAATCCGTAATATATTAAAAAGAAACTTTACACAAATAATAGATATTAAGTTTTAATTTATTAATTGTACGAAAATGTTGACATAATAAATTGTATATTTTCTATTACCATGGCTATCGTATTATAAATATTTCTTAAGAGTAAACAAATTTGTTATATTATTTATATAAGCTAGATAAAATTTAATATCTATTATTATACTTTAATAACTCACCTTTATTTTTCTCTGGCATGTACATTTCTCTGGTTCTGATATCTTACGTTTTTTACACGGATTAGTCGTACTAATCGGAGTAGTCGGAGGAGTAGGAGTAGTCGGAGGAGAAGGAGTAGTCGGAGTATCATACAAACTTAATTTTTCGAACATGGCACATAACTATGACAAAAATATAATCATTTTAAAATCATAGTATAAATTATTAATGTTTGAATATACGATTTATATGTAACTTTTATTTTTTATTTTTTTTTTTTTACACAAGAAAGTACAAAAATTTAATTTAATTTGGTAGTTATATAAAATAACGAATTTTAATTTTTTATACATACCACAGTAATGCTCGTATCGGTTACCCTGGGTTTGTATTGCTCTATATATACAATAGAAAAGGTTAGGTTGAGACAAATTAAAACTAAAGATATTTATAAATTATTTAAATTAAATTGAATGAATAATAATAATATTTGATTGTTATTCATTTTTAATTATTTTAATTTATGTTCTTAAATATTTTTTCCATTTACAATTTTATAAAATTACATAAGGATAAAGATTTTATCGATTTATAATTATATACGAATTAATTAATATCTATTTATAAACCTATACTAATTAAACCAATAAACAATAATTTATTTGTACTTAGAAATATTTTGTATAATTTATATTTTTATAATATTACTTGTATAATAATTGTAATACATTGTCTTTTCTTTGTTCATTTTGAAATTTTATTTTAATTTAATATTATTATTGTTATTACATTAATATAATTAAATCATAAATAGACAGAAATTATTAAATCGAATGTTATTAAACGATTGAAGTCAAAAGTCAATAAACATTGATTTTGTTTGTTTTGTTTTTGTGGTAACTAAGTTATATTAGACAGCCAGATAGAGGTTAGTATTATAAATTGTTTACATCGAATTTTTTTTACTAACTTTTAAACATGTTAACATAATTTTCATCATATACATGATTGATAATATAAAAAAATATGTTTAGAAGAAACAAAATAAACACCGCAAAATATCGATAATCTTGATAAATAATTTAAATATTATTAAAACAATATTTTTTTATTTAGAAGAGACATGATTATACAAGACCGAGATAAATAATAAACTCTCAATTGAATAAAATTTAAATAGAAAAATTATAATTGTATTTTTATTAATACGAGTAGTTATTTATATTATATTATGTGTACTTAAAAACTTTAAAGGATATAATAAAAATATATGAATTTCTGGCGACATCTGGGTATAAATTTCAAGTAAAAGAATTATTGCAAATCCCAAATATTCTCCTGTATTATTACCGCGATCTATAAATATACTTTTTAGTGTAAATAACCACCGCTAAAGTAAGAATATAATATTAAGTAAAATTCGATTATTATAAGATTAATAATGTGTCAGTTTTAAATTTAACAAATTTAATTTATTTTTAAAATTAAGTATTTTAATACATTTTCACAGATAATATTTTGCTTTTATAATAATATTAGATAATATTATATAATCTAAAAATTCTACTCGATTTATTTTAAAAATATTAAAATAAAATAAATTGTATTTTTAAAAAAAAAATAACGAATAATTCTTGTTTGCATTTTTATTTTATATAGTCTTTATATCAAAATAACATGGTTGTATCTATAACAAAAAAATTGTATTCTTATCGTGTTTAAAATTTTAAATAGTAAAAATTAAAACATTAAATATAATATTAATAATTCCTCGTTATAAAATATAAAACGCGTGAGAAACGAAATAAATATTCGTATCGTGAAGATTTGAAAAGGACTAATTTACAATAACTATACTTCTTGTTTATAGCTAAAACAAATTATATTTTTCGAAATTCAATATTTATTATGTTTACTTACCGTTGCGTTTGAAGTCAAGTCCATTTATCAATATGAAAACTAATTGTTTTGATTTTTTGCTTCTTCGTCATGTTATATAGCAATAACAATTAGTACGCAGTGTCGGCGAGTGGCGTTTACAATTTATTTTTCTGGATGATATTTGGACACGCAACCGAAGGATAAATGACTATAGGTACTTAGGTAATTTAAAAATTATTTAACGAGTATCCATAGTACATATTCTAACGATCTCATTAATCTATTAAGATTCACGAAGTATACAACACGTCTATACGGTATTATTTTTTTTATCCAGGACGGTAAAAATATGATTACGTATATAATAAAATACTTATTAAGAACCGTTGTGGGCCACGAATTTATTTTTATTCTTTCGACGAAACAAAATTGTTTTAAAATCGTAATATTATAAATAAGTCACGTTTACCAGCAGCAGTTATGCACGAAAATTGCAATCCGTTATGTTTGCGCAATATTATAAAACGCAAATTCAATATACGTTTTGCATCAGACGTTGTATTATTTGTGCACAGTAAATCCACGCACGAACCCGACCGACTGGGGAAGAACAACGATAAAAAAAAAAAAAAAAAAAAGAAACTTTATTATTATGGAATAAACTAACCAGAAAATGTCGCAAAACTAAGCCATCGGCCAACGATTTTATATAAAATAATATATTTTAATTACGAGTCTGAAAATGTAATTTCACGCTTCCTAACCGGTCGAATGTGACCGCCACCATCGTCTTCTGGTCCCGGACGCGTCTTCCGTTCGTCCACCGTCCGCGAGTGACCCTGCAGCCATATTATCGTCGTCTCGTTCGGCGCTAGTCCGGCGAACTTTCAGCTCCGGCGCGGTTTACTTACGGGCGGCCGGTGAATTTAAACCGAAAGGAAATTGGATAAGTTACCATCTTTTCGGCGTAGTTAACGTTATCTATGCGAACGTGTCCCTTGGTCGGCGCACACGCTAATGCCGCGCGTTTCAGCCGTTTTTTTTCCCCCCCCCCCCCAGGATTTCCACCGTCGTCGTGGAATTAATCCGAAAACAGAAATTAAACGAAAATTGAAAACCCGCGAAAGTGAAATCTCGGACAATTATATATTTTTATTTTTCTCGAACAACACACGATTTGTGAGAAACTTCAAATATTATTGTTATCGATTGTTACAATATAATATTGAATATTGCGAAAAGATTCGAAATGTCAAAATGAATGAATGAAGCTTTACACGTTTATAATATTTAACTAATTATTATAATATTATATGTGAATATCTTTTGGAGATTTTTAAGAGACCAAAAGTATTAATAAAAGTATCGATTTTTGTGAATTAACAATAGTCGATTTTAATGATATTTTTAAGTAATATTATAGATATCAAAATCATACCTACGTATTTATATATTTAATGTGGCAACATCCTACTTTTATAGAAGTTTACAATGATCAATTTTTTTTTTCATTTTTACGAGTTGTTTAAATTTCTATAAAGTTTAAAATCATTAATATTAATATCCGACGATAAATTAATATAATTAAAATTTAAAATAAAATAAAATATAATTTCATTACATTATAAAAGGAATTTTATAAATCTTCATTGTTCATGTAGAAATTAACAATATAATACAATTTAAAGCCATAACAAAAGAAGTACAATGTGATCAAATTTTTATATTTCTGTACTAGAAAGACGGTGAAAACGATTTCAACGTTAAATCGCCAATTTATTAGACTTGTAAAACTACAATCCAGTCATATTATATTTTAATTATTTTCTAAAATATTCGTGAAATATATGACGCCCACGAGTGTAAAATTATTCAAACGAGACGTCTAAAAATACTATTTTATTTTTAAAATTCTATACGAATTTTTATTTGGTGTAAAATTAAAAATACATTTTTTTGTTTATTTCATATTTTTTGTAAATATTTTTAAATGGTATTATTGCAATATAATTTATATTCTATTAATATATTGTAATCAATGGCTTTCGATTATACAAAATGTATTTTATTGGTTTATGTAATTTTAAATACATTTTACTGTAACGAAATGTTACGAGAAACACAGATATTTCCCGATAATAATAATATTATATTACTTTTCCATTTTAATTATCTATTTATTAATTTTTCATTATTTATTGATTTCTTGTTATTAATATTTTTTTTTGAAACTAGGTTTAACTTTAAGGCACTTGTATAATATATAGTATGTATTAATGAAATTGTTTAAATGAACCCCTATATTGCAGTTAAATTTACTAGAATTATATAATATAATATTAACGCGAAATATTTCCTTGAATTTAATCACGAGCGTTGTTTACGCATAATCTCTTATTAAACGAATATTTCGCTTTGTACAACCAATTTTAGTCAATTTATTTCTTTTTCGTCTCACGTGTAATTTGAAAGTTTTGCCGTTTATTATAATGATAATATATAACCGGCTATGTGTTATATATAATATATATTATACGTGCGGTATAATTTTGTACCGTGGTATTATAATTATTATTATCGAACGAAATTCAGTCTTGTCGTCGTTTTTTATCCAACCAATTACCGCGCACGTCTAACCGTCTATTATTTATATACCAACTTCTTATTTGGACGGTAGTAATTTTAAAAACCGTTTTTTATTGTCAACCCGAACTCATCCCACGCGAACACCTATATATTGTCCCGAAACCAATATGGTGTCGTATTAAAAACGTGTCGTCTGTCCGTTTTGTTTTCTCTCGTTTCGAATAATTTCCGTCGTTTATATACCGACATTAAAAATTTTCCATCGGTTTCCTATACAATATTAATATTATCAGTTTTAGAAACTTTAACGCCGCAACAGTGAATAGTATATTTTATTATTTTTGTACAACACCGACGTAGTTAAAATTATTTCCATACTATATCGTTATGTAATTTTATCCGAATCCGTATCTCTTGGTGCTGAAACGTCCCTCGAGGTCCGTAACTTCTGAAGCCGGTTAAACGTGCGCGCAATTATTATCAATTTATGAAAATTGTATATTTGGAAAATTGAAATTTTAGATTAACGTCGTCGAGATACTAACCTCTTCCGAACAATCGGCCGGCGAGAAAACACGGAAATTTACTGCAGGCCTTATCTATCCAAAGTCCTTAATAATGGCGTTCATGCTCGAACATACATACATACATATTATTATTATTATTATTATTATTATTATTATTATTATTATTATTATACCAACACTGAAACGCGATAGTTTATGCGCGATAGTTGCGTAAACGCGGTAATACACACCTACCGGATAACTCCGTTTCATACAATGAGCCAGCAGTTTATGACAACTATTTAACTAAATACCGTGTTCGGCGTATTATGGTTATTAATAAAACTGCTTGACAAACGGCAGTTGTCCATACTTTGTTCAGAACGTCTCTCGTCGGCTCCGTTTAACCCGTACCACGGTTTCCACCGCACTTTAATGAACTTATACCGCTCGCTACGAAATTCCTCGTCGTCGTCGATGACGATAATTATTATTATTATTATTATTAAAATCATCATAAACAACGATAATAGACCGTTTTATATAACTATTGCTTTGTAATTTTTGCCTCGTTATGAAACGAATTAATTAATATATATTTTACGTACGATTCTCAAAATCTGACGCTCAATCAATTCTCGTTTTACACCAGGTTTTATAATTTTTTTTTTTCATTCCTGTATTATAATTTATAAGCACTTACTTAAAAATAATTCTATAAATATAATTTCTTATATGATACTGATCAAATGATAACACAAAATAATATTATAGTTTGTGACTCGTATATAATTACTAGGCGAAACTACGGGTCAGGCCAGTCAGGCTATGGCTTGACCTAATACTGACTGAAAATTTTTATAATGTACATTATATATTTTAATAATTATTTTTATTTAATTATTTATTTTTATTTATTTATTATTTAAGTGATTTTTTTAAAATTCCTAATATTATATTTTTTTTTTAAATTAAAAACTTTATTTTTCACATCTAAAATTCGTGAAATGTTTACGTACTACACGAATGCAAGATTATTATGCCACTCATGCGCATACTTATTAGAAGTGTACAAATATGTGGGCTTGAATCGCTTGATATAATTCTTAAATTAAATTGTACACACTATTTCTAATTTCTACACATAGAAAAAAAATTGGTTATGGAGTATAATATTCTATATTTCTATGTACTATACCACTATAGTATAATCGGTTTTAGATATTATTAGATTTAAACGATTTAGACGTAAAATATATTATAGCAACAAGCAATAGTTAATTTTTCGTAATAATAAATAAGTCGACAGTCGGTATTTCGGTAATGTTTGTTTTGTGGTGATTTACCGTATTATCGATTATGCGTCCCTTATAAACTACTTTAATTTTTTAATTTTTTTTTTTATATAATATTTTGTTTGGCCTGACCTAATAAAAATGTCTAGTTTCGCCTATGAGTACAGTTCGTTTAAACCGTCATTGAATCAATCAAAACTTGCAGAACTCAATGTATTTATTTTTTTATTCATTTTTATTACCTATTCAAATTATACGCATCGTTCAGTTGTATCGTTTATAACCTAACCGTAGTTTTAATGAAAAAAATCGATACCAATTATGAGTTTTGATTTTTGGGCGATTTCGATAATAATTCTTGAAATAATTTCGAACCATTTCAACGTGATGGAGAACCTAACCGGGGTGGTGGTGGAACGAAACCGTATCAAAAGTCGAAGAAATTTAAAAGCCGGCGCCGGACGTCCGGCACGTTTGAAAATAATTTATACCGGGCGTATGCACAGTCCTGATAACAGACGAAATAGGGTTTTCCATCACGAAACGTAAACATCGGTTACACGCGAAATCTCTTGGCCGTGGTCGGGTCAAAATGATGGTCCCACCGGGTAACCCTTTCTAGATGATGAGCCGAAAGCAAGTAAACGGGTATATTTATGTGAGCATTTTGAACTAAATAATATGCGATATAATATTATGATATGCATATTGTTTTTGAGCTAAAATTTCTCGTAACGCGGTGTAAAAATCGCTGTGGAAATGATTTCGTCCATTAATCGCGTCGGTTATATTTGTATACATTATATAATATTTATAATATTATTTGGTTATATATTATGAAAATTTGGTCCAACGTTACCGCGGTTACCAAGATAAAAACTAAATAAATTATTACAAAATGGCCACGACTCTGCGGTTATTACCAGAAATTTGTGTGAAATTCAACATACCGCACACATAATAATATTATCGATATTATACGCTAATTTCCATGATAACCGATATTTTTTGTTTGATTATTTATTATTGTTTTTATTTTCATCGTATTTATACAGAGTGTCGTCTCATCATGTTTGTCCCAGCCACGGCTATAGATAATATAATTACCAAACGAGTGTAAAAATGGGAAGCTTAAAACGTATATTGGTTTTCACGCCAACAAACTAACTCTCTTGGTTATAATTTTCCCTGAAATATATTCTTACGAAGTATTTATATTCATTGACACCAGATTTCCAAAGGGATTTTATGTCACTTTCAAAAAATGTATGGTACACAGTCGGTGATTTAATTAAGGAAAATATTTAAAGTCTCTTCCCATTTACACTTTCGTAATTCGTTAGTGGTTACACTGACTATAAAAGAGGTTTAAGAAATTGATGTAGATATCGTCTTTGGTTTTTGGGCTACTGTTGTCAGGCAATGGTCCTTCGTTCACAACGGCGTCTGCCCGGGCTGGTCCGTTGCGGTCATCACTTCGTTAGTCCGAGTACACAGTACTATAGTAATATACAGTACACAAGTTTATCGACTTAAACATTCTTCGTGAGATGTGACAACGGACCATGTTTGGGCTGGACAGTGGGGGATGATCGTACACTGGCGGCGGTTGTCGGAATTTTCTTCGTATTCGTTCGCTGATGAACTCGTTCGGCTCAAAGGAAGCAAACTTCGGTTTAGTTTTCTATACTTACTAGTGGACTGTGTGAAGAAATGTTGAAAACTCAATGTCATTGTAGCTCATTCTTGTTTCCGTAGTCTTGAAGATGTTGACTGAACTATTGCCGTGACTGGAATGAATAATTTCAGTAGATCGTTCGCCTTTTATGCTATTTTTGAATAAGACGAGCTTCTTTGATTGGTCGTCCAATCACACCTCATTATTACGTGTTTAATTGTGTCCACGATTAAAGCATATTTTTCTACTATACCGCCTAGTAAATCTCTGTAATAATTACATTAATTAGCCAAGAATTCATTTATTTTTTCATTTAGCCATAATAAGTTTGTTCTATATTACAATAATAATATTTTCAATTAAATTTTATAATTAAATAAATAAAAACCCAAATCCACAAAAATTTACTTTTATTTTAAGCAAATACGTATTTCGGTAACAAAGTTGCCATCATCAGTGCAAAACACAGACTTTGTTACCGAAATACGTATTTGCTTAAAATAAAAGTAAATTTTTGTGGGTTTGGGTTTTTATTTATTTAAATATATTCCACAAGTCAATACTTAAACTATAAATATTAAATTTTATAATTTTATGAAAATCAATACCATAAATTGGCTATTATAAAATTTTAATTAATATGAAAACAAAAATATTTTTTTTATTTTGGTCTTAAGTCAAAAAATATATATATATATATATAATAGTAACAAATATGACAATCTATATACATCTATATGCATAAAAACATTGCAAAAATTATATTTAAAAAATATTTAATAGATCAAAGTTATTTGCTGGGACAAAGCTGATGAGACATCAGACATCCTACATATTTCCTCCATTTTCTCTATGTTATGCTTTTCATTTCAAAATTTCCTTCCACTACTTGCTCTTAAATCAAATAAAATTTCCATAAAATCCACTCGGATTTGTCGGAGAGACATTCTAACAATAATATTGTAAAAAATATACCTTAAAAAGTATTCTATTAATTTGAATTATTATCGTAATATTAAAGAACTCATTAATTATTTTATATATATTTTAGGTAATTCGAAACAAATATTAATTTACTTCGTTTTCTTAAGTTCAATTTAGAAGATATGATTATAATATGAATAATTCGTGTAAATTTATTAAATTCATTTTTATTGTTGTTAAATTATTTACTTATTTTAGATTCTGAGCGAAGCGAAGAATGTATTGGTTTTACAATGATGTGTGATTATTTTTTGTTTAACTACCCGAAATAATGCTCCGATTTTCACGAATAGGGTATGTTTCCGGTAGCAAAGTGAACGTAGTTGGTACTTTACTTAGGTCATTTTTTGAATTTCTCAAAATT
>JAIUCT010000017.1:430649-443023 GCA_021307375.1 Tetraneura akinire | reverse complement strand
TTATTATTATTATTATTATTATTATTATTATTATTATTATTATTATTTTTATATACGCGAACATAATAATAATATTATAATATGATATCGTATAAATATACGCGCGCGGTCTGAATCTCGGTCGGGGGTCGGTCTCGGACGACGGAAGGGTTAAAAAGAGGCGGTCAGAAAAGAGACCGGCAGGACGCGTCGGCGAAGGGACCGCGCGCGATGCACGCTCGTCGCATTCTTTAATTCGGCCCCGGGCCAAACGCACCGCCGCGTCGCCGCCGTCACACAACACGTTGTCACTTCGCCGCCGCCTGTTCTGTCGCCCGCGATATATAACACAACATTCATCGGCCGCCGCCGGCACGACAACCACTGCGGCTGCTGTCACGTGGGTTCAACGGGTAAGTCACCGCGTCCCTTGTGCGCGTGCATGCAATACGATACGATATGATTTATAATAATTTATTGTCGATTGTAGAAAAACACAATATAATAAAGACATAATCCCCGAGTACGTAAATTATCGTCATTTTACGTATTTATATGAGGTGTAAAATAAGGGTTGAAACACGGTCGGTGTGTGTATTCAAAATAATATTTTCGTGAGTAGAACGTAAGTACAAAAAATAAATTAAATTTAAATTTAAAAAAAAAATTCAAGTTTTTAAAACGTTTTTAATTTATGGTCTTATGATAATTTCCATAGATAATAATACATTTTGAACGAACGTATTATAATAATATTACTCGTATTATACGTAGTTATCTACGCGTTTAAAATTCGATTTTCAAAATTCGTTTTCGTGCGAACGCGATCAAACTTATCGTTTTTTTTTTTTTTTTTTTTTTTTTTTTTTGTAATTCTGATTACTCGTAGAATCGAAATTGAAATAAATACGTCGACGAAAATGTTCACTTTTTATCGTCCTATCGGTACGCGTATTATATTTTAATCGAATAATCAATGTTTTATCGAGGTTTCGCGACGAACTCGCGGATTTTTTCACTGAAATTAGCACCCCGATAAGAGTAAAATATTACGCGTTCCAAAATTTCTAGATACAATTAACAGTTTTTATTTTCATTTTAAATTATAAAATTTTAAACGTAAAATTTATTGTGGAAAAATAAAAAAAATTCGCTTTCAAATAAATGTATAAAATTCGATGGTAAGTTTAATTGTGCCGGAAATATTTAATAATTAAAATCCATACGCGTAAAACAATAAATTATTTTAATTATTATAATATAATCAAATTAATTTTCGTCTGACAAAATTGATTTATAATTAAATATTTTACGAATATTTATTAACTTAGTCATAATATTAAGTTTTTATTTTTATACGCGCGTGTTCATTTTGTAATAATTCGTATCGATAAATTTAATAACAATTCAAATTGGATTCGCGAATTTCTCTTACAATAATATTGACGGTCATAAATATCATCGTATTATACCCAAAAGAAATGTTCAAAACTTAATCTTATCAATTAAATCACTTGCAAACTTTAAATATTACAGTTTTAATAATGATTAGAGATCTACATTTTGAAATATTCCGTAATTTATACTACCTAGGTTAGGTCGGTTTTTTGGTTAAGTTAGATATAATTTAAATAAATATCGTTTATCCTCCTTTTACATTAGTTCATATTATTTTAGTCTAGAAAAAAATAATAGACTATATTATTTAATTAAATCAAATCTACGTTTATTTGTCGTTTAAAACTTGTAGTTTTCTTGTACGTAAATTTTTACTGTTGTTTTTATTAAATTTCACCGTATAAATCGGTAGCTACAAGTATAATATTTATAAAATCACTGAAATTGTTTTAGTAGTTTACCCCCCTTATTATTTATTTACAGTAAACTATTTGAATATCTGTCATTTAATTCGTGTATTTTTTTTTTTTTTTTTTAAACACGTAAAAGTATACGAGCAGGTATTATTTGAATTATGATTAAAATCACGATCCCTTTGAACTTTACGCACAAAGCAAAAATAACAACAAAAAATTCCATCATTTTATAAAGGTTATTTTAAGTAATTTAATTAATTCTACTCTTTAAATGGTTGAATATTTATATATTTTTTTTTTTTATTTTTTCCCCCAAATGAAGTATACATATTATATTATTGTTTTAAACAAAAATAATATTTATTTAAATCTTGAAATTTTAAACGAGTTAAAATGCGTATTTAATAGAGTGCAAGAAGCTAAAACGTCATTATACGTACAAAATTATGCATAATAGAGTACAAAAATTGTAACATTATCATAACATTATTTAATGCGTGTGGAATATAACATAATATGATTGTAATTTAATTAAAATATAAATAAATGTAGAGGGATATTTAGACAACTGTGGATTCATTAAAATTAATTATTTATTATAATATAATTTTAAAATAAATAAAATTTATAAAAATAATAAATCAAATTAAATACATACGTAATATTATTATTACTAAAACGTTAAATCATAAAATAAATAAAGTAGAAGATATATTGAGCGCAAATTATAAAATAAAGTTAATTTTAAATTATTAACGCGCAAAAATAAGCGTGTTTAATGCAATAAACCCTTTAAGATTAATGTTTTAAGACTTGTATTTTATTTTATTTTTATTTTTATTTTTATTTTTATTTTTATTTTTATTTTTATTTTTATTTTTATTTTTATTTATAATGAAAATCACAGCTATTATTTTCATTATGTATATATATATATATATATATATATATATATATATATATATATATTATATATATTTCGCTTTTTAAATGAAATATATAATTTATTGAGTTTATTTTAAAATTTCATATACATAAAACAATAATAGAAATAATTTATGAAAGTTTTATAGAAAATTTTTATCAAATTTCTCATTTATTATATTATTAACATCTGAAAAAACTATACTTAATGAAAATTTTCTAAATAATAAGAAATTTTAAAATGGTTAAAAAATTTAAGTAAAATATTTGTTATTCCCATTCAAACAATATAATAATTTTAAATTTTAATATGTATAATAACTGAAATTCTTTTAATATTCCGCTGTTAGGTAACTTCTGTACTAGGTATTTAATTTAATGAAATGAAACTTTAATATTATAACTTATCCGAAGTACCTACGTACACGCAGACTTGTGAAATTAATTTTTAATTAATTTATATTAAATATATTATATATTTTCTTTCTCGTTATTTCAATATTATCGAATCGACAGAAAAACTACAATAACTATATTTTATTTCCTTGTATTTTAATATTCTTTATAAGTTTATATCAATACAATATATTGTTTTTACATTAATTCATTTATAAAAAAAAAAAAATTGATCTTATAACCTTATAATATTAACAAAGTTATTTCCGTTACATTTTTTTTATAGATAAAGTTGACTACATTTATTTAAAAGAAAATTATTTATTTAGGGAAGATGCATCGATATGAACTCATTTTTCATTTTGTTTTTAAATAATAAACTATATTATAACCTTTATTGTTTATAACGAAGAAAAATTGACATAATATAATACACCATTATAACTAAAATGTTATATAAACTCAAAGACAATTGAGTTTAATTTTAAACTTGATTCGATACGATTTATTAGTGATATATATTTTAACCGTTACAATTTTTAATTAATCTCCTCTGTTATTTATTGTTTTCAATTAGCTGTGTTTGATTGTAAGGTAAGTTATTTCGCGTTATCATTTTTAATTGTTTTCCTATATATTGTCAGACCCCCGATTCACGAAAACTTTGCAGACATTGAGACATATATAACTAAATACACTGGAATGAGATTCAAAAGTGCATTATACGATGTCCAATATATTTGAAGTATCGATAAAACAAACACTGATCGTCTAATTAGTAATTATTACGAAATAATATTAGAAGAAATGCTTGGATACACATTTATATAACTTATTGTAAAATCATACTTTAAAGTAACTGTGATAATTAAGTACAAGTTGTTTAATTCTTTTTAGTTAATAATTTGTATAAAAAAGGTAGGTAGGTACGTAAACGAATCAAACAAGATTCAATAAATTTCAATGCATATTAAAATAAGAAAAAATATGAAAATAATTCAATTAATTCAACTTTAGACGTTTTTTTTTATAATAATAAAACGCGGATAATTATAATATTATTATACACATTTTGAATTGAAGTCTTTTGTTTTATAAACTGAAAATCTTACTTAATACAAATCACCAAATAACTGCACACAATACAAGATAATATTATATCATAATATTTCGTCTTATTGTACTTTATAATTTCTTTAAAACGATAAATATTTCGAGTAGGTAAAATAAAAACAATTCACTTACGAATTATTAATATTTATGTAAAGTACTTGTATACTATTAAATCTAACCTCACATTATTTTATTATGTGACAATATATTTGTTGGTGTCAGATAATTTAGAAATTATAATATAATATGAATTATTTCAACTTTAACATTTTTATGTTAGGTCAGATGTATAATATGAACAACGAAATATATACGAATACAAAAATGTTTAATCGTTATCTAAACTGATAAAACGAAGGACATTCGTCCATTCTTAATCTGCGTATTATAATATTATAAGATCGGATTTCAAAAATCGTATAAATCCGAGTAGGGTAAATATTTATGAAAATCCGTGTAATCCAGAACTGAGATAAGACATTTTTTTTTTTTTTTTAATCGATCAATTTCACAAGTTATTTCCCCCGACCGAATCGCGCAAGTGCATTAATCTAATAAACACATTCTCTATTCGGTCAATTATTAAATTTCGTTTCATAAAAACAAACTTTAGATTATGTGTGTAACACGGATTACGTTTTATTTGAACAAAATTCTATGTTCATAAAGTTGTTATACAACTATTATATAGGTATGTGTAAGTACTATACGCGCATATTATATTATTATGTATACAGAGTTCGGTAAAAGACTTCGAGACCTGGTTTTGAACGTGTTTCGTTTGTAAAATTACGAAAATATAATCTGTTACGATGATTTATAACACGTATTTATATCTAGCTCAGAGAAATAATAATAATAATAATAATAAAAATAATAATATTTTTTTCTCGCTTTCTCCCTAAGAGTATAATAATTTATTTATTTTATACAGATCACTGCGATGTCGATAGTAATAATATTATTATAATCGCCAGACACCCGTATAATAATATACTAGTAATTTTCGCAATTATTCAATTTGATTTTGTTTTAAATTTACAATTTTTTTCAATTTTTCTTTCGCTGCATTATTTTGTGAACGTCTCGCGATTGTTTTATTCGTGCGAACTTGGTGTCTCGGTCTTCGTTTTTGATAAAAAAAAAAAAAAAAAAAAATGCAACTTAAAATGAATAAACAGAAACCGACCGACCGACGACGGTTATAATTCAGCTCGACGCGTAACGTTATTATTATTAAAATGTTATTTTTTGGATGCGTGGACGGCTTTTTGTTACGACGAATATACGAACGCATAAATGTACGATAATTTATTTATTTTTGTCCTCTATCCAATCCCCGGACGAGGAAAATTCTCGTCGGATATTAAACCACGTATACGGTAACGTATATAAATATTTCTATTTCGCGCGTGTGTCTTATTATAATAACGTCGTATGTTCATTGTTTGTCGTGTTTTGATCTGGCGACGTCGTAAAACGATCATTCACGAGACTCGTCGTCGGGAAGAAAACGACTGCACTGTACGTACATCTCTTTTTGGAAATATTTATTTCATTTTTTCTCTCCTGCCCTTCTCTACGTCCGTCTTATCGTCTTTCGCAATATTCTCGTTTCTGCTCTTCATCCCTTCCCACCGCGAAGTCCTGGAAAAACGTTCGTCGTCGTGACCTCCGGGAGAAACGATAACCAGAAATTTCATTCGCACGCCTCCCGTGGAACAATCCCCCCGGGGACGTTTTACGTGCCGTCATGGTCGTGTATCAATCGACTTAAAAACGAACTTATACGTTCGAGTTTATAAATATGAAAATGTTAATCTGTGGAATCGCACTCGGGACGTTTGATTTAAATTTAAAAAAATTTCCGATAATTTTACAATAAACACACGAAAATTCCGTTTCTAACCGTAACGACACGCAACGTTAACAATCGTTTACGAACGTGCGCGATAATAACGTCGATCGGATTCGTGAACTAAACCTCACGTACGAATATCGCAAAAGTCATACGGGTTATTATTACGTATTAATATTTCACGGATAAAAGTATAGAAATTTACGTAAATTCAAAATCGATAAGATTTTTTTATTTTTTTGCAACCCGAAGACGATCAATTTATTTGATAGTTCACCAAAGCCTCGTTATAATAATTATTCTTCAAATTTTTTTTTTAATCTTATAAATATAACCTTAAAATTGTAATTATTATTCATCGTTACATTATTATACCTGTATATACACCCGTACGACTCGATATTGAACGTGTAAATCATTTTAAATTTAATGGACTTGTTGACAAATTTATTCTGTTTGCAACAGAAAATAAAATGTTTTGAAGAAGTGTGCACAAACAAAACTTTTAAAGGATCTCTCGGAGAATACGAAATACCAAATGTACCTACCTATACGCACGTCGTCACCCAAGTACAATACTTTACACATCTATTTAAAAGAGATATTATAGAAATACTAGATTTAAAATTTTAGAAAAATTTTAGAAAAAAATTTTAAAATAAGATATAGTAGATATAGTAGATATTTAAATTACCTTAATACTTGTATGCATTAGCCATACAGGATTTCCAATTATTGATTTGAAACATAATTAATTCCATTTCATTGATATAACGTATTAATTATAAGTTTTTAATAATTAACATTCTTTTAATATACAATATACAATAGGTATATAATATATTTTTTTTTTTTTGATAAGAATGAAAATAAACGAAAATCTTTTACGTCAACACTTTCAACCAGATTTTTCTGCGAACTAATAATTTAAATATTTTATTTTGTATACATTTTTAAGTGTTATAATAATGGAAACAAGACAGATTTCATTTTGAAAATATAGGCTGAAAAATGCTTGTAGGTATACCTTTTTATATTTGATAATATAACTACTCGGAATTCGATTTGGGAAATAGTGAATAATTCGCAATAATTTTATTTTCAAATCGTGTGGTTCGAAGATAACATCCCGCACAGTCGTCTCGTTAGTTTCGTATTTATTTACTATTTTTTTTTTTACCCCCTTATCAATTTCTAAGACGTTTAGTGGTGGAATGACTGGCTGTGAAATGACTGAAAAAAAAAACGCGTTTAACGTCTATACGTGGCTATAGCGTGTTTCGTCTATTTGTACGGATTAAACGAACTACGCCAATCGCCATGAAATTATTTTATAAGAATTGCATCCGATTGCAACTGCACTCATCCGAACGCTAAATTTTTATATGGTGCGAAAAAAATATAATCCCTCGGGTCTACGTCAGTAGATTATTGGCTTAACGGGCGTTCGTACGCCGAGTCGTATTAATTTTTTTTTAGATTATTGCGCACAAAATTATCATTATATTATTTATGTTTCGCGCATATTATACACGTTTTGAAAATATAATAATCTCCATGTCGAAACGTATTCGAAATTTAAAAAAAGTATATTTTATAATATTCTGATCGAAACGGGAAATGCGTTGGTTTTACAATGATGTGCGTCCATATTTTTGTATTCTTTATTTTTTACGAATGCTATTTTCGAGTAGTAAATGTGGTCCGATTACCACAAATGGGATATTTTTCGAAAGTTTACTAATGACACGTGAAAAACTACTAAAAAAACGGAAATTTTGTAAAATTATCAAAGGAAATATATTGTAATTCTGAAAAATTCAATATTCATGATTATGTATAATAAATAAATTAAAATTAAAATATTCGAGGTCGTTATTGATTTTTTATATATTTGGATTTAACGTATAAATTTAAAGTTTAAGGTATACTATTTAATCGTATTGTTTGTTCACGTGTTTTTTTTTTTTTTAATTTTTCGTTGTCTCTCATTGCAAACTTCCATGTAAATCTCGTAATATTTTATGACAAACACATTCCATTGGCGAATGTATTAAAAATTATAATAAAATTTCATTGATAAATTCTTTTTTTTTTATAATATTATCATGACCCAATCTCAAAATAAATAATAACAATAATTTTTTAACCTTTACGCTTATATAAAAAATAAAATTATCATTTTCGCTTTGCTCGACCGTGTAATTGAAAAACAACGTTTGCGAATATTTTAAAATAAAAGAAAAGGAAATATTATATCGTATTATTATCGTGACGGATAACATTTGTAAACCTGTTTGTGTTTGACAAGTGTCGGATCGTAAATAATATTATTATGACGTACTCAAAACGGGATTCGAGCGGTGAAAACGGGCCACGAAGGACACAGCAGTAGGTACCCTGCACCAAGTGACATCGCTATTACACACGTAGGATTTTGTACGCGTCCCTCCGAATTCTAGGTACGATTTATAATGCGCGTGTAAACGAAATATTATAATGTTATTATTAGCATATACGTTTAGAGAGTATACAGAGTTTTTAATGCCGAACAATTTTGTCGAGAAATAATAATAAGAGAGTATAATTTTTACGTTTAAATAATAATTATTAATGTTTCGATGACATATTTTTGTAGATTCTATCGTGGGGAAAACGATCGGTTTTAACGACGTAATACGTAATATTGTAATAATATTTATAGTTTAAGTATTAACTGTATTAATTGTAATAATAATACGTAATATCGTTCGATGCTTATACGATAATAAAAAATTAAGAATATTATTATTATTAATATCGCGTATATAGCGTGAAGACGAGAGAAATAAAAGTGTTTAATACCGGACTCCGGTGGTTATAAAACGGACGTTATCGAAAGCCAGTCAAGTGTTTTCGGCGTGTGCATAATAATAATATTATAATATAGGTACTGTCACTTTCATGGCGGTTTAATTTACCGGTTAACCTGAACGAGGCACTTCCAGTAACCGTGGTAACAAGTGCACTCGGCGGTGCGTTTTACAGAATATATTATAATTCGGCGCGGCGCGTATAAGTACCACCCGCGGTAGCCAGCCAGCGTCCTGTCGGGGACAGCGCGGCCCTTTTTCCACGGAAGAACAAAAGTTTGAAAAATGTCCCCGGAGTGTGAAAAAAAAAATAAAAATAATAATAAAAAGGTCGACCCCTTTGATTATTAGGCGTATTTATATATTATTATTATTATTATTATTATTATGGCGGCACTTATATTATTGTCCTGTGCGTTTGACTTGAAAAGAGTGCTTAATTGTTTTGTCGTCGTCGTGGCGGTTATATTTTCGATTTCGGCGATTCGTACGTCCCTACGCCGCGGCCGAATTTAATTTATACATTGTTCCGCGAACGTCACTTTTGAATTTGTTATAACGTTTTTCCACGGGCTTTTTTCTTTCGCGCCAATCGCCCGCTAAACCACGGTGACGTAATAAAATAATAGGGAGATTTTAAATATAATATTATACCGCGGTCCAAATTATATAATATTTTTAAACCTAACCGATCGTTGTATTTTATGATGAATGATTGACGGTCTTTAAAAATTAAAATATTACTTTCGTAATAGTAATACAAATATATATTAGGTAACGGACACGTTACTGGGAAAGTCAGTTCGATGAATCGTCTACGTAAATGGACAATCCCAAAAAAAAAACCCCGCGGTGGCTGAACTAATATTTTTCCATATGGAAATCGTAACGCAGCCTAAGACTATTTAATATATCATACAATATTTAAAACATATTTTAACACGTCATTATATCACGATATCGAAATTTTTGTTTTACGAAAAAACGAAATTGTCTCGTTCTCCAAATGGAATGTACTAAAATAAAGTTTTTGTGCAATAATAATTTAATATGTTCAAGTATATCAAATCGAACAGAAACGTTAGTTTTTTGTTTTTTTACCAGGAAAGATATCACAGTTTTATTATTATCATGACGATAAACGTTTTCGACCTTGACGTGTACAAACTACAAAGCCCTTTTAGAATAATAAGAAAAAAAAAATATGACGAAATTTTCGTTTGAATATTAAACGATATGTAGTTGTGTAAGATATATATTTAGCCTTTAACACGCGTAATATTATTATGGTAAATAAAAAGTTTATTTTTTTAATTTTTTTATAATAACAATAAAATACAAGAAGCGACGGTATTCGAAATAATGACGAATTGACGACACGGGTTTTGACGCGATATTAACTAATAATAATGTGTCGGAAAAGTATAAACTAACCTAGTTTGTTTCTCGAAAAAATTGTTTTAAAAATATGATAATTATTATCAATATTACGTTTAATCAAACCTTCCGACGGATAAACGCAATCGTATTGACATTTCTCAAAACAGAAATTTTGGAATTTATATACGATCTATACGAATGTATAATATAATCTCCATAGTCGAGTCCGTGAATAGTTTTTGTTCGATTATATATTTTTATTTTCATATAGATCGTACGAAAAAAAAAATTGCTTCCTGTATAACAGTTGAATATTATATTTCAACTACTTATACACGGCGCGTTTTTCACTTTTGATCTAATACGCTATTTTCAAGTAGAAAAAACAATATTTTCCCGTCTCTCGAGGACTATTATTAATTATTATAAAGTTCAATGTTATATACCTAACCTTTCTCAATTCGTGCGTCATAAATCTCCTCTTTACGAGCCATTATAATATTTTATATAATATATACTTTGTTCACATATACAATGGAGACCGTTTTATAAAGTATAGGTATATTATTTTATAAAAAAAAAAACATCAAAGGGACCAAATAGAAAACAGAGTTCACTTTTTATTTTTTTTATCGATATTATTACTCGTAGAAGTCATAACTCACGACTGCAACTATTACACGCTAAAATAATAATAATTCGGTTTTTGTTTAATGCATTTTTTTGTTTCTTTATATACACTTTTTGATATACCATTTTAAAACACTTACATGTTATAAATACCTATATATTATGCAAAAAACAGTGTTTTTCGTGATTCATAATATTTTAGGAACACGTTGAAAAATCGACCGGAAACGAACGGAAATAGGCCCAATTTATATATACTTGTATATTTTTAATATCAACCCGAAATCGAGATCGGACAGAATATGAATTTCGGTCGATTAGAAGATAATTTATGTAATATGTACCTACATAGCAATAGTGTTTGACTTTAAAGATTAAAACCAGTCCGTATTTACACCGGATCCAGGGACTTTAATATCCGGGATTCATACTGATCACAACTCACAACAGACTTATAATTACTAGTCTAAATAATTATTTGTATTGACTATTAAAATGGTGCGTAATTTTTGTTTTTACGCATAAAAGCAATATCGCTTTAGGTAGTTAGATACTTTATTTTAGGTAGGTACTTTACAAATTTCTCTATAGTTTTCGTAATCGGTAGAAAAAATCGTTTAAAAATTAATACGAAAAACAGATAAATCATGAAACTGCATATTTTGAATGATATCGGTTTTTAATTATCATTACCTATGATAATATTACTGTATATTAATTATATAAGATTTAAAGATTTGATCTTTTTTTTTTTGTCCAAAATTCGACGTCTACAAATTATTAATTCATGCAGTTATGTATTACTCTTGCCTACTATTTTCTTTAAATTAAATCACGATTGTACAACGTTTTTTTTTTCTCCTATATATTTTTTTATTTCCCCGTAAATTCCTCGTTCAGTCGACATCACATTATATACGTAGTTACACTAAATTGCCACAATAACATTATTATTATTATTATTATTATTATTATTATTATTATTAGTATGGCGTATTATATAATAATGTACCAACTATGTAACGATAAAGTGACTCCGACGTCGCCGTATACCGCGGTTAATGTTACAAAAATATATTGGAGAGATTTCGTTTATTTTCCCTCCGTTATCCGGATTTCAATCGTTTTCGTTGGCTGTGTTTTATGGGCGCCGTGCGGTTTTTGACGTTCGATCGTCGGTCTCTCCTATGTACAACTCTTGTACCCCTCTCTACCGATACACTCTCGGTTTATTATCCGTTTTAAGGTTATTTACGATAAACGATATAGTAATAATATTATTATAAAAATAAAAATATATTTTTACGCGTAAAACACTATAATAATAATTCGCGGTATATTATTATTATTATTATTATTATTATTATTATTATTATTATTATTATTATTATTATTATTATTATTATTATTATTATTATTATTATTATT
>JAIUCT010000017.1:390921-422512 GCA_021307375.1 Tetraneura akinire | reverse complement strand
ATTATTATTATTATTATTATTATTATTATTATTATTATTATCGCGCTTGTTCGTTAATATTACGTGTTTATTTTGAATTTTAGTTTTTGCGACAATCAATGACTGTATTGTATTCGTATAATCACGTTTTTTTTATATTTGTACGTATTATTAAATAATATTATTTCACTGTATATCCGGTCACGTTTGTCGAAGTCGAAATAAATTCACGCGATCAATTTTTCGCATATAATACATAGGTAACTGAAAGTCACGATTATGCGCGACCAACAATTCGATTAATCATTTTGTATATAAAATTACGTGTATTAAACATAATTTAAATTTTATTGGTTTGAATTTGGTCGAGTTTACCGGTTTTTTTCTTGTATTTCGTGAAAAAAGTAAAAAAAACACATTTTTTCTTTTTTAGTAAAATTTACATTATTTTTTTTTAATGTCGAAAACAGCGATCGTGATCATTTCATAACAAATATATTACATTAAACACTGTATGAAATTTATTATGACGTCTGAAAAAGTATTTATGTTTTAATCAATTATTTACAATAATTTTAGCATTCATAAATGAAATTCCGTATTCCTCGTAATTTAATGGTGAATATTTATATTATTATCGGTATATTTTCGAGATAATAAACTCGAGAACGATTGTTATTGCATAAAAGGTTAAATTTTCATTTTTCGTTTTTCTTTGTTTTAAACAATTATAATATTATTCGAACCGTTTACGGGTAGAAAATTGCATTCATTAAATTCGCCGAGGGTATTTTATATTATTATTGTATGATATTACGTCGAAAGATAATCGTTTCAATTCGTCGTCGTGAACGATGTATAAAATATGAACAAAAAGCGATCGAAAATTAAGTATATATTGTTTCGACCGTTGAGATTTGTATAAAATTCGTTAATAACATAATAATGTATTGTATATTGTGTATAAAACAATATAATTCCTAAGTAATTTCGAAATAATAAATAAATATTTTTTTTTCCTTTTCTCGTTCCAATATTATTTATAATATATGATACCAGAAGAAATGATGTGATTATTTTTTTTTCAAGGTTATAATATTATTATACCCAACTAATAACCAAAAAAAAAAAAAAAAAAGAAAAAAAAAAGAACGTGGTATACGACCAAGTGAATAGGTACCACAATGGTATTCACATACGTATAAGCCACACGACGAGAATCGGCCAATTGAATTTTCCCTTTCGTCCCTATTTCTGCCATCCCATATTATACAATAAATATATATATATAAAACACGGTTTAACGACACGGTCGGATAATTGACACGGAACGGACAGTGAGCCGTCACCCTTTGGATCCCGATAATTCTCGTTTTCGTTACTATCGTACTATTCGTACTGCAGTAGGGTGGGTTTTAAGTGCCATCGAAAAGTTTGCACGCATTCACGATTGTTTTGATAGGATTTCCATCGATTCGTCGAGAACGAGGAAGAGGACGGAAAATCGATTATTGACGGTAAACGACAGACGCAACATTGACGCGAGTCCGTATAAAAAAATACGTATATTATTCGTCTGTATTGATAATTATTAATTAATAATAATAATAATAATAATTGCGAAACAGAGGGAAAAATGTAATTTTTATAATTAAATTCCGATAAAAATATTATTATGACGCGTTGAACATTGTTTTTGAACGTGTACACGTCATATAAACATTATGGAGTTATACTTAAAAAAAAAAAACTTTATATAAAAATAAAAAAATGCATATTATGAAAAAATGCAATTTAATTTATAGTTTATGCGATAATCCAATCTCAACGCTCGAACGTTTCGTCAAAATGTTACTACGAGTATAGAGAAACTATCATTTTATTTTTTATTCACATACATAAAAATAACTTGAAAAAACAATCATAATAACTTGTCTTAATCATAATAATGTATATTAAGTATTATATTATAATTTATACGAATAACGAATAATTTTGTGTTAGATAAACAACGGAAGAGGGTAATTTTAAACTGAAACCCACACCCTATTAACACGATTATGTATTATTGTCATTTCCTTTTCTATTCTATTAAATAAAATGTCATATAATATGACGGACGCCCATATGAATTTAATTAAAATAATCATCCTGCATTCGTACTGCTCGTGGACAAACTTTTTAATTTATACATTATAATTTATAGTGGTTTTTCGGTATTATTTTAAAAACACGTGTTATTATGAACATATAATGCATGCCATCACTATAAAACCATAATCTGTAAATCGATAACAATTTTTTAAATGTTATATTAAGATAAAATTATTTCTGCTTCTACCTAAAAAAAGAAAATGATAATAGGTACGTTTTAAAACGTGGTTCTTCCACCACGCGGTTATACGTACGATTAAATGTATAACGTAGTTAATTTGTTTTTTCTGTAACAAATCAAAGAACTATATGAATTCGTAAGATTTATGAAAGTCAGCGAACTCTCACAAATCTCGTATAGGGTAATATATTATCATATAAAAATGTTGTTTTTCTGATTACTTAGGACGAAAGTTTTTTCAAGTCGACCGTATTCGTTTATAACGCACGCGATAATAATAATAATAAATTGAACTAATTTTATACGTTTTTCTTTTCGCGTTATTATTGAATAATAAAATCCCCTCTCCCCTTCACCTCCCACCGGGAATCTCGTATTTTCCAATAAGACGCGTTTACGTGTATTTCAAAAGAGCCGGAAAATTAATCGTCTCACGGACATACATTGATTCTTTGGCGGGACGTTTTAATTAAATTAAACGGCATAACACTACATTATATATTTATACTTAGGAATGCAGGACGTACTCATTCGTCATTTCCTAACGACCGTTAGCGTTATGAATGCAAAATACGAGTCAGCCATAAATTATACCCTCCGGTTATTATGTTTAACTGTGTATATGTATTCGGTTAATATTACACTTGTTATGTTATAAAGAAACGAGACTGGAGAAAATGAAACGATATATATATATATTATATACTTACAAGGGAGAAAACAAAATCGGGGATGTTTTTTATTCTTTCTGCTCTCCTGATGGCACCTATACTGTTGACGATAACATTATATCGTGTGTCACAGCACGTTGTGAAACGTATATATTCATTATACCTATATATTACGTTAATAATTTTTATCCTGCATTATAGTATTTATATTAAAATACAATATAAATAATTGTAAATTTTTAAATACATAATTTCCTCATCCCCCGCTCCGATCACAATAATTTGAAAAAAGTATTTAAATTGTATCCCTTTAAATTTGTCATTTTGACTTTTCCACTGTAATATTATGTTCTTTTCAACCGATGTACTAGCGTGTATACAAATTACAACGAAAAACGATTTTTATAACTGTTTATATTATTATTATGATTATTATTTAAATCCTACTTTGGGGTGTAAATCAAATTGAAATTTTGTAAATTTGTGACACCTTTCGTACGCTTATCCTTATGTAACCGTCAACGGATCTTTATTCTAATAATATTATGTTCAATATAAATTATTAAATATTGTTCAATATAAATGTCCATAATTATAAGGTTGATGCCGCTTGATTATTACAGACTTATAAGTAATAATATCTGATTAATTCGTTGATAAAAATAAAATAAAAAAATTCGCACGGCTTTATCGTAAATATTCCTCAGAATGACATTACCAATAAATTTGTAATGTTCTTTCGGTGACCATTATCGTGGTACCAGAGATACCAGGTAGTATAGAGAAATGGTAAATAATGGCTCTGTAAAGAACTTTAAATTTTGCGATGTCAAAAAAACGGTGAATATATTTTGACAAAAAAATAAAAAAAAATAATAATAATAATAAATAAATAAAATGGGGTTGACGTCGAAGTGCAGAACATATTATTATCTTGTACGTATAATTCTAATACGATTTATATGTATAAACACGTGTATTATATGTGAAAATATAAATATTATTATATAAATCTGGATGGCACATTTTCATATTTTCTTGTTAATAATAAATTGTATTTATTTTTATTAGAATATAACACGATCGTTCCATAAATAAACGATATTATATTATATAGTGTTATAACATTTCGCCGTATTATTCGTACGTACCCAAATTTTGTTTTATCGTAAAATAAAACTATACGGTTTCCCATTAAAATTTGTTTTCTCTTTATATTCACATTTGAATAAATAATTTAAAAAAAAAAATTACTCTGCAAAATATTCGAAATTATAATACAAGTATGATAAGATGATATTAATACATACCACCGGCGTGTAAAAATTTAGAAGAAAAAAGAAAGAATAACATATATAAATAATAAAATAAAAGATATGAATAGATAAAAAAATATCTAAATAAATTTTGATAACGTGTTTAAATTTAAATTTTTCCAATTTCATTTTAAATTTATAAATATATTACCAATGTTTTTATTATTATAATATATTTTATATTATAATGTTTTACAAGTACAAAATATTAAATTAAACGATATTAAATGTTTAAAATGTGATTGAATTTCTCTGTATAATTAATATAATTAATATAAATGTTAAATGGAGAATATTATAATATGGATTTTTAATTATTTTTCCTGCATTCCATTTACTTAATACGTCATGTCTTTATAGGTATAAAATAAATTGTTAGCTATAAAAATTAACTTTCTATGTAATAATAATTAAAATCACTTTTCAGTTTTAGTTTTTGAATAGAACGCATCGTTTATAGAGTTGACAAGTTAATTCGGCAAACGTTCTCCTCGTTAAGCTAAAAACTTTAAATTGACTAAAATGTTTAATTTAAGTTTGACTTATTAACGCGATAGAGAAACACTTCGGTTTTCGAGTACTTTGACTACACATTGTTTTAAACGCGTACGATTATAATTTGATTTTGGCATTTTCATATTTTATTTTTATATGCATATAATCGTAAAAAAAAAAAAAAAAATAATAATAATATAACATTCGAATAATTAAAAAAAAGTCCACGAAAATAACTCCGTGAATAAAATTTAAAAAAAAATTATAGCTGAAAAATCGAAAAAAAATAACTATACCTATACTCATATTGGCTGATATAATTTCGAAAAAAATAAAATACTCAGGAGTGAATAAATTTTCAAAATTTTATAATAATATCGCTTCCTGGATATTTTTTGGGGGGAAAATATTAACGTCGGAATAGGGAGAAACCGTACGAATAAGTGCAATTTCCCCGCTCCCTCTTTCACCCGCCCACTCGTCTGAAGACCGTCGGCCAATCGAATTCGGCAAACCAGTCCGCGGCAGTCGGTTTTTAAATCTATCGCCGATATCCCAAAAAATAAATCTCGTGTCAATACCAGAACAAACACGCCATTTCCTGTGCCCTGACCCGAACTTTCACCGGTCCGTTTTCGACTTTTCGTTTACGGTTCGGAATAAAGAAATTGGCTCCCGCCGTCTGTCCTATATCGTTCGAAAACGCGCGATTTTATTTTCCGTGTCACAAGCCGCCCTCGACAATATTATTATTGTCTCCTGCCCATTCGTTCTTATCGTACGTCGCGTGTTTATCGTTCGAAATGAAACGATATTACGGTATACCTACCTGCAACCACAATAACCGCTATTATACGCAACGTTACATAATACCTAACCGCATAATACGTCCGGATCGTGGTAATTACCTCGCGCGAAAACGAAACGCGATAAAAAAAAATACGGCGAAAATCGAAACCGCTTTACCAATGTCCCGCGGATAGTCAAATATAAATAATATCCAATACCTACAGTACATAAAATAACTACTAGATCGCAGGGCCGCAAAAAATTAATAATATTATACACGTACTAATTTAATAATTATTAACAATATAGTTTTGTACAAAAGTACAACATATTTTACAATTGGCGTACTGCAAACGTGCTGCTTATTGAGATGGATTAACTATATCTAAAATTGTTCACAAATAGGTCGTGTCCGTGAAAAATTTGAAAACTATTATATTAAATAACAATGCATTTTTTGAATATAAATAATATTATATAAAATTTCGGAAAACATTTTGAGGACCATTGGCTTCTTCGTTACCATTTAAATATTTAATATATTATTACGATATCGCTGCAATGATCAAAATTGGGTAGTGCCATCCCTTTACATAAATTTTAGTTCCATCCCTGATCTGTCCACATTTTCCGGCCAATTTTGTTCGCTGAATAATTTAATATAGTATACTCATTATTCATTATAATTAATTATACAAATATTTCAAATATAACGCATTATAAAACATTTAATAATTTTTACAACTTGTCTAGAAGACGCGTGTCTAATACAAGCTCAAAAATAACCACTAGAAATTTTCTTCATTGATTTTTTTTTTAAAAAAAAAAAACCGTAATCTGCAGATTTATATTTTTGACGGTCAATCACTAATATTATTTTATTCGTTTATTTTCGCAGTAGCTGTTCTGTTTAAAATTTCGATTTCGCGGTTTCGTTTTCATCATACTTATAATACCAATGCAACTTAATTTTTCCCGTTTAAATAACACGATTCAATCAAAAAATAAGTTAGTGCTTACGATAGTATATCGCGTGTACGAGATTCCCCTCCCCCAGAAGATGAATAATTTATACACGACGCGGACGTTTGAAATATTAAATAAGTTCAGTCTGGGTTTTCTGTTGGTAAAACTACTCGTATATAAAATAGAATTATTAATCGTAATCCGACTCGGGACTCCAATTATTCGTTTGTAAATCGAACGACGAGTTGAAGAATATTCAACACGGAAGGTTTTGAAAAATCAATCGATTAATTCATCGGTTAATTTCATCGATATTGGAAAAGACACTAAATCGGCGTGTTATCGATTTAGTAACACAAATTTTTGATCCTATATTGTTCATTAATATGTTATACTTATAATGCTAAAATTCAATTGTTTTAGAGGAAAAATTTTTCTTTAAACTATTTAAATTCTTTTAATTTTAAATAATAATAATAATTTTAAATAAATTTTTTCGCCGAGAAAATAATAACATCGCTTCATGACAATAATTATATTATATAATAGTGAATATACAATCCGCCCATCGAATCGGAATAATAATATTATCTCGTAACGTCGTGACAATCATATTATATTATTATTACGCATAGGATTTTAAATATTATTTTACGCGAGGTCCATTAAAATCGAATCACTTGTCGTCGACACGCGGACACGCAATATTATATTGTAATAACGTCGTATTGGTCTCGCGACATTTGCATAATATCAAATTATAACGTCGACCGGACGTCCGTTTTATAATATAATAATCATAATGATAAACATAATAATGATAATAATATTGTGATATATTAGCGGGAAATAGCGACGCACGTGTTGTTTTGGAAATGCTGATTTTCGATCGCCCCGTCAACAAATACGGTTAGGTGCTCCCGGAGCCCTTTTGTTTCGGTCAACGTCCAACGGAAGTGAAAAAAATATACGTCCGACGATCGGCGGCCTCCAAAATCGTTTGTCCGAACATGTGTTACAAGTTTCCGACGGGCGCCAACACTGTGCTATTATATTGCAATTTTTTATTTACCATACGTATATGTATATTATTATTATTGTATAAAATAGAACGTGCGATGCGCGTGAGTGTAATTTTGAATTTTTTTTTCCTTTTTGCGAAACGCACTTTAGTCCTTTCTGGTCGAAAACGAGTTTATGATGCGATTCTCTAGATATATATGACGAAAACGCCACTAACACGATTATTATTATTGTTATAACCGATATACGAAAATCAATAATATATCATAATTCTCGTATTTCATGAAATATAGCGTTTCTCTTATTATTACTATTTACAGTGATAAGTCATATAATTCTCTTTCGGACAGTCTGATTACCATCCAACTGGTTCGAATCGATAATAAATTTGGAAATGACGTCAACGGCCAAATCGTTTAAAATATGTCGGGAAATGATGTTGAAAAACATATTTTATACTCAAATTTTCATCATTGACCGGTCAATGACGACAATTTCCAATAACTTTGGTCAATGATGATTCAAAAGGATAATGAGGTCATTAACTGAAATATATAAATATAATATCCCTATATTTTATTTTGTACCAGACTACCAGAGTACAATTAATATAATTGTAATATAGTTTTATGGATTAATGATTACGAATGTTATAGAGGACTATAGCCCCCCCCCCCCATGATTTTAGTGCTAGTTGCGCCAATGGTTATCAAATTCACTTAATTGTGAATATTACATTTGCGATTTTGATGAAAAACGAAAAACGATTATGATAGCGAAATACTGTCAGAATTGGATATTTAGTTGACTCATTTAAGAGTTTTATTGGCATTTATATTGGACGTAGAGATACTGTATGAATGTAAAAATTGTAATCAATACATCTATTATTATCTGATGAACTTCGCTCAGAATCGTTTTCGCGAATGTATTGTTTTATCAATGCATTCAATTTTTAATCAAAATTGAACACTATCCTCTTTAGACCTGTATCCCTTCCACAACAGTATCAGCTCTTTTTTTTTTAATTTTGACTGTTGTAGTAAAGAAACAAATCTGAGTTTTTTAAACTTTTATATTTTATATAATATATATATATATATATTACGAGAGATGAAAACTAATATAAATTAGAAAATAAGGAAAATGAATCGTATTATGTCGTTTTTTGTCTGTCGACCATAATATTCGAATACATTTTTCTCTTTAGCACTTTGAAACGTTCACGTTTTTTGTGTACCATTTTTCTTATTTTTCTTAATAAACAAATATTATAATATTCTTAAAAAGGTTCTTAATTCGTCAAGAGCAAAACACTGACGCAAAAACTTTATAATACTATCCATTCTTATTTCATGAATAATAAAATCACGAGCAGTAAATTCTAAAAATCGCTTAATAATAATAATAATAATAATAATAATAATAATAATAATGTAAAATAATATATTTTGCGTATTAATGATTGCTCAAACATCGTTACCTAATAATTTCATGATCGTTTTAGTTAATGCATTTCACTCAATTGTCACTTGATTAAGAGACATAAAATGTGAGCGCATTTAATTCTATAAGTATAATGTACTTAAATAAAACGGTTATTCTGTATCATGTTGCACGTTATGCACGCGTTGGAATGCATAACACGTCGTGGCAAATTCTTGAAATAAAAGCCTATTTCTTATTTCTGACACTTCGTGAAATTATTAAATAATTCATACCTGAATGGTCACTTTTCATAAAATGGAAGAAAGAATGAATTTTCGGACTTAAACCATAAATGAGAAAATGATCAATGTTATCAATATTTCTTATTATTTTATTTTATAAAAATTCTTGTTTTATTGCTGATTATTGTACGCAGTACGCGACTTACAGACGCCCGAATAAAAACTTTAAAAATTTAAAACATTTGCTGTTTGGGTATTAACCATAATATAATATTGATAAAAGCCATGAACCATATTATTATTGTATCACAGGGCCGTATAAGATGCGAACATAAAATCGTTTTTACTTTTGTCACTAAAAATTATCATATAAAAATCGATCTTCTTTGGATTTTAGAAAAAACACATTACATTCACCCCGCTGGGCTAACCTATTTATAACTTATAAATTATAAACGTAATTCCCGTGACATTAAATCCCTGAGGAACCGTGAAATATTAAATGAGTGTCAATCACCTCAGGAATCAATATTACATTTTGTTAAAATATAATTTTACAAATTGATGCGTGTATGAAATAAAATAATTTCAAAACCACAAAATATTATATTATATAAATATAATATTAAATGAACGATATATTATAAACTTTTTTGTTTTATATTTTTATTTTATTTTATCTTAACGTCATTATTTTTTAGATAATATTACTATTTATTGTAAATTAGTGTATTTGAATTTTTTGCGAAATTATATTAGTCGGTTAATTTTAATTAAGTAATTTAATTTCAAATATTTTTAAAAAAATTACAATACTATAATAATATTATACCCTAATACTATAATATATTTTATATTTTTGACTTCAGTCATTTTTATTTTATTTTATAGGTTAGTATAATATTATGTAAATAAATAATTAAAAGTCATATTTTATTTAAATTTTAAGTGAGATATGCCTTAAATCTGATTTTTAAACATCGAGTTTATTAATAATAAACACAACATTTACATGTTATTAATATTTTTGTTGCGTTGAATACCGTCGGAGTGAAAATGTCGACAATAATAATCAAATTGAAACTTTCGACTTTAATTAAACTTGTAATTTTTCGTTAAATAAATAATATAATATTTGATAAATTATTAAAAATGTATTCTTTTATAAAAAGAAATATAATCAAACTCTGATCAATGATCTAAAACAATAATGCAATGTGAGATATCCACTTTATACATTACGTATACGCAATAAAATAAATAATAACACTGTAATAATGATTTTCTGTCCTAATAATAATAATATTATAACGAAAAATGGGAAAATATCAAAAAATTGTTATTTATTATAAATAGACGCACTATAACAATAATATTATATCGTTTTGAGCGCCATTTAATGTTTTGTTTCATTTATCCAAAGACTATACTTATAAACTCCAAAGAGATTTAGAAAGCCAGTTTAATGTTACACGGTCATAATATCGTTTAATATTCGAAAATCTACTTAGTCTTATATAATATAGGTAGGGTTTATCATATCGCGTTAATGCGAGTTTGAATATTCGCGAGATAAAAAACGCAATATAATAATAATTATTGCACTAACCCGCGTATAAGTACTATTATAAGTAGGTATATATATTATTATTATTATTATATATTATAGTTCTAAACATCGCCTAACGTCCACGTTAGGCATACATTATAAAATATATCTTTGCACGAGAGTTAGCCAAGTCGGGATATAAATATTTCGGAGAATCTATTTGGTGTGTACACGCACGTATAGATAACCGTTATTATAATCGTTGTTATCATGCGCTGTTATCTCGTTTTAAAACTTTCGCATAAAACACAATTATTGTTCATTTCACCGGATCAGCATGATTGAAAAAATAAATAAATAGAAATAATAATAATAATAATCTCGCGCGTCTCTCAATTATTCGACTTTCGGCTAATATGCTGATTATTCGGCTTATATATTATTATATTATATAAGCTATATATTTTAATATTATTATCATCGTAGGTAAAAAATTCCGTCGTCCATTGGAAAACGACGAAAAAAAACCACCCAGCTTCTTTAAAAACTCTCAATCGGACGATATCGGCAATGTTTATCCTCCGTAATGAAACTAAAAGCGGACGGTTCAGATGAAAAAATGGCATCGTTATAATATTGAATTCTGTTTATCGGATCTCTACAAAACTGGACGTACGACTAATAAGAACTAAATTATTGTTTCCACGCGGGATTTATTTTCCTTGACGATGGTCACGTCAATCGTTTTATACGAAATCGTACGATAACCTGTTCGTTTTGTTATCGAACAAAAACACATAGGAGAAATAAAATGGGGAAAAAAACCCAGAAAGTTTGACGGTCAACGTCGAACTCCTCAGAATAATCATTTAGATACACGCTTTTTCATGACGAAGCAGCCAACTAATCGTACGGAATAAAATCTTTTCTCGAGTACACGAAACTTTGTTGAAAAACCGACGTACGTTTAAGTCTCACGGTTATAATATCATACGCTCCACCCCTTTTTAGAGCGAAATAGTAGTTGCTTTAATAAGAAACCCTATCCATCAGTCACTTGTCACTCGATAGATGTCTAAGTACGTCATTTTCAAAAATTAATTTTAATACTTTATATATGCATACCTATATTAAACGTTTTATGAGCTAAGATTTTAAATTTACATAATTATGTATACAAAAAAATTGACGAAATTGTTTCTTTTTATGTTAAAATTTGATAATAATAATAATAGATCGTTCGATCAAAACATATTATAATATGTTCGATTACAATGAAAATTGAAGTTATTTAAAAGTAGGAAAACATTTTTCTAACAAAGCAAATAATTTCTACTGTAACCAACAAATACCAAGTAGGTACCCAAATATTCAAATATTTTAAACATATTATTAATATATTTCAATTTTTGCCCATCCATTATAATATTATTGTTCACAATTTATGACTGTACTAATTATTAAATTAACACGCTTCAAAATATCCAAAAACATGAAATATTTTTCCGATTTTTTGCAGAAATCGAATGATAAACCATTAATATCACATCATTATTTACGCTCAACTGGACTGACCGCGTATTATATTATTCTCTTTCATATTTTTCTAAACGTGTTGTCTGAGTGAAGTTCCATCAATTTCCAATTACCTTTCGGTCACTCGGATTCATCGGGATCGAAAAATATACGATCAGAATGAGATACGCGCGTCCGTCGTGCATGAACGGACGCGTCCAAAGTATATATATATATATATATATATATATATATATATATATGTAATAATACAGATTATAGAACGTCCGAGGTGTTTAAAAACTCGGCCCGCCGGAGGAGACCGGCCGGTGATAAATGAAACCGTGAAGTTACCGTCCGCGAACCGCGGTCCGATAACGTGGTATAAATAACATTTTTATACAACGTCCCGTCGGTGAGTGCACGTTAACCAGCTCGTCGTACGCATCCGACGGGGTGTAAACAATCCGGAAGCTATACACGCGCATGTCGTCCAGTCACCATTTCTCACACGTCATCCGAAGCATCGCGTGTCGTTCCCGGTCATTCGGCCTTAAACATAAACATAGAATATATAATAATAATAATAATAATAATAATAATAATAATATATATATATATATATATTTGTAAACGAAATTTCACCTCCATCGCGGACGGCGCGGAAGAGGACGTTTTTGTGCGAGTGATGTAATATACGATCTTAATTGGTTCGACTCCGAAGACCGTACCTCAATGTATCTTCGTCAAACTCGTGCACCCGGTCCCGAAACAAATATATATATATATATATATACGCGCCGCTCACTCGCTTATATACAACGTTCGTGGGACGTCTTCATTCTCTTTGGATCTGTATATCTATGTATTATAATATATATATATATATATAGATATATTTATTTATGTGCGTGAGAACCGCGCGACCAATATATCACCCGCAACCGACTCGTCTCCCCGAACAGATAGCACGACGCCATATGTACTCATGTATCGTGTGTTTATATATATATATATATTATTATGTAGTCCTTGGTCGTCGTGTTTTTAGAGGGTTTACCGATTTTCCTTTCCGCGAACCGACCGGGCAATAATATATCACGTTTAGCTCTCCCCGCGCGCTCGCGGTTGACTTTACGATAAAAACAATTTACAGCCTCGTTACGAAGCCACCGCCGCCGCCGCGGTTCACATTTTCCTAGTTTTACTCGCCATAAACATTATATTGTATATTATATAATATATTATTACGCAATGTGTATCCAAACGACGCCGCACCGTTTATCATAACATTTTTAGGTTAACCAGTATATACGCGCGGTAAATATCATATTTTTCTCTCGCCGTGCATTTTATCGATTATTTCCAAATTAATTCCGAAAATCGCGTAAAATCCGAATAAAACGATTCATCCGAACATTATTATTATTATTATTATTATTCCTATATAAATTATTAATAATTTATTCTTTAAATATGTTGTCGTTCGATCTTTATGATTTTAAATTATATTATTGTAAGCGGTATTATATTGTAAGTAGTATATATTATACAGTAACCATCAATAATCACAGATTATTATTATTACGATATATTATGTTTAAATATCATATTTCTATTAGTGGATTGCAGAAATGCGGTATATTTTACCAATTTGATCCGTCAAAGAAAAAAAATGTCGGACGCAATCATAGCTGTTGAAATAATGAAACGTACTGATTTCTGATAAGACTGTACTTAGGCGATTTCTTTTTAACAAATGAAGAATGTAGACCCGACGATATTTTCATGATAAGAATTTCTTTCCGGTCCTCTGAAAGACGTTGTATGCTATTGCAATATTACATAGACCACAGGCACCAGAAACAAAGATAAATATATAGGATGAAAATAAATAGGATTCTGAATTTTATAATTTATGGATTATGGTTAATTAAAAATTTAGGATAAACAAAATATTTCTTGTCAAAAAATTTATCCATACCAATTTTCAAGATATTATTTTAAAATATTTCAACAATTCAACTAACTTTTATTTATAAACATTTTTGATAATTTTCTTTTCTCTGCAGTCTAGGTGAATAATCAAAAATTTAATATTATAAAAAGTTCTTCAGTCGCTAATCAAATGTTGAAGACGTATAAAAATATATCAAATATGATTATACGAAGAAATAAAGAATAATTATATACACGAGTATTATATTTGATATTATATATTTTGAATAATGTCATTAAAATTAATTTTTTTTTTTTTTAATATTAATTTAATAAAAACGAATTTAATATTCTTATTTTATCAATTTTACGCATACAAAACTTTAGAGGGGATATTAAAATTTAAAATAATAATAAGAAATATAAACTATACGATTTTTAAAATAATTTATATTTAATTCGTGGTATGTAACATAATAATATAATATTATTATGATTGGACTAAATACGTTTTTGGACCAAACAATTTATACCATCCAATCCATTTTCCGTCATCCGACATTATATTTATTTCTTCGGATGTTTTTCACTAAATTTTTTTTTAACCATAAATAATTATTATTAAATACCTACAATGAATCCGAACGGTTTTCGGGGATGTCACGAAATATGCTGGGCGATGTCCGCGGCCTCGGTATTTAGGCCCGAACATAAATGGCACCGGAAAGTGTAGGCGTTTTGTCGTGGAAAATAAAATACGGCCGCAGAGGTGTTATTTCATGGAGATAAAAGTGTTTGGTAACCGAAATCGGATTAGATTAAGTATCGGGATCCTGTGAAACTGCCGTGATCCGTGACAAAACTCTGGCCGCGGAGCAAAAAAACACGGCGCGCTTATTGTTTTCTATTGCGTCGAATTTTGATCGTATAAAAAAAGATATCGACTTTCGATCCATACATCAATTTATCGAAACGTTAAGTTACTAATAATACACGAAATGCCGTAATACGTATAAAATTTTACAAGTCGGTGGATATTATCAAAGTGTTTGGGTTATTATATTAACGTCAATCGATGATGAATATAAACACTTAATTAATTTTATTTCGATAAAAAATGTAATAAGAATTCGGCGAAGAAATTCAATAAGACAATAAGAATTATTAACGATCGAATGATCGAAGGCAATTTTTTTTTTTTGAGAACCAAATAAGTGCGAGTCGAAACAAAATATTCTACTGACATTTTTGTCACAATAATTATTATACGTAGACACACAAATGAAATAAAACGTCGGCGTTCCCAAAAAAAAAATACGTCTGATCTGTCGACGTTTATGGAAATTAAATTACATAATTTTAAAATATTATACTTACTACGGTGAAATTTAACTTTATAATATTATATTAACAAATCACTTCATCCGGTCTTGGCATTTTTATTATTTCATTATAGTCACTGTTAAAAAGTAAAACATAATTATGTAATATAATTTCAAACGATAAATTTAACGTAGTAATAAAATAATATTATTATAGGTAATGCGTGCGGTGTTGTGTTTTACGCAAAATGAAATGAACAATTATTCTATTATCAGTTGTACAGGTTTATCAGTCTGCACACTTGAATATTTTTTATTTGAAACACGGTATGTATGATCGGACGACATAACGTTAACATTTTGGTTACCTGTCAAACAAAATGATTCGGTCCGAATTCGATATTTCAATATGGAAAGGGAGATTATAATATAGTAATACAGTACGTCCGAATATTATTCTGTGCCTGCTTCGAGTAATATATAACATAAATATTATAAGAAAACGATTATTTTCATTGGTGAAAAATTATTATGAAATATAAATAGTAATAATTACCGTGATATTATTGCGCACACGTAATAATATTATTATCATTTATATTTATTCAAAATTACGTCGTGTCTTATCTCGAAAAACGAAATTTATATTTTGGCTTGGGACAACCAAACCGTCTACCAAAACACACGTGACTCGAAACGGTTAGTGCGGTCAGTTTGTTTATATAGGACGTAACTATATTATTATTATCTGATAATATTCAAATAACACAAAACGTTTTATTTTAACATTCGTAGAATATTTTACTAGTCTAATAATAATATTATAATCATAATAAACTTAATTTTACTGTGGAATATAAAAGCTTCGTACCTATAATTAATTTAACTTTAACGACAGACGTAATATTGTTTAAATTTATATCGAATTCTGGACGAAACAATCACCACTACAAACAAATCGTTTCATTAGTTATCGTAATTATTGTGTGTAATGTAAAAAATTGTAAAAATTGTATGTAAAAAATTCTTTAAATATTATTTTACATTTTTACGTATTATATTTTATTAATCGTTTTTTTTTTACGCGTTCAGTATTTTAATGTCAAATTTGCCAGAAAATATTTTATTTACTAATTAAAGTATTATAAATTTATAATATCTTATAAACACTGACATTGGTACCTGCCTAATAATTTTTTATTAGTAAATATGAAAAAGCAAACTATTACATCATAAAATAATATTAGTTGAAAAACGACTTATTTTATTTTTCAAAGTTATACAATAATTATTTCTACGACCATCATCGAATATATTACTTATTAAGTCTATATTTTTAAACAATTATTAGGTTATAGATTTATGGTACTGAGTTAGGGTATATTTACGATAGTATTTATATGGTAGATATTTTATGGTATACTATTAGTTATTATTATCGTTATCGTCGTGACGTAAAAAAAAATAATATATTATATTATGACGTAATTACACCTATATAATAATTTTATTATACGTATACCATTATAATAATAATTATATGGACGAAATGTTTCTCGTTTGGTCGTGTATCATTTATATTATTATTATCTTGAAATATTTCTATTCCGTAAAATATTGAAAATCAAAAGACAATCGTACGTCATAAAGTACCCAAAAATAAGACGCGTATATTTTAATAACGACAATAATGCGGTGACATATAATTGAATATAATTGCGTTTGACGTCGAAATAAAATACTTCGAATCATCCCTTGTCATAACAATAATAATAATAACAATAATTATAATTATAATAATAATAATAATAATAATAATAATAATAATAATAATAATAATAATCGGCTCGTATGCAATATTAACGCAAGCCGATGGAAGTAAGTGTCAGGCACCGAGTTTGCGCACTTACATCAGACCAATAATTATTATAGGTTATACGATTACAACTACGTATTATAATAGTGAAAAGCCATGGGGAGTTTCATATCCGTACGAGATTTTATAGACCACTGAAAACAATATTATAATATTATTATTACCGGATGGCCATGGGGCACAAAATAACGAGTGTCATCCGATGGTTTTTCGGTCGAACCCACCAATGTAGACAGCTATAATTATTATTATAATACCGTTGGTATGTTGCATTGTTATAATATTATTATTATGGTGTTAGTTTATTATTACGATGAATGTTTGGTTCGAAAAATCTCTTTGTGTCTTTTTTGATTTCTTTTTTTTTTCAAAATGCGTACACACGTAACAAAAACGGTACATATTACTCTGTTATCTGTTCTAATTAATTCAATAGCAAGACGACGTCAACAATGCAAAAATGAACCTAACCTTAACGTCATATTATAGCCGTTGGCAGGGTTAAATGTTATGATACATAGTAATAATTTGTGTGCTCGTTTTTATAACGTTACGCGTATACGCCGTCGTGTCTTTAAATAAAATAACTTTTCAGATTTTATAAAAATTTCTCTATAGCCAATACTATTCTATAATGTTTCGTATCTGCAACCATATTTTATTTTTTTTTCGTGTCACGTTATAAAATAACAAATAGAAAATTCGTTAAAATCGATCTGGCCTAGAATTTCATCACGTTTTTAAATTTTCGTAATTCATTTTTACGTACTTATACGCAGTTATGACGGACTATTACCTTTAATGAAAAATTTGGAGAAATTTCAGGAATGACTTAAATAAAGTGCGTATTCAAGACAAGAATTCGGACCAAGATAATAATTCTACCGATAAAAGTGCAGTCCATAATATACGAACGGTTATCAAAAAATAACAGTCTTTTCCATCGGTATCCAATAATAATCGTGGGAATAAAAATCGTTTGGTTACCTACAAACTACAATATATAATATTATGCTCGTAGGAGCTTTGAACTGATTATATCATTTTAAATATATATATAAAACAAATTCAATATTTTTCACAACCACATTATTTAAAAGTTAAAACCAATTTTTATGATTTTACACTATTTTTTTTTTTTTTTTTTTACAACATTTTGTTTGTTTAATAATAATATTTTAAATCTATATTATAGTAGATTATTATTTTATTTATTTAGTAAAATTTCAGTTTAATTATTATTATTTATAGTCATCATATTATATAATTTAATATACACTATATTGATATTACTTATAGTACAATTCCCTCCTCCTCCAGAAAAAAAAATACGAAAATGACTATAATGATAAACAATTGATAATAATATTGACGAATATCGAATATTATTGGTACATACTCGTAATCACAGTAAAAGCTATTAGCATATAATATATATGCACGTAATTCTACAATAATAGTCATTAATAATAGCGTCATTTGCAATCAATTTCAAATTATAACAACACGATAATTATTTTAGCTTTTACACAATTATACTATACGACAAGGTATAATAATATTATGCTGGAAAATATTATAATTTTGGATAAAAATATTTTTTTTCTTGTATTATCGACTTCTAGAGTAGGTATAATATACTGTTACTTACGTGATAGATAATAATTGTTTATTTTAGAATCGATAATATATAAAATATTAACATAAATAACATAAAAAAAGCTATTTTTATTATTTTTGTTATTTTTCGAGCGACGTTTCTACAATAATTATTTACAATGCGCTAATAGGTCATGTACCAAACATTTTATAATTTTGTTCCATCGAGAGTGGTAATAAATACTGACCGATACTATGACGTCTTTAAATATCAATATCTTATTCATATTATTATTATTATTATGTAATATTGACATTTTATATCACATGTTTTGGGCCAGACCACGATACGAAGGTCGACCTAAGTAGTTCAAAACTTTTCCAAACTATATTTTACATTGATATATTATATTGTACTATACGCTCTTGCTCTTCAATATTTTTGAAATAAAATAAATATTATACATATATATACATGAATATACCGTATAGAACTATACATAGACAGATCACAGATTCGCGTAAGAGACATACATTCTTCGCGTTAAACCCCGGGGGAAATTTTAACAAATCCTTGGGAAAAATACCGAGTCGGTACTCTGCTAATCCAATTTTCTGAAAATTTAGCCAGCTTACGTTTGACTTTAAGTAACAGTGTATCGTGTTTCGTAAAGTTTTTTCTCCAACATTACATGGATTAAACCGTTCACTAAGTCGATCTCAAAAATACTATACATAAGTAGGTATATATACAATATACATGGAATATTAATATTAATGATAAACAAATATATTACATACCTATAAGTTGAAAAATCCGAACGGATACCGATGGTATAGAATAAAATGATAAATTATAAAAATTTTACAATGACTATAATATGTGTATTAAACTTGACATAAAATAAATAAATAATAGAATATATTTTAATAATAATAATATTTTAATAATAATAATAATAATAATAATAATAATAATAATAATAATAATAATAATAATAATAATAATATATTTATTATAAATTGAATGAGAGGTCAAAAATATTCAAGTGACAAGTATAATTATTATTTTTTTTAAAAAAAAACCTTCGTAACTATTTAAGGTTTAAAGTGGTATTTAGTACGATTTATAAAAACATCAATTTTATTCGAAATTCGTGTTTTATAGTCTTACGAAATATTTTACTATAATAGCCTAACGACATAATTAATTTTTAATTAAGCTTAAAATTGTGCCATTCCTTACACATAGAAAATATGATATTTTATCGAATGTATAATAATATTGTGCAATAACATAATTCTTGTGATAAAATTGTAAATAAAATTACAGTTATTGTATAATAATTAAAAACCATCTAAAATTCTATTCAAACCGTGCGCAAACAAAAATAAATGTAGAGCCAATTTTTAAGGGAAAACATTTTAAGAAGGGCAGTCGCCTCACTTCGCCCCCTCATTTACGCCTCTGCTATGTATATAAATTATACGTTATTTCGTATAAAATAAATACAATAAAAAAGTTTCTGATACTTGCTCGTATTCAATTTAAATAATAATTGTATATTTTTAATTTTTAACGCGAAAAGGAATAATTTCCAGTTTTTCTTATTTCAATATTAATGACAATTAAGTAATTGGCCTTATCATAATATTTTTCTTTTCCCCAACGGGATCAAAGTAGAAACACTTAGTTTTTTTGCTATTCTTGTATTTTATATAATATTTATTTTTTTTCAGTTACTTAGCGTTTTCCCCGTGGCGATAGAAACTCGTTTTTCTCAAACAAAAACTGGCACGCCGGGCCAATTTATAGTACTTACATTTATACTTGGTAATCGACTCGTATAACGTAATATATAATATTATATATAAAATAATTTAAGCGATAAAATATCGTTTTTACTTCCAAATCGGTAAAGTCCTGAAGTTTGAACGTTATCGGAAAACTACGTTATTGTATAATAATATAATAGTAAAATAATAATATTCGATATAATATAGAAACGGAATTTGTAATAATGATGACTACAATAAAAAAAAAACAGACTTTTTTACATAAATGCATATATCTTTCTCTCTTTCACTCTTTTCTTTAAAAACTTTAAAACTCTAAGACTTTAAGACTTTGCGTTAAATGCATAAAATCGAAAAATCCAGTTTGACGTATATTTTATTACAATTTGTTGTTGTTGTAATATTATTGTGGGAAACAGATGAATGAGGAGTCCGAGTGACTGACAGCATCTCCAAAGTGTGAATAGGTCGAAGGGACGAGAGAAAACGAGACGAGAGTTACACTTTCAAAATGTTAAAATAATTCAAATCGGACGGACGGATAATTAATTCTTTCTGACGAGTTATATACGGAACGGGCGGCGCTGAGGTGACGTGCAGGTATACGACCGAATGAATGTTTTAAACCAAAGGTCTGAGGGTAAAAAAAAAAATAAAAATAAAAACAAACAGAGACAAAAATTGTTCGTAATAATTATTATTAATAAGATAAAGCGTTGATTCGCCGCGTGTCTGTTAAACGAACGAAATTGCAGCAGTTTACTCTAAATAATTTTACAGGTATTCGCAGTCAGTTTTATATTGTATACATTCGAATACTATATTATTGTTATTACAGGAAATATATTTAATTCTAGCGCGTTGGCGGAAATTTCTAAATCACGTAATTCCGAAAACACAACGTTCGCGATTTGTTCGAGAGTCAAAACCATATTACACAGAAAATAGTTTTCTCTCCCTTTTCCGAATAAAACACACACTTTTATATAACTTACATTATATTATATACTATATTATTGTTTGTGAGTTTTGGTTACTATATCTTCTTGTCCGAACAAGTTTTCCTCGACTAGAAATTACTCTTATTAGTATTCAATTGACGAACATTAATAAATAAATATTGCACACGCCAGTAAATATAATATAGCATAAACGCGCGTGTCCATCGTACTCACCATCATAGTGTTATAAATTTATAATAATAAAAAGCGTATAGATAAAAGTCTTAACCGCGAAAAATTGTAATAAAATTATTTTAAAAAACCAAGGGAAGGGACACAGGTGTAAAGAGGATATAGTGTTGAATTTCGATTAACATTCGATTTCAATGATAAATTATTATACATTCGTGATAACGATTTTGAGCCAAGTTCATCAGATAATATATGTATTGATTACAATTTTTTAATTTATCAGTTTCTACGTTCAATAATAATTTAATATATAATACCCATAAAACCCCTAAATTAGTCGTTTAAATACCCAAATATGACAGCACTTCGCTCAGAATCGTTTTTCGAAAGTAATGATTTATCATTAGAAATGGAATTTTTCACGAAAACTGAAATTTTTAAGAATTGTATATAATATTACATTATAATTTTAAACCGAATTTCCTTTATACGTAATTTTTTTTTTTTTATTCAAATATAGGCAGTTGTTTTAGCGACATGTTTGATTAGAGGGTGTGTTATTTCGATTTTCCAACAGACCTTTTTTTAATTAAAAACAACTTTGTATAATTTTACAGGTTTCCTGTTTGCCGATAAATATTATACAAGTCGTGTTGCGTAAGAGGACGTCATCGCGAAGGGTTGACCTTTTCGCGATCCAGCAGCAATCGATCCCGTTTCCTAGAGGTATTTTCCATATTTTTTACATTTTTTTAATTTATCCCAAGATAAGTTTCCAATTAATGTAATACCGTACATTGTTATTCGTGCGCCTGTGTTTATTATTGACAAAGGTGAGAGTTCTCGATAAGACCGGCGTTTGAAAATCAAAATCAAAACGTCATAAAACGCGTATAATAATCGCACATTTACTACGACTCCTCAAGATTTTACATTATTCATATTTTGGTATGTTCATATTATTATAATTATTTGTAATTGGTATCGTTAGTAGAAGACACGCTCGTTCTTTAACATTATTTATTCCTGCATAGCATAATAATATAATGAAATGAAACGTTATAATGTGACGATCGTTTTTTATTTTCATCGAAATTAAACAAAAAACAATGTCCGGTTAACGAAATATATATAAAATACGTATAAATATGTTACATACATTATATACATACCTTTACGTTGGTTATAAAATCGATGTTAATAATAATTATTACCGCTGAATTCGCAAAAAAAAGGTTGCCAATTTATGATGATTTTCCCGTACGGAAACACATTTTTGATCCTACTTCCGAGTACACGCTGGTATAAAAAAAAATATAATAATTATTATTATATAGACAAATATTAAAATCAGACGTATTAAAATATAAAATAATTAATATTATAATATTATTATTATTATCGTCGATAAACTTTTAGAAATAAAATATATTCGAGATGAAAATAAACACAAACAAACAAGTTTTATTAACTAAATAAACGTCTAAACCTGAAAACAATAATAAGTCTTGGGCAGTTTTATTAAAAAAAAAAATGTTTTCATTCTGTTTTTCAAATTTAACTTTTATACATTATTCGTACGAATAACAATTTGTTAATTAATAATAATAATAATAATATATTTACTTTTTATAAAAAGTAATTTGTCATAGAAAATTACGATATAACGGTTTAAAGGTTTTTCACTTATATAAAGACCGATTCGTGATCATTTATAAAATATTGGTTTCAAAATAAAGTATTTTTTTAACGTTATTATTTTATACTCGTGTATTATAGTAGGTACCTATGATTAATTTGTGCTTGTTTTGCCGTACATTTTCGAAAAGTGTACTCTTTCGGATAATGGGCCCAGTTACACATGACTCCTTTATTTTGTTTATACAAAACAACAAATATAATAAATAATATAATAAAGTAAGTTAAAGTTTTCTTATTAACGCAGTATACTTTTAAAATTGAAACAATACAAATATATTAATTAGGTACAATATAATTGATTATAATATATTTTATCCATGGTTTATTTTAATGTATTTTCATTTATATAAAGATTAGTTTATATCTAATTATTATTATTTTTATTACGATTTACTTTCATTTACGAATCACTTTTGGAGGTAAATAGTGATAATTTCATAAAAGAATACAAACATTACTATGAATATTTATTTCAATGCAATTGGAATGCTCTGATATTGTATTAATAATAATGATATGGAGTTCAGTAGATTCACATTAAATGGCAGCTACTATACTGAATAGAATTCATAGAATGAAATTTAGTTTTTTTTATAGTTATGTAATTTTTACTTAATTAACACCATTATAATTTATAAATTGTTTTAACACAATAAGTAAATAAAAAATCAAACCCTTCTTTTTTATTTTTTAATTTCTTCATCGTTGTTTTATAATTTGTTCATAAATCTGATTTCATCCTTACGAGTAATTTTTTCCCCTATTACGTGCAAAAAATGCAACGATTCCTGAATGTTAGTGACAACGTGACGTCTTCTAATACTTCAACTAAAAAAATAATTAGGTGTCATATACTTTTACATTTTTTATTTATTTATTTTTTGTTCGACTAATGGAAAAGCATGCTTACTCCGATGGAAACTTTTATTCGTTCCTCATTCTTCTTGTACAAGAAGCAACTTTATTATTATTGTTATTTAATTTCAATTATAGAATGTAATATAATATTTTCTTGAAGATTTTAATACTGTGGTTAATTTAATTTTCGTCTACATTCGAAATAAACAAAGAATAAATTTTTTTTTTTTGTATGAAGTTACGTGAGTATAAAATTATATCGTAATAAATAATGTATTTTGAAAATAAAATATGGAAATTTATTATCAACAAATAATCTACAATATTATAAAATAAAACAAACTTTTTTAGTAAATGTTTCACTTTCAAACAAAAAATATAAATTGTTTATATTTGGGATTTAATAACGGCTTATACACGAAACACTAAAAATAATTTATTGAAAGCAGTACGTTAGTCAAAGACAAATAAAAGTATAAAGAAAGAAAAAAATTGGTTTTAATAATCGAGTGAAGTTAAACATCAATAATATGCTGGTACAATTAATTTTTTTACTTAATTAATAGTTTAGAAAAATAATCTTTCTCTATTTTAATATTGATATCGACTTGTAATAAAAAAAAAAAAAAAAAAAAATACTTAATTGATATTATATAAAAATATTATGAAGTGAATTATTTTAATTTCGAGCCCTTTAATTACGTTTAAAATCGTAATAAAATTGTATTTTAATTATATAAACAGTAATAATAATACAATACTTGGGAATTATGCAAAACAATAATAAAACGATTTTATTTTTCTCTGTAATTTTTTTTACAATTGAATACTTAACGTTTTAAAATATAAACCACACGCAACCACGGTTGTGCGCTTTATTGTAAACGGTAAAATAATATTATATTCCGGACACGAACCGAACCTGTAATTTTATTTCGAATAACAAAGTTTTTGAAAAGCGAGAATTCCAAAGATGTTGTCTTTATGGTTTATCTTTATACGATAAAATATGGATCAAAGCATAATAACATAATAAAACGCGAACAAATTTCCATTTAATATTAATAGAAAATTAATTTTCCAATGAATATAAAATTTATATATTTAATATATAATACGTATACATTTTAATAATATATGTAGGAAAAAAATTTTTACGTAAGCGCGAGTTCATAAAATATCAATAGAAATAATTTAGTTTACTAAATAGAAAGTACGTTACTGTGACGATCGCATTTTTTACTATATACAGTATAAAATAATAACAATACGATAGTCCAAATTTGGATGAATGAATGGGGGGGAGGAAACGCGTTTGAAACAAAAATTTCTAACAATAGTGATTTATATTGTGCTGAAATTAATTTTTAAAAATATTGAAATAACAATGATTATTAATTTAAAAAAATATATATATAATAATATTTGTATGATTTATTATTTATATTTAAGGTAGGTTCGGTATAAAAGCGGTATGCGACGAAAATATGTAATTATAATATAGTAGCCGGTAAATTAAATTCCGCACTTCATCGAATTATTTGAATTCGTCGGAAAATGAACCAGACGAAGCTACATAACGCGTGTCGTGTAATGTACGCGTGGTACCTACGTTATACCGTGTTAACGGTAATAGCGCCATAGAGAAATGCATCGGTGTTGTTTTAGTTCGAAAATATTACGTTTTAATTACAAAGATGTTCGCATTTCGCGATATATTCGACTAGATCGATTATTATTTTTATAAAACAAAACGAAACATTCACGTATTTTCGTGTGGCGTGTGGCGGTGATGACGTCACGGAAGAGAATTTTTTTTTGTGAAAACGTTTGACCACCAAAATATTTACTAACATGTCCGTTGACTGTATGCGATACGTACGTTATAAAATATTTTTCGACTATAAAATATTATTATTATTATTATTTATTATTATTTACTGTAGTCCGGCGTAAACAGTAATAATATTCCGGACGCGGTGTCCGATACGCGTAATTTATCATTAGACGCGCGAGACCCCGAGTATTTTGGCATAGCGTATAGCCGTGTACGATGCTCTCTCTCTATATATACGTAGTTGGCCATATTATTATTATTATATTTTAACGTCCGACTACCACCCGAGTAACCTTGGTATATTATTATATACCACGCGTGTGCGTTATAATAATAATAATAATATAATATATCGGCGGGACAACCGCGGTCGCGGCGCGCACACATATACGGGCGACCGCAATGTCGGTATACGGTTACGTGCACACGCGCCTTAACTATGCGCTTATGACGGCGGCGGCTCGTTAAACGTCCTTCCTCGTTATTAATTATTATCATTATTATTCGTGGACCACGATACCAGTAACACGGTTATTAATTATTGGTCTAACGGAAGTGAGCGAGCGAGAAAAACGAGCATCGCCTAATATATTATTATTATTATTATTATTATTATTATTATTATTATAGCTATGGGGCTATGCCGCTATGGCCAATATCCGGAAATTCGTGTTCCGGTCAAATTCCGGTGCATCGGGCGAGAAAGGAAGAAAAGGACATTTCGCGGGGGCGATGTTTTTTTTTCGTTTCACACATACCATTTTCCTCCGATGACCTGTTGACCATGTCGGTCGTTGATAATCCCTTAAAATAATAATATTACCGAGAATACCACAACCACGGTCGTTTGCAGTTTGTCATAATATACAGATATTATAATAAAATAATTATAACGCGGGCAACGTACACGGACATTTTTCAGATACGTGAACATAATGCGTTCTGGTTAAATATAAAATGGACATTTTATGCTGGTTTGTCTTTTATTAATAAAATATTCAGCGGATTTAATTTTAAGACAAAATAGTTTCAATGTCGTATATAAATTTGCAACAATTTTAATCATATATTATAATAGTGTACGATTTATATAAAACAAATTAAACTAAAAATGTTTTATTAACAATTTTTAAAAAATGAAATATTATCTTATTGATTTAAAATATAATATTACCTATAACTATTTTATACCTACTGTAAATGATGGAGAGAAGAAAAAACACGCATGACGTGATATTTTTGGTTACGTCAGGTTACGTTTAAGCGGTTACAATATTATTATGTTTTGCCGTCTGAACACGAAGAAAAAACAATAATAGGTACAGTTTAAGACTCTAAAAAAAAAAAAAAAAAAAAAAAACAGGAAACAAATTCGACGGTATAGTCGTGGGTATTCGATTGTGCGGACGTCACAATAACAATATAATTATTATAAATACAATAAATGAAATAAGTCCTCGACTGTGCGTCGCCTTACGTTTTACTGACAGGTACTTAACACGTCATAATAATGTTTTTATAAAAATATAATAATAATAATAAATACTCGACAAATAGAGCGGGTGAAAAAATGGTTGTCGAGCATTATTATTGTCCGTAAGAATACGTGCATTATATTATACTCCAAAGAATTTCCATTATTCGATAATAATAATAATAATAATAATAATAATAATAATAATAATTATTATTATTATAATAAAAATAATAGAAATAATAATAATAATCGTGTAAAACACCGCTTTCTTGTATTCAATTCATAATAATTATATTATACCGTTTACATCGAGATTTCAACCAAAGAAAAAAAAACCTACTTAAATAATATTCTTATATCAGTCATGATCTCTAACATATAATTTTCCGTATGCCTATTACTACATTATATTTTTATCCATCCTGTTATCATGTTAAATAATATCAGATGTTGGTGTATGAAAATTTAAATAATAGACAATCAAAATATTATACACGTTCGTTGAAGTAGAAACTGAATATTATTAATGTACATTACGTCTGGATTATTAAATTTGATCTAAACCATAAAAATCGTCTCAATTGCTCTTAAAATATTTGTTAGAAACAATAATTTCTAAAAATGTGAACATAAAAAAGGTACGAATACGTTACGAATTAAATGAAATTATTAGTTAAAATTATCATTCCATTCCATATACTAAACATTCTCCATTTTTTTTTTTTTTTTTAAGATTTACATGACAATTTTGAGAAACGAATCTATTAAATTTCAATTCCATTGGTTTGTATAAATCAGTTTATCGTCAATATTAATTTATGCGTAAATCGTGTTTTTGATATATTGTTATTAATAATAATATCATTTGATAAAAATTACTTTGAAGGAAAAACGATGACAGCACTTTAATTATAACAATATATCGTTTTTATAATAATTCGAATTTATACTATTTAAGTTATACGATGTTTGTTTTTGTTTATTAATTCGTTTTGTAGTGTACTAAGACACCTTAATGGGCAGAAATAATGTTCAGAATACTTAAAAAATGGTATAAAGACTTATCTATCTAATGTTTTATTTTGGTCATGATTCGAATTTTTCAATAGCTTTGTTATGCGTGACTGGGGGAACTATTATAAAAAAACGACGGAATTGTATGGCAAAGTCACAAAACTGTTATGGACGAAATTAATTTTGTTTGTTAAATGAAAAAAAAAAAAAAAAATACGCTTTTAAACGAAGTGTTTGTTTTTTTTTACATATTAATTGTTTAATTTTTCGAATAATCAGATTTGTCCACCTATAGTAAATATACATTTTTTTTTTCTTAAATTTCTTTTTGGACGCTAAAAGTTGTTTTTTGACAGTTCATACGCGACTATATACGTAATATTCCTACTTTTTTCATTCGACCATCATAAAAAATTATTCTAATCGAGTTTTTTGCTCTTTCGTTTACGCATCGTCGTCGTTGAAAAATAAAATCAATTTCATAATATATTATATTATATAACTTTAACTTATTATTCCGACGAGTTAAAACAATAAATTATTAATGATATTATTACTACGATTAATTATTACATTATACGAGACGCAACTATTATTGACGATAATAATAAATATTTTTATTAATATTCAAGCGATTACTTCCGGTCGAGGGTTTGTTTGTTTTATTCTTTTTTTTTTTTTTTTTTTACGTTTTCTCTATAGTCAACATAAGTATTTTAGATATAACGTCGGGGCTCGGTCTGGTGATGTATGCGGTCGTTTACGATTCGTCGGACTAACCCGACGGAAACCCGCCCGGATGAAATAAAAATAGGTATATATATAGTCACTATAGACTTATTTGAAAGATTGATAATATCGTTCAGCGCGTACCGCCCGGCGCACGTGTAGCGCAAGAAACGGCGAACGAATGCGAAACAATATATAAAACGAAGGGGAAAAAATGATTCCTCCGTTTCGATGATCCTCGAGTTTCGCGTTTCGTGCTCGGGGTTTAACTTTTAAAACGATATACCCGGTTACAGAACAACAATAACGATATCATTATTGTCGAATTCGTTTCCCGCGAAAAACTGTACCCGGAGTAAAATCTGGACCGCGGTTATATACCAATGCGTGTATACCGCAGTTATCGTATGACCTACTGTTTTAATATTATAATTCAGTTGTTACGACTATTCAATGTCGCGTGTCCGATAAAGTAATACTATCGTGCTTGTATTTGGAACGTGTATTATACTATTACCTACAACGACTATTATTATTACGTCTGTTATTGTAACGATATTGCTGTGGAGAAAATAAATAATATTACACTTGGCTCGAGTCAAGTCGTTTAACCGATTTGCCAGCCGACGGGTTTTCGTTTAACAATAAAATACGAATAAAAAATAAAACTATCATACTTACCGACTTACTGGAGCGTGGGTACTTACACTTATTTACTTGCCGAATAAACGCGCCATTGAGTTCCACAGCAGCCGCCGAGAAGTTTACGGTCCGAATATTGCTGGTGGACCGCACCGAAACCGCGGTAACCGGTACCGGTGGAAACCGATAATGTTTTATGGTTTTCTTGTAAAATTCGAGTACCTACCCGTATGGACATACCATATACGTATATTGCTGAGTGGCTCATCACCGCTAAATCGTTAAATCGTGTATATAATATTATAATATTACGATGTTAAAACCGATTTATTCGATGTACGCCTTAAATATTTTATAATATACCAGTGCAGTTTTTACAAGGAACATATTATATTTTTATCTAGCGAAAAAGAGGAAACGAATTCATTTTATTTGTATAGGTAAGAGGTGTGAATTTCAACGATAATTGGCTCTCTAAAAACGAGTGACTTTAAAAATAGAACATAACGTTAGTTTCTACTCTTCTTTATTTATTTTTATTTTTTTTATAATACTACAGCAGTACAGCTGTTGGTTACGGGAGCGTTTTTAAAACAATCTTTATTTTAATTTTTATTCTATTCCATTTTCAAACGTCATTATTAGTTCTTAATTTATTATATTTGTATGGTATAACGTAAAAAATAAAAATAATAATAATAATTATTAATTAAAGTACAATCTTTATCCTATTCTCGTGCATAAATTAAAATTATTTTTAACTCTCATGCGCGTAGGACGGGGAAAATATTTTATGAATTTTCGAGGAAAAATAAAATTTAAAAAATACCGGCGAACTTCGTGACTTCGTGTACCTACTCGTTATTTTCTATTATAGCAATCACAAAATTATAATTTATACGCGTTGAGTTAAATTTTTTGGATCAAACGAAGTAAATCGGTTTAAAAACAATTTTATACTAACTTAGTTGAAACTTTTTTCTTTTTCTTTTTTTAAAAAAAACATATTTTATTACGCAATTTTTTAATCGCGTGTAACAATAAAAAAAATACGAAATAAATAATTAAATCGATACGTTGACCCGGTTTCAATATTAACTCCACAATATTAATTTCATAATATTATCATATCGTTTCTGTGTCCACTATAATATGCGAGTAATTAATCCGAATTCCGGGGCGCAAGTATTCAAACAATATTACGAATTGAATATGAAATAGGTATAAAATATTATTTTCAAATATATAATATAAACGCAGGAATATGAAAAATCGTGAACCAATCACATTTTAAGCATTTCGGACGTTCAAATATAATAATAATAATAATAATAATAATAATAATAATAATAATAATAAT